>CM076570.1:1138134866-1138734866 GCA_034641835.2 Pinus albicaulis | reverse complement strand
ATTTTTTGGGCATAGAAGTGAAGTAAACAGAAAAATGGAATTTTTATCTCTCAAGAAAAATATGTTGCAGAAATTTTAGAGAGGTTTAATATGCAGAACAACAAGTCATCACCAACTCCAACTATCATGGGGTTGAAGTTGAGCAAGGAAGATTGCAACAGAAATGTCAATTCGACATTATACAAAATCATGGTGGGCAGCCTAATGTATTTGAATGCAACTAGGTCTGATATAATGTATGCAGTTAATTTGGTGTCAAGGTTCGTGGAGACACCCAAGGAGACACATTGGCAAGTAGCCAAAATAATTTTAAAGTATGTCCAAGGGACGAAGGAGTATGGTGTTTTATACTCTGCAACTGATGATTTTAGGTTGATTGGTTACACTGACAATGATTGGGTTGGAAGTGTCGATGACAGAAAGAGTACATCAGGGTATGTTTTTCATTTGGGTTTGAGAGCCATTTCATGGGCTTCCAAGAAGCAACCCATAGTTTCATTATCAACAACAGAAGTTGAGTATGTCGCTGAAATAGCAGCAGTGTCAAGCAGTTTGGATGAGAAGGATGTTGAGGGATTTATGTCATGAACAAGACAGAGCAACCACAATGTTTTGTGATAATAGTTCAACAATTGCACTATCAAAGAATTTTGTTTTCCACAAGAGGACAAAGCACATTGATGCTAAATATCATTTCATAAGAGAATTAGTTAACAATGGTGAAATTATGTTACATCATTGCAGGTCAGAGGAACAATTTTCAGACATCTTCACAAATTCGTTGGCACAGAAAAAATTTGTTTATCTCAGAGAATTTTTGGGAATGGTTAATGGCGACAGTTGTGATTAAGGGGGAGTGACTCCCAACCACCGCCTTGAATAAACTAGCAGCAACCATACTTGAGTTAAATGTATTTTGTAGAGAAGTACAAGTTCTAAGCAAAGTCAATGTGTATGGGAAAACATTTAAATCTGCAAGCTTATATACTTCACACAATTTTCGTAATGCTCAGAAATTTAATGTCTGCCAATCTCTCTGTGTTAAATATTTTCCCACCATCTCACCTACCTTCTTGACCACACTGCGCACCTCACAAGCCTTATCCTTTCCTCTTAACGCATTGTCGAATCCTACAACTCCGTCGATGCGATATTTGTGGGACCCATCTAACCTATACACATTACCATTTACGCACAAACCTTTGTTTTTCTTCTTTACCTTTACCCTTGCCTCTTCGCATCGCCAACCATTTAGCGAGTCACACATCGGGCTTCACAAAATTTAGTTCTTACCTATTTTTCTCCATCCCAAACCTTGCGGTGGTGGGATTCGACATCGTCATCGCACATTGCAATCGGGGGTTTATATGTTTTCCGTTAAGTTGCAATGGGTTAAGTGTTGAACATTGTGATGCGATATCGCCATTGCATATCGCACTTGATAGCCGTTCTAGTTATTGCGCCAAGTTAAATGTTGTGAAGATCCCATCGCATATCGCAATCACAAGCTCAGGAGGATAACGCCCAGGTAAAACTTGTCATCAGCGAAATATGATATGCGGTGTTGCCGCTGATGCGATATGGTTTCAATACTGAAACCTAAAGGATTTCAAGTCCGGGATTTTAAGGTCTGTACGCTGTTTTTATAAATAAATGGCTAACACGGCAGAAGGATGATTTCCACGTTTACCATCCAGTCCAACATTGAATTTCCATTGAGTTTTTAAGCTCCGCCACTCTGTACTTAAAATATGTTTTTCATATGTTTTTGTAGAAGAAGAAGCAAAAGAATGAAATAGAACTTTCTCTCATTTTATGTCTCTGTGTGTGGCTCTGTAAATTCTTTGCACAATTGTGCTGTCATTGTTTAAAGTAATTTATGCATATCTTTGTGATAACTGTGTGTTGAGGGAAAAGAATTTCCCCTATTTCTTTTGAGCTTCTCATATTTTCTAACATGGTATCAGAGCACTTATTTTTCAACACTTTTGAGATTTAATAAAAAATCATGGACTTCATAAAATTTTTAAAGAAATTTTCTCATTTTAATAATTCCACTAAGCAGAATATGTAATCACCACTCTCTAATCACAACCCAGAAATGAGAAAATCACCTCTCGTCCATTTATCCACAGTGTTGGATCCTTTGTTGCAACAAAGTATGGCCACTCTTCGAATTCTAGTGGCGGTTGGAATATGGCTTCTACTGTGTATAAATTTGTGGCCTATCAGCCTGACTAGCTTCGACCTTGAGTTTATGTTGTAGTGGGTTATGGTCCCACTGATGTATGACGTGGTTCCTACTGCCTTCAACCTCCTCTTCTACTGCACGACCCAATGTTTGAATGGAGAATTAAATTTTAGGCTCAAGTTGTTGTGTAGTTGGTCGTTCAACCCTTCATCCTTGGTGTGTTGTCTATATGGCGCCCTCACAATTGAAAGTTAGTGGATTGGCCCACCATATGACCTAATGCTACCAGAAGCCCAACTTGACCTTCTACGAGCACTCTTTCAATGCAGTAAAATCGCCGAAAGCCTCACGTAGTTCTCCCGAAAATTTTGACCCCTTGCTTGATCCTTAAGCGTGGCCAAATCACCGCTCTCCTCACGTTGTTGAAAATTTTTTTGTCGGCATGTGCTGCAAGCTATGCACACCACAATGGTGTTCCCTTGATCTTATGTTATGCCCAAGGTGTTGTGATCACCATACAACCTCTTCTTTCTTATTGTGATTCGTCTTGGCGTAGAGGTATGTGGTCTTGTTGAATGTTGTGGTCAACCCTTGGTATAGGCTTGTAACTAATGCAACCACACATTTTTTTTTTTTTTAATTGTGAATTCCTCTGCCTCAATATAGATCAAGATCCTTTCCTTGAGCTGGTAGTGGAAAAATTCCAAAAGCGAACTAGGGTGATATTAAATACCACTGAAGATGGAAACGCCAGCTAGGGTGAGAATAAATCCCACCAAAGTTCCCTGAATAATACCCTCAGTCTGGCAAGATGCACAACTATGATACCATTGTAAGATCCCAAATGTTGAAAATTTTAATGGATCTAGCACACTTTAGTGTTCTAATAAAAAAAAAATCAGTAAGAAACAAGAACACAAACACGATCTGGAAATGAAACCCTTTATATATATTATTAACTGAAGAAAATAGTACATGTCCATACAATAATATCGAAGCCCCTGCAATGACATGCACGGTTGTTTATCAAATGAGAAATGAAAGACATTGAAGCACAATCATGAACCTTGGATGGATCCACCGGACAAAATTACACCCACGAGGTTCTCATCTCTATGATCAAAGTAGAACTAACCTTGCCAAGTTCTCAACAAAGACAAAATAGATAGACAACTCAAGTTGCTCCAAATGCCTAGCTCTTATCCCCTTTTATGGGCTTGATGGACTCTCTAGAAACCTTATTTTATTGTTTTCCCTCAAAAAATGAAGGCAAATACCATGGGAAGATTCCATTGGAAAATACCACGATAAATACCATGGCAAATTTCTCCATTTTGACAAAATCAAGTAAAGGGAATATTACATAGGTAAACATTGGAGACATTCACAAATCTATTGTTATAAAAAGAGAATGCAAAAATAGCTTTAGTGGATGATTGGAAAACATGGCCTAAAGTTGTGTGATTTTCCAAGTCTTTAGTACCTCTAATGGATAACTAAGAAAACATTGAAATTGCATTTTTTTATTTGATTGTTGCTTCCCTAAAATAGATGGAGATTTTCACTATGGTAGAATACAATATTTATAAGTTTGATGTTTGTGGCAATGACATCCCAATTGATAGCCATTATAGGATTATATAGGAGAATTGGCAAAGGATTGGTACATCGTCGAATTACAAAAAAGTACATATAAATTCGAAGAAGGGTAGCAAATCATCGATGAATTTGAAGCAGATGACAAGTCGGTGGATGGACATGTAGAGGGGATTACTAGAATACATAGGTGGACATTTAATAGAAGGTGTTTGATGATACACAAGGAAGAAGGATAGAGATGAAGCCCATTATTGTCCTTCTAAGACATGAACCTATTAAATGCATTTTAAGAAACATCTCATTCAAAACAATCAAATCAGGTTTTTATTTGAAGTGTAACTTGTATTTTCCATGGAATTTTGAAGCAAATCAATGATCTTGATCAATGAATTGAGCAATGCTCTTCATTTTTTCTACTAAAAATATATGCCCTTCATTTATTGCAATTCACCATATATAATATAGCAACCTAAACATTAGAGGTTTTTTGCACTCTTAATTTTGGCTGAAATTTGGTAGAGAAATTTTGGAATCTTAATTTTTAGTGTTATAATTTGCAAAAATAAAATACCCTACAAGCTTTTCAAAGTGTTAAATCTATTTATATATTTAAAAATACATTCTAAATAATTTAAATTTTTAGTCTTACCAAAAAATTTATCACCAAATTTAAAAAAAAATAAAAAAAATAAAAATAAAAATAAAAATAAAAATTTTAATAAATAAACGCTTCATTTATAATTAAATTTAAAAGCATTATAAACATAAAAATTATAATAAAAATAAATTTACTTTAAGTAATAATATACAAAATAACATACAAACATAAAAAGAAGGAAGAGAAAGGAAAGGGAAAAAAATCTATAACATAGTTAACATGTGAGAGTGTGTAATCACTTGCAGAGGAGGTTCAAATGGAAGGTTGCAAGAACCACAACCATCATTTTGAGACACCACCTACCTTTAAAAATATTGTGCCCATAAAATCGCGTGGAATTTTTCTAAAGACTAAATTATGAATCCAATCTCGATCGACATTACTCAAAAAGTAAAATAAGAAGAGAAACCAGCAACTGTTATGCAGATTGACATCAAGCCGCAATCAAAAGAAACGAATAGTCTATTCAAATGGACGGCTCTACCACCAAACTGCATAAAGAATTGGGTCCCAACTAAAGGAATCTTATATGTGGTAAACCAGATTTGCGGAGCAAAATCAACGCAGTTACTCAGGTCTTCCAAAAAAATTTTGCGTACAGTAACGGATCGATGGGAATGGTCAATAATGCTGTGACAGGAGGAAGGGGAAATTGGCAGGAAACTTCATCAGATTAATGAAATATCGACACTTGATTTACTCAAGGAAATAAGAAGCTCAGTAACCAAGGAGATACCAGAGCTGTTTTGTTTTCAAAAGTGTGCCCAACTATTGAGGTCTTGATATACAGACAAGAGTAGCAAAGACGCAGGTGGTAACTTCTCTGCATTCCTTAATCATTCAGATGCAAATATTGAGGCCCAGCGCACTTTCTCAATCTCTGCAAAATATATTATTTGTTATTTGTTATTGTGAAATCTTAAAACTTCCCATTATTATCAATCTTGTTTTTAACAGCGCTGGGTGAACAATTCAGGTGCGTGGAATTAGCATGGTTCACGGAAATGGCAGTGAACAATCTTTTGAAAACATTGCCGGCACCTGCAACCTAAGCTGGTTAGAGCTGAAAGTCATTCTGTTGAACGAGTATTCAGCAGTGAACAGCTACCACCACTAATATATCTCCGTTGGGAGCCCTGTCCGAAGTCCTCTTTACCTCCCTCGATTTCATTAAAGAATTTAAGAGTGTTACGTATAGAGTGACGACAACTGAAAAGACTCTAGCGACATGAATCTCAGCTAGTAGTGTTGTTTTTCGTTTTTTAAACAGACCTCTTTATTTTATTTTATTTTCATATTGTAACTAGCAATTGCATCGGGGGTGCAAGGGAACGCCGGAAGGAGGAGACATTAATCATTTTGTGGTACATGTTAGGGAACATGATGAATGTGAATTTATGAGGGGTAAAATCTGCCATTGATTGATTACATGAAAAACATGGTGTACATAAACATCATGAGATTCGTGTGCTTACTTGATAAGAAGTAGCAAAGAAGCATTCTGAATCCCCTTGACTATCCAGGCGTTAACAAAAAATGCACAGGAATAAAATTCTTGCAGTTTTGAATGGTCGAGATGATCGCTAATAGATCGAAAGTCCAGATTGGATTGCGGGGCCCCTTGCCCATTTAAATTTTAATGAAGGGAGGGGTCTGCAATCCCGTCTCTACAACCAAGTGGCAACGTTTGGTAAGTTGCGGCACCCCCCCACTTAAAAACCAGTTACAGCTATGAACCCCTCCCGCAATCCATTTGTGGTTTTTGGGATATCGTGTTATAATGTCAATGATTCAACATGTCAGTATTTTTTTAACTGGTCTTCTCTTCTTTCTCCTTTACATGCCCTCTCTTCTTGCTCTTTTGACGTGCCCTCCCCGTTCGTCACAACCAAATGTTTCTGTTTTCTATCTGTGTTTCATTTGCGCCTCGCTGCTCTTTTGCGAGTCCTCTCTTCTTGCTACTGTACATGCCCTCCCCGTCCGTGACAATCAAACCTTCGTGTTTTCTACCCTTGTTCCATTTGCGTCACCATGCTCTTTGGCAGGCCCTCGCTTATTGCTTCTTTACATGTCCTCCCCATCCATCACAACTAAACGTTCGTGTTTTCTTCACTTTTCATGTGGCCCTCCCTGCTCTTTTTCGAGCCCTCCTTTCTTGCTCCTTTACATCCTCTCCCAATCTGCCATAATCAAATGCTCATGTTTCTATCCTTGTTTCATTGGAGCCTCCCTATTATTTTCATGGCCCTTTGTTTTGCTCTTGTACATGTTCTTCTTCTCAATCATAAATTGCTTTCTCTTTCTTAATAAGTATTTGAGAGATTGGTTTTTGAATTGGAAACTTGTTAAAACTTGTCATAACATTGCCAGTCGTAATCTAACATGGGAACCGAACCACAGATATTGGAACTTTGTACAGAGCCTGGGTATCTCACTAACATCAATTGGTAATCCACACGCTACCATTTCTTAGCAATTTTTTTCTTTTCATGCCTTCGATGATTTTTTATTCTATTTATGCAGGTCCAATCAAAAGCACAGAACATTTGTTTTGTCTAGACTGATCAAGTGTGTACCCTTCTTAGACCACGAATGCCAGGAGCGAAGGCTGGCCTCGAGCTTGCTAGCTGAGAATTGGTCGAGTTGCCTACAGTTCGAGCTAGTGGAAACTCTGGAGGACGACAGGATAATTTTCGGTGCCGTATATAAGTGGAGCAAGGAGATCGCCGACGTTCCGTTCAGGCCGCCCGACGCACCTGAGTTTGTGGTGGCCTTCAGAGGCACGGATATTCAAGAAAGCAAAGACATAATAGCGGATCTCAGCATTCTGATTTTGTTTGTGAAATTGCAGAGCAATCAGAAGGTTCTAGGACCTTCTAGCCTGGTTGACAAATTGTTGGCAGTGTGGCACACAACTGGTCAGCAGATTGCTCGAACCTGTGGGGCTAGTGAAATGGCGGAGTGATTACAAGGTTCCAAGACCTTCTAGCTTGGTTGACAAATTGACGTGCTCTCCGCCGCCAGACCAATTATAAATAAGCACGTGTCCAATTTTGATAGGTTAGAATGTCCAACCATAAATGCATTGAGGTCCAACTATTTGAAGACTAAAAAATCAAGGATTTCTAAATCTTTTAAAAATAAATTAAAGGTTTTTAAACAGATAAATAATAGTTCAAATCCAATAAATTTTTTTTTTTTGACATAGACAATCAAAATTGAATTGTCTAAATTGTAAAAAACTCAATTATTTGAACAATAATCAAAGTAGCTAGAGTTCTAAACATTATAGATATAACAAAAAATAAAATAAACTTGTGAGTTATGAAGATAATGAAGTGTCTAGATAGATGGGATGCTCTCACTCCTTACAATGTGGTGTCATTGTTAAGCCCATTTCTAGGTGAGAAAGTTGTCCAAATCCATTGTGAGAGTGAATTTTTTTTTAAATTTGATTCTGTGAGTGTTTGGAATTTTTCAAAAAAAATTATTGTAGCAGTGTTTTTTATGGTGGGACCTTCGGTGTCCTTTTGTTTGAAAATAGGTTTAAAAACAATAACAGTTACCTGAACTTATTTTTTATTTTTAGCGTGTAGATTCACTGATTGTGATTGTTGTATGCTTATGTGTTGGTCTGTTGATGATGGGATAAAGTGACTTGGGTATAGGTTTAATATATTGTTTATACACAATGGTTTGGAAATTTTTGTTTTGGAACTTTTGGTATATCGGATGAATCAAAAAATATACCTAAAATATAGTTCTGGGGCTCCCAATTAGTTCACTAAAGCTTTTTTTGTCCTTAAAAAACATCTCAGGGTTTTGATTGACAAAGCCCTAATTTAGAGCACATGCATATGAGATAAGTACTAGATTCCAACAAATACCTCATTGGAAAGCAGTTTCAACCTAGTTTAGTGGTTTTGTAAATTTTTTTTGGGTAGTGATTGCAGAATAGTGCTTAAAGCTAAGGTCACACGACGTTAATGCAATGATGTAATATATCTGGCATGCAAAAATTAGGCGAGTCAACCTTTCTCTTCTTTAAACATTGGTAGGCTCCACTTAACAGTGTTACAATTTTCATTTGCAATGAATTTATGAAAGAAGATGAATGCCAAATAGTTTTTGAACCTGTTTATTTCATGGATTATATGCACGAGTGCTTTTATTCACTCTCATCCGGCTTTACTTCTGTTTGCAGTGTGGTTTTGAAACTGATGGATTCACAAAGACGTTTAGGGGGTGACAAAACCATGGACGTTTAGTGGTAGGATCCATGGCTGGCACTTTTGACTGCACTTCCCCTGAGCAAAGATCGTAATTGAATACAACCCCTCATAGAAAATGCCCCACTTCATGACGTGGCGAACCGACACTCCACCCTCGTCCCACGACCTGGCATCCCGACATGACAAAATATTGCCAACCTTGTGCGAGCTTTTACCATCGTCGGAAACCGCCACGCCTACTAAGAAAGACCCTATCCCAGCTGCGCCGCGGTGGACTTCATGCATGGTTGGGCTTTGCATGAGGCCCACGTGCCTCTGGCTCTCTTAACCAAACACTAAACACGTGAACAACGAACTCTTCAACAAAATTTTTCTTCTTTGCAAACTGTAATGCTCCTTGACTATACTCGAGATTACTTTCTCCTTACAGCGTCAGTTGAAGATGATGAGCTCCATGATTTGTCGCTTCCCTGTTCCTCTATTTTCTGTTCAATATGTTGGCAGGGAGAAATGGTAACTTGGATTTGTACAGATTTCTGAGCTTGGTAGGCTACTGTATGTTGCCAATGGTGATTTTCTCGGCATCTGCACTTTTTATCCCACCTCAAGGACTCGTCAGGTTTGTCATCGCGACATTGACCGTGCTTTGGTACACACGAGCTTGCAACAGTTTATTGACTGTCTTGGCATCTCACGGGGATGAACACTGAGGCTTGGTGTCATATGCTTGCAGCTTGATTTACATGATTTTCTCTCTCCTGGTGATTTTCTGAAAGGTATTTGTTTCAGTGGCACTAATATTTTGTAGTAATTGTTTGGAGTGGGAATAAGAGGAGAAAATTTCAACTGCATTTGTGGGCTTTGTAAGAAAATCCACTGTCAAGATTTTGTAATGTTGTATGGCATACTTTTTTCAAAACGAGGCAAAACGTAAGAATTAACTTGATTTTTTAAAATCTTAACAAAAATTATGGTCTCTTTATGGCAGTCTTTCTGATCCATCGGCGTAATTTAATTTGATTTGTAGGCATTCTTTCTTTTGTTAACATATATCTGTAATTCTAGACAGAACACGGGAGAGTTGTCCTCAACAAACTACTTGCTAGCATCGAAAATATATTGCTAACAATTTGTCTTTCAAAGCAACAAAAAAAAAAAACATATTCTGATTTCTTTTGTCAAAGCAACCTAAAAAAAACATATTCTATTTTCTGTTGACAAAGCAACCTACATATTCTGATTTCTGTTGTCATTTTTGTCAACAAAAAATAATCAGTCAAGTGAAGTTAGAATGGAGGTGAATAGCTAGGTTGCACATGAAACAAAGGGGCGTACAACGGGCAAAAGGCAGAGCGGAGCTATGAGACACATCAACTTCTGTACAGAAGTCAACATAGGTCGGATATTATTGACTTTTTGTGGCTTTGTATGAGAGATAGAGGGGCTGCTCTGTGCAGGCAAGTAGTCAACTGGTTATTTCTTCCGGAGTTCTGGGGAAGCTTATTCATGGTATGTGGTATATTGAATTTCATTGCTGGGCTCCTGAAATTTGTACATTGAGGCTCCTTTTGACAACTTTTCTATCCCAAAAGGCCGCCATGAAATCTCTAAAAGAAAATCAAAGCAAGTTTTTCGGGCACCCTTTGGATTAATATTAATATGCTGCCATTTTGCTAAAGAGTCTTGAAGTGTTGCATTCTCATTATTTGTGGTTGAGAGAAGCCACAGATATTCATGGATTGCAAGGATTAAGGACTGTCCTGAGCTGAGAAACCTTCGAGTAAGGTTAGAGAGCCACCTCTCCACATGTATAAGATATTTTCTTTGTACTTTTCTTTCAGTTTAATAGAAACTTCTTTTTCTCCCGAAACAACCTTTTTGATTTGGTTTTTAAATAATGCTATGTGTAAACTACCTCCAATCATCTCTATTGAAATCTTTGTTATTTTCAGGGTTTTTTAAAACAAGTAAGCATTGAATTTCTTTCCATGGTTAGATATAGGATTTTGCTAAACAAAGGGTAATGTATTTTGTTGTTCTACGTGTGCAGGTAAATTGAGAATCATTAGAAAGCCTGAAGCTCCTGATCCTCCAGCACAAGAGTTCAAGACAAAGGCTCTTCGGAGCATGAGCACATGGCACAAGCTAGAACATTGTTGAATTGAAATATTATGATCACCATCCTATTTCAAAGCATTCTATTTACAGGTCATTTCAAATCATTGAAGATGACTTTTTGCTCATGGAAAAACAACATAGAAAACCCAGTTTAGAAGGTAACTTGCTGCATTACTTGCTTACCGTATGGAAATTCAATGCTCTTGGCATTAGTTCTACTAACAGAGTATAATAACAAGCTTTTATTCTCGAAAACATAATATTTTAACTATGTGTGTCAGCCGTAGTCGGTAATTCAACTCGGCTCTTGTTAAAGCTTTTTTACATAAACCAAATTAAAGAATGATATTTTTGTTTTTCCAGATATTCAACCCCTAACTGCTGCAGGCTGGTAATTGAACATATGGAAGAGACACAAACGTGAAATCATCAGTTCAAGGAATAGTTTCCTATTTGGGAGCATGGGTGCCATACTTTCCAGTAGGGCGAATATATCCCTGCGACAAGTACTCGGCTCAAAATTCTTTGCAATTCTGTCAATACTTGCTTACTTCCCAGAGTACTGGTGAGTACTCACTGAGTATGCACATTGAAAAGTATCCCCAAATCAATAGTCGCTCTATTCCTGTGATCAACATTTGTAGCTTCTTGAATCCATTCATGGTGATGAAGCCAGATAAAATCAGCGAAGGCTAAGGGACTCTATAATCAGTTTTTTAGCCCTGTTTGGTGTTCTAACAGGATACACAGTCCTGTTTCCTGTTCTAACAGACTACGCAGACAAAAGTGGACGAACTAGAGTGGCAGATTGAGGAGAAGGATGGCTTAATCTGCCGTGTAAATTTCAGTCTTTCAGCAAAACCAAACTCTAGTGCCGTGTAAATTTCACTCATTCAATAAAATTTCAAACGTAATCAATTTCAAGAAAATCTGCTGAGGAGCTGCCACATGTCAAGATTTGACTGGCTGTGAGGAGCTGCCAAATGTAAAATTTTAATTGGTTCCATGCGCGGTAGGAAAAAAGATTTTCATTGGCTGGGGTGAATAGTGTTTTCTCACCCCAAGCCCGCAAAGAAAACGCCTCCGACGTAAAAATTGTTGTAACGAGTGTTTGTTATGGTATACCACAATGCAAAAAAGCTGTAGATTGAGGGAATTGCATATTGATGCCCCCTTTCAAAAGTTCCGATGTGCATTTAAAGTTGCACATTGATGTACCTCTGCAACTTAAAGTCTTTATTAGAGGCTGTGCTCCAGTTAGGTTAGACTTTGATAAGAGACAAACACCTTTACACATCACGCTAAACAAAAACAATGAAACACAGTATAAAACTAGGAAGTTAAGACAGTTTCGAGATTAAATTTTCGATGTAAACAAAAGTGGTACTCATATTTTCAATGTTAAAAGAGATATCGGTGTATCCACATTTTGAATTCTCCAAGGTTTTGTTTTCTCAAAGATTTTGGTTTCCCAACATTGTTATAAGCAAAATTTCTATTGATTTTCATTTTCATTTGGAGAGTGATCGACCACACGTTTTGGTTTCTTTTTTTATAAAGTGACACAACTCAAAATTAAGAATCACACAAGGGCATTCACACGCACTGAATATCATCATTTATATGCATTGCAAATAAAATCGTTTATAGAGAAGTGAAACATGACAGTCAGGGGAATTGAAAGAGGTGAGGTATCTGTCATGTATGAAAAATCAATATTAATTAATAAAACACATTGAAAAATCAATATTAATTAATAAAAAACTAATTACTTAATAAAATACTAATTTATATAAACATATAAAATATAAATATAAATTTTTAGAACATATTCTCATAAATATATTTCTATATATAAAGTTTTTATTATTATATAATTTTATTATTGTTTTGAATTTAAATATATATATTAAATTTGACTAATCTATTAATATAACAAAAATTTTACAAAGAGACGCCAGCCTCAGCGGAACTTGCCCAAAATAGTAGTATTCTTACATTGCAAAACTGAACATTGGAAGATTGTTTACTAGACATCTAGACAAACTAGACCATTAATCCATGCTAGACAAACTAGAACATGCTGCCCATGCAGGGGAAACCGGCCTTAGACCATTAACACAGTATCATGACCAAAAAACTGAAACCATAGACGAGATAGCATGAAGAGCACTGAGTAACATGACTCCGCCGAAAGACTGTGAAGAGAAAAACTGCTAATTCTGACCGGATTATGTATCATGAGAAGTGGATGGGGGTTTTTCAACAATACGACAACCATAAGAACAAAAATCATCTACCTTAGCCTTCTTGTCTTCAACGTCGTTGGAGCCGCTTCGCTTGAAGAAAAAGGGTAGTGGGCTTGGCTCGGTTTAGACTAACTACTCACACGACGAGCTACGACCTTGCTCGGGATCGAACACAAGACCGGTCCATCATTACGAGGCCGAATTTACCACTATGATGCCTCCACGACCTTGAATTTAAATAAATTATTAACAACTCCAAAAATAAAAATTAAGTGTAAAATAATAAATAGAGATAGAAAAATGCCTATAAATAAGAGGGTTTTAATATTAGAAATAAGAGGGTGGATAAACATAGATAGTACTATATATGGGGATAAACAAAGACATCAAATATATTTGATATGAGTAAAATAAAAAAATTGTAATACTATAAAAATTCTGAACTAGAAAAACTAATCAACAAATTAATGGTATAATAAGGTTATAATTAGGGTTAAATATAAGGTTAAAAAATAATATGATAAAATAAATTGGAAAAAAATAGTAATTATATATGTATATTTTTGTAACGATTTTAGATCTATCTTAATTTTGGATTTATTAAGCCTTGAAAGGGATCAAATTTATGAAAGTGCAAATCTCTTTTCTAAGTGCAAACTTGAAGAAATGTTTGCACCTTCCAAAGATTTGATCCTTCTTGTAGCTTGATGAGAACCATAGTGGCAAGAGAATACTCTTCCCAAGCAATGGGAACTAGTTTCTACAATTAGATTGGGATATTTTCACATATGAACAATTTTCCAACAGATACCATACAAGGTCCATTCTGGAATTCCACTGGTCAACGAGGTCAATAATTCCAATGACCACATAGGGTCTAATGTAGGATTCCTCTTGGCAGCTTACTGCCTATTCCTCTAACAACGTCCCGTTTAGAGGATTTGAGCTGACTCCAACAAGCACCAAAATCAATAGAGTTGTCTCATGCTTTTTCCCTCTTCACCTTGTTGACCAACTCTTTTCCCTTATTGAGAACATCTTATCTCTAGGGAGAGGAAATCTGGGCAGGAAAGCACCATCAACCCCTCCAGGCAGGCGGCTACCATCAACCTAAGGCCTTCTAGCCTTTCACAACCATCCACAATTGTCTAGCATGCTAAATTTCTCTTTTAACATTTTTTCCCACAATAATTTACATAATGAACCATATGCACATTATACATAAAGCAAAATAAAATTTTATGTACATCATGCAGTTATACTTGACCCTAAGCATGAGTCCACAATATCTAGATTTGTAGGAAACATAACTGACATACAGGTTGTATATATTATGATTTTTCAAATAACACAATCTTGCACATCATAACATTATACTTTTTCATTTACGATTGCAATTCACATTGCAACAATTTACTTTCACAGGTTTTCTTGTTTCCATTTACTCATGCTTAATCCCATCAACAATGCTAGTCATAAATATGCATTGTTTAAACAATTATTCACTTCCACAATCATTTTAGTTTCGTTTATTCAATGTTATAATACACAAAAGTATATACAAATATTCATGAATGTGTATATATCAATAATAGTTAGGGTAACAGTCCAACATTTCCAATTCCCATAGTATATTGTTACAAACATACTGACACATGAAGTAACTACCATAAATTTTTCACAACTTGCAATAAGATTTAATCAAAACAAATTCATGCATATAAGTTTTATTATTTATTCATACAATACTAACTAATAAATGATACTAATAATCTTAATGCAACCATGACATGACTTGTTCAAAAACTAGCCATTATAGTCCAGTCTCACTACCCGAATCATTGTGTATTTTTAACATATAAAAGGGTTCATTCAATATCCTTTTAAAAAAATCAATCTTCATTTTCAAAGATACTCACCATCTTTTACATTCATGTATTTACTCTCTATAATTAGTGCATTGTAACTTTAGTCATGTTCATTAAATGTATAAATAATATTTTCATATTTGAAAAGGTTGGTAGTCAACTCTCACTTTCGTTAGTGGGTACTCAGGTTCTTTATAAGTGCAACCAAAGTTTATGGTTTGTTATCCTCATCAAGATTCAAATGTCATAAACGCAATTTTGCAACATAATTTATTACTTATTACTTTTCATTGCAGTGATAAACATGAATCACACATGTAATGTCAAAAGTAGTATGCTGCATATATCAATATGTAGATTGTTAGACTCATACCTGAGTTTATGCCCACTAGTAGCATACCTTGATGTATTTTCCGCTTAAAAATTCCCAAAGGCGCTAGTGCTACAACCTTTGGCTCTGATACCACTTGTAACATACCCCAGTAACCTCGGATGAAAATGTATGGAGTTATAATTTTTTTACACAATTTACCCATGGATAACTATCCAAATCACTATTCTAGATTCCTCATTTACCATTAGATAGAATGTTCATTAGTACATAGAGTTACTTTAGTAGAGGAAAAGTAAGTTGCATAACCATAACGACCACCGTTGTAGTATATTAACATAACTATATGATGTAACCTTGGATCCATTTCATGATTAATTTAACCAGATTAATTAATCACATACTTGACAATATGAAAATCACATTAGGAAAGGAATCAACATCATCAAACTAACACAATAATAAATCACATCATTGAACACCGATATACCCTGGAAACACCGTAGGGTGAAAACCAGCAGACGTTTAAATTTATTATTAAACGCTCGTGAGGATGTTCACCCCTCACTCAGTGGTTTACAAGGGAGTCCATCCCTTAACCATTGTTATAAAATATTACAAGGAAATATCGTTTATATACAAATAATCTAGCTAAAATCTATTACAATCATCATGATGGAATTTACCCAAAAATCTTCAATCTTCATATCTTTGTGGCATGGTTGTTCCTACAGTGGACCATCGTGCAACTCACACTCATATGCATGGACCATTAATTATTTACCTGCCACCATGTTAAGCATAATCCATGCTTTGCACAAGTTACCATCCTTTCTTGCTATTGTTGTCGTCAGCATACATTGATATCAAGATTACATAAAGTATTAATCAACCCATTCTTAAATCTATAATAGTGATTCTTCACCATATATTCATTTACATTCATGACATGCAAGAAAAATATCATGACATGCTTCCTTTAACAACACTACATATGTGCTTGTTAAAAGCATGTAACCATCAAAGGATGTCTATAAAATAAATATCACGTTAACTAATATTTCCTTTACAAAAGCACATATTCTTGCAAGAGAAATCATTGCAACTATCTAGACATTCCTTTAAATGGAACTAACACATCAATTACGATCTTCGTGCATACGAATTACATAAACTTAATAAAAATAACTAGCACTTTAGCTGGATAACGCGAATGTATGCTCTTTCCAAATGAAATCTAACACAAATCTTGCATGCATATACATCTTATTCCAAAAGAAACTAAGATAATAGTTATGATAGCATAAAGTAATCACATATAATTTTTCAAAATAAATATAGCTCAATAGTTCTTCCATCCATGCAAATAACATAACTCTATAATACAATAGCTATTCTTTGTCAATGCAAGAACTTGTCATAATAGTCCTTATTTAATATGCGCAACATAAATTCCTTTCTCTAGAATTCTACCATCATTAGTTATTATTTTCACATAAACAAATACATACTTCTTTCTGAAAAGGAAGTTAATATAACATTGTTTCTCTATATTTCTACGTGCAAGTTTCTCATGCTTCCCTTTCAAGAAATTACCATAGATCACCATTTTTTGTACATAAAACTAGGCAACAATAACAAGGTTAACTTAACCTTTTTTGCACTTAAATCAAGAATTAACACAATTCATCTAGACAAAAAATATTTTCAAGAGATTAAAGATTAACATAATAACTTTCTTTACACAAAACATATTTTATATATCGCAATGACTACCCTATTAGTGCATGCAACATGTGTTTTTCCTAACACAATGACCTTTACTTCAACGCACATAGTATTTTCAATAAACAAGCATGCATTCTTATTCTTGTATGAACAAGATTTATATCCATCTTTTAAAAAAACAATCTATTTCTATTTGAAGAGTTCTATCATAAAAGCCATTATTTTCATACATGCAACTTTTTATAAAAAGAAAATATCTTAATTACTATTTTTTTGTGTATATAAAACATACATATTCTTCAAGAAAGTTAGTAATAATTATCCATGTGCATAGAAGCACATGTTCCCTTCAAGAAAAAAAAAAAATTTTATATTCTTACAAGAGAATCTAGCTCATTAACTATTTGTATCATGCATGCAATGCGTATTTATTTCGCAAGAAACTTTGAAAAATAACTATTATCACAATGCATTTAAGCATATACATTCGTAGAAATTTACATGTCTGATGCATCTTTTCTCAAGAGGATATCTTCACTGTTTAGCAAGAATTTTGTGTAATTTCTTTCCATAAAATTATAAAGCTACTCATATTTTAACACACAAGATTGACATGTAATATTTCTAAGAGAAACTAGAGATTCACTTAACTTTTATGTGCAAATATCTCACACATTATTTTCCCAAGAACATAACATCATTAAAATTCTCTATATGCAGAATATATATATAAACTCCCTTTTTTTGGGGAAAATAATGTGGTAAATCCTCTATATGCATAATATATATAAACTCTCTTTTTTGGAAAATAATATAGTAAATCCTCTATATACATAATATATATGTAAACTCTCTTTTTGGGAAAATAATGTAGTAATTTATCTTTTGAAAAGATTTGCAAATAAACACAGAATTTCCCTCACTGCATACGATTATGTATATATATATATTGTATATATTTTCTATGAAATATTTCAAAATATATAAAAGTACATATATTTTTCCTTCAAGAAGGTGAGAAATTTACTTATCTTTTCCATGGAAGAATCCTTGCCTCCATCATCTTCAACGCAGAGCTAAATTTCGAGCCAACAATTTACTTATCTTTTCCATGGCATAGTCCTTGCCTCCATCACCTTCAACGTGGAACTAAATTTCGAGCCCTTGAAAATCTTAATGCATTCACCATGCATGTCATATGTCTTGAAAAAGATTTTGAATATCATATGCATGCTTTGTTCCATAACACCAACCATTAATTGAATTGATATGGAAGAGTACTCAATGGAGTTAAAAGATAATGGAACCACGATACTCATCCTTGCATATCGTAGCTAATATCTGCAACAATATACAATCCATCCTAATCCGTCGAAAAATTCAACTGTTTTTTTTTTCGTCCTTCGAACCCCCAATCCATTGTGAAATAAAGAATGAATGAAAGTTTCCAAGAATTGCCAATAATTTGTTTTAATGTTAACTGGTTAAAGCTCATAATAGTTACAGAATGGAAATATTAAAATTTAGTGTATATATATATATATATATATATATATATATATATATATATATATATATATATATATATATATATATATATATATATATATATATTTCAAATTTTAATATTTCCATTCTGTAACTGTTATGAGCTTTACGAAAATTACAATAGAGATATTACATTATGGGTAGAGGTGCAAGACTGACATGCACAAAAGTCCACAAAAACCAGTGGTTCACCAAAGTCCACAAAAACTAGTGGCTCAAATTGGAGTAGGGCCATAATTCGCGTGCTCATGCCATGTTAAACACACATATGGAATGGAAAAGAGATGAAGATAAGTGCGAGACATTTTCACAATTCAAATTATATACATGTATAATACATTCATACGGCCATTGGATTCATATTCTAAGGTCTCAGTCTCTTGGACTCCCTTTGATTGTTCAACCTCCACACCATAACCCTTAGTGGATTAGGTGTCCATCAAAAACATATAAAATACATGTGACTTAATAAAGTTTTAATTAACTAAATTTATTAATTAAAAAGGATATATATACTATTAGATACAAAACCATGAATAAGTACTTAAATCATAAAGGAAAAATACCAAAACCGAAATGGAAAACAAAGTAGGACAAAACCAGGGAGAAAATTTACCAAAAAGATGAAACTAAGAAGAAAGAGTAGGAATCCAACTGCTACATATCTTCCACTCCTTGTCCCTATTCAGATTGCTAACATGCTTCTCAATTTATATAGCCTCCTTGAACTTCCTATGATGGAATTAATCTATCTTGGCAATGACCTAGGACTTCTCAATACATATGTGGTGTTTAATTTTTTCAACATGCTCGATTAAGGCAGAGGAGTGAGATCTATTATTCTTAATACAGTCTGTTGAATTTTCCTAAATTCTTTGCTTAATGGAGTGTCCAATCTCTCCAATGTAGGGTGTTTCACAAGAGCAGGGGATTAAGTAAACACACTTCATGTATTTAGGGTCCACATTGTCTTTAACTAATATAAGGGAGCTATGGATGGTGTTAAGGGGCTTGATGGTGGCATGCACCTTATACTTCTTAAGAATGTGAGAAATCTTGTCCATGGTACCTAAAATGAAAGGGAGATTAACACAATTAACTAAATCAATGAGATCCTTCCTTTATTTTGACCCTTTACTAGATATGTGGAAATTTCTAAGAACAAGGTGTTTGCTATAACCAATTTTCTCAAAAACCTTGAGGAGGTGGGGTTTTTCTCCTTCAAAGTGATCCTCATTAGAAATCCTAAGAGCTTAGGTAGCTACTATGTTAATAACACTAAAGTTTTGTGTCCGATAATGGTGAGAGCTCGCATGAAGGTATTGTTTAGTGTGAGTCTTTTAATGAAAATATGGGTGATATAATGAACCATATACTTTCTTAGAAATAAGGAAATCAAGGAAATAGTTGACTTCTCTCTCCATTGTGAACTTAAAGGAGTCATATTGATTATTAAGATGATAAATGAAGGAATATAGTTTATCACGCCCATGAGGCCAATTATTGAAGGTATCATCAACAAACCTCTTCCAAATCTTAGGGCGAAGAGAAGTAGAAGCCAACACTCTAGTTTCGATGTCTTTCATGAACAGGTTTGCAACAACTAGGGAGAGTAGAGAACCCATGGCTACCCCACATGTTTGTTCATAGAATTCACCTTGGAGACTAAGAAAGGTATAGGTGAGGCAGAGACCAACTAATTTGGAAGTATCAGGATCAGTTAAGTGATTAATAACCTCCATTGCTTCATTGATAGGGATATTTGTAAAAAAATAGACGATGCCAAAACTAACAATAAAATCCCTAGGATAAATTTTTATATCCTTAAGTTCAATAATAAAGGAAGAAGAATACTTAACAATGGATTTCTTAAGGCCAAAAAGGGGTCTAATATTTTTTACTAAGAGCTTAGCAAGAAGATAAGTGGGTCCACCTATCGTTTTGACAATGGGCCTAAGGGGGTCCCCATATGTATGGATTTTGGGAAGCCCGTATATCCTAGGGGTGATAGGGTTCTTAACGATAAGATTCTTCTTAATAGGGCTATCGATGTTACTATAATTAATAGCTAAAGTAACCTTTTTTGAGATCTTCTTAATAGGAGTAATTTTTAATTTTTTGTAGCTACCACTATTAAGAAGATGATCCATCATTTTGTTTTGGTAATCAACCCTATATAGGATTATCACAACTCCAATTTTATCCGCTTTTAGAACAAAAACATTAGGGTCATTTTTCAAGGCTTTTAGAGATTGAAATCCTTGTTTAGAGATATTGATCTTGGGAGGCTTGGATTTCCGAAGAGAAATAGTGCAATCTTGCCTAATGGATTCTTTAATGTTATCCAAAAAATATTTGATCCCAAATTCGACATTGCAAATAATGTCCTCTATTGGGATTTTTCTAGGATCCAAGGAAAAGTTCAACCCTTTTTATAGGAATTGAAAATTCAGGGGGTCAAAATTCCTTCTGGAAAGATTAAAAAATATTTTATTAAGAGAGGTAGAAACGAAAAAATAGAAATAATGGGGGGGATTTAAGGAATGAGAAGTAGGAAAAATAGAGTCCACAAAGGTAGTTAAATTGTTAGAATGGGAAAAATAATTCGAGACAGATTGATGGAGGGGGGAAGAATTCAATAAAGAAGAATGGAGAGGGGGATAATTTAACATGGGATGGGAGGTTACCTCTTTCAATGAAACCCTTAACACTGGATTGGAGGACCCTACACTCAAAATATTATTTTCAAGGAGCACCTCATTATCGATGGAAATTGAATGCAACTAAGGATGGGGGATGTATAGGTCAGGGGATGATCCATGGCTAATAGAAGGAAAATAACTTAAAACCACAGGTGGAGCATTGTGTTATGGATTAATCTATGGTCAATCGGGAGAAGGAAACTGGAAAAGGCAAGAGGAGATTCAACGATGAGACTACTTGAATGTTATCGGTGGAGAGGGGAATAATATAACACAGGATTGGAGGAGCCCTAGTTCATTGAAGTCATTAACACCATAATTTATGAGTGCACATATTTATCACTAGAACCATAATGAAATGATGAGGGGAAGCGCGTGGGTCAGGGAGTGATCCATGGTCAACAGAAGGAAAAGAACTGAAAACTTCAGGTGGAACACATGTCAGGTACTAAACCTTGTTCAATTGGGTGAATAGTACCAACAATGGTAGAAGGAGATTCAATGCTGAGACTATTAGAATGCTCAGATATACGTTCAACCAATATTGGGGAAAAAGAAAAATAGAATCACTGGAAGGCTAAGGAGAACGATAAGGGGTTGTGATGAAAAATGTAACTAGGTTTGGTCTTCATAATGACATGTGTAATCATAATTTTATGTAATTGATATAAAGAAGTGTTGTACGGTACAACAACCCCCCATTTTTTATACTTGTTTACATCAAATAATGGGGACCCTTTCTATAAAAGTTTTGGCTAAGCACCTTTTAGGATTTTTTATTAAGTCAATTATCTTACGATTTTGTTAATTTTTCATTTTCTTTAGATTCTTGTTTTGATTGCTTGGTTGAAATCGTTTTTTTTTATAAGCTTCCTATTGACGCTTGTTTCGTCTCATTTGGTCAACCGGTTTGTAAATAGCACTCCTTTGAAGTCTAATCGATTATGTCACCTGGGTTAAAAAATGCGTAGTTCAATAATGCATTTAGTTTAAATATTAACCCCTTAGTTATTATTAACAATTTTTATTTTTACTTATACAGCCAAATCATAAAGCATTGGGATTTCAGTCATTTATTCCAATTTTCCAATTTTCAAAAAAATTACTAATATCGAAAAAATCCAAAATGTCAAAAAGGTTGTTTTAGGTAAATCATCATTTTAGATAAATTCGTAGTCTAATTTAACATCACTAAAATAATAATAATAATAATAATAATAATAATAATAATTTTTAACATAAAATTTTTAATTAATTAAATTAATTATTATATTAAATATAATTAATTTAATTTAATTAAAATTTTATATTAAAAACAAATATATAAAAAACAAAAAATAAAATTAAATTTTTGCATAAAACACATCGCATCGGAAATATTCATTCGAGACTCCTTTTAAAAACCCCGATGTGGTGACTCTCAAAATTCCCAATGCGATTGAGTCACATTTAACTCTGATCCGATTGAGTCGCATTGAACTTATGCGATGCGATGAGGTTTATTTGTGCGATGCGGTGAGTTGATTAAATCCGATGTGATGAGCTCATTTTTTTATTTTTTTATTTTTTTTATTTTCCGGTGCGATTGACCTCATGCGATTAAAATTCATTCACGTCCATGCGATCTAATGAGTTTATTTCATAAGATTACGGTGAGTTATTTAAAGGCTATGTTTTTAGTGGTAGGTTAGTCTAAGTCTTATGTTAGTTTAGGGTAGTGTTTGTTAGTGTTGATTTAATGTAATGTTAGTTCAATTCGAATAGGTGTAACATTAGTTTGAGTTAGGTTAGTGTAGTTTTAAGTTAGTTGTTAGTGTTAGTTTAGTTTTATATTATAATTTTAGAATTAAGTATTTGATAGTATTAATTTAAGTGGTAGGTTAGTTGTTAGTTTAGTTTTATATTAGTATAGTATTAATGTAATATTAGTATAGTAGAGTGTTAGTATATGTTAGTTTAATATTTAATATCTAAAATAATTAATTTTAAATTAATTAAATTAATTAATATGTAGAATATAATTAATTTAATTAGATTTATTATTATTTAGATTAATAAGTTTATAAATAGTTAATTATATTAAGTAGTTAGATTAATATTTAATTAGTTTAATTTATAACTAGCAATTAAATTAGAATTAATTATTAGTTAATTGTAGGCTAATTTAGGATTAAATTTTTTAATTTAAATTCTGATTTTTTTTAGCCCAGCAACAGAGTTTCCAGATTTATTTCAGATTTGACTTATCAACTTTGGAGGCTAATAAATTGAGATTTACTTAGCCAAATGAGGCCCAGGATGGCTCATTGGAAAGAGAAAATCAAGGAGAACATTTCTGAGGAGGTTTCAATAACAGATTTGATCATTTATTGGGTCAAAAATCAGGCAGAAGATCAAGCTCCGAATTTCTAAAAATAAAATCAATTTTCTGAGTTTTGTTTTCTTCATTTTCATTTGCCCAGCCTCTTCTAATTGAAGATTCATGCATCAATATATCCTTGGTTAATTAAGATCGTTATGAATATCAATAAGAGGCTCAAATTTCCTTTTTATTTATTTAAATAGAATTTGATTGGATTTGTTTTAATGTTAGAAATAATATTTGGATTTTATTGTTGCATCTTAATTCATTTTAATTTCTTTTTTGCAGAAAAAAACAATAGAAGGGATATTGAGGAAAAAGATTTCAATCAATGAGAAGACTCCAGCAATTAATGTTGGATTGAGCAGATTTTTCTTCAATCAAACTCTCTTCTAAAAATACTTTTGGGAGGATTATAAATTGCAGATTACAAAATGTAAACGGGGCTGCTCTCCTCTGCAATTCTAGACTTCTAAAAGCATTTCTGTAATAGGAATTTAGAGTTGTAGATGGGGAGGAGAGAAAATTTCAGATCTGAACATTAATGAGGGTTTATTCTTTATATCTTGAATTATGCATGATGGGCAGAGTTTGCATTTCTGTAGCTCTTGTCTTGAAAGCAGAAATTCAAGTAATGTAAAGTACTGTTAGAGACCAGGATCAGAGAAGCAGATTCAATTAATTGGTATTTTTGGCATTTCTGTAACAAATGTCAGTTTCATTTTTATGTTAATAAAATTGTTGTTTCATTTTATTCATGTTTTTGGCATTTTTGTTGATATGGATAATTTGTCTCAAATTGTTGTGTATCCCTGCTCTTATGAACTACACTCTGATTTCTGAGTAACCATTACTCAGAAATCTATCTTATAAAACTGATTTATTAAATAGTAATGTGTTGTGAATTTCTTCCACATATCATTGTTTAATTATTGGCTTGACTGATTTGTCAATCGATATCATTTTTGTGAATTTCTTCCGGAGTGTTGTTGATTTATTATTTCAGTCAAATGGTCTCAATAGAATGTGTTTTGGTATTCACAAATGTGAGCTAATTGAATTTCTTTGTTAGTTTGACATTGATTAAAAGCCAGACATATTTTAATTCTCATCACTTAATTATCTTGCTCTTAGTTGGGTTAGATTTTCATCTACCTGATTGAGATAGAATTTAGATTAGTTTCTTTTTTCTTGCATTATAGAATAAGTTTGCAATTAGATTAAATTTACATTCTTTTAAGTCCTCTTCTCAAAGAGGAAAAATCTTAGTTGTGGTTTGGCTGAACCCAAATCAGCTTAAGGGTCATTCTCTTGCCTGATCAGCAAGAAGAATTGATCGGATATCCCTGTCTATTGTTATTAAAGGAAACATCATAAACCAATAGCGATAGGGAAGAGGTAACTGGACCTAGTTAAACCAGTTGGAGCCACTATCATAAACGGAAAAGGAGTTGTATTAAGGTTTGGACTGGGTGGTTATCCCCTGATATTGTAGCAACGATTTTCGAGGCTTCAACATTTTTGGCGCTAGAAGGAGGGCCTGAGATTTGTTTTAATTTGGAGTCTTTGAATTCTAACATTTCATTTTTATTACAATGGCTCCTTTAAAACTTCCAATTTGGAGTCGTATACATGGACGTGCATCTTCCAATACTCCACCCGAAGTGGTAAGACTCTTGTCTCAGGTAAAATTTAATGGTAAGAAAAATTCTTCTGCTTTTAATAATGTCTTTCAATTTATTCAAAATGTTTCAAATTATGATTTTCAAGGAATTGATGAAGGCATTTTATGCAGAATTTGTACTCTCACATTTGCGGCAAAAGCTAGAAACTGGTGTAGAACTCTTCAGGTTGCCTCAATTCACAGTTGGGATCAATTTGTTACACTTTTCATCTGTAAAGTTGACGGATATGATTATGAACAGGTATGCGATGAAATTGAATATCTACGAAGATTTGAAAATGAGTCTGTTAGAGATTTTAATATTCGATTTCATTTGAACTGTTTAAGATTTAAAGATGAAGATAAAAATACGGAAGAAGAATCATTAGATTGGTTTGAACATAATTATTCTCTTCCCCCTAGTCCCGATCCACATGAAATTAGTTCAAGCTTTGTTCCATCCCCTTTTAACATAAATGAGAATTCCAATTTGGGTGTGCAAATAAATTGCGATGAAGAGGTTTCACAAAGCTTGGAAAATATTTATAATCAAATGCAAGAAGACAACAACAACAATTTTGGACAAAGACCTGCATTGGAATCTGAAAGTTTTTCTGCATTAAATTCAGAAAATCAGATTGCAAATCAGCAAGTACAAGCAACAATCAAAGTAAATAATAGCATGCAAACTGCTGTACAAATTTCTAAATCTTTTCATGATGAGCAAATGCTGAAATCAGAGCAGCAAAGAAATCTTCTTCAAAAAAGCATGAGTACGCAAAGGAATAATTTAGAATCTGAAATTTACAATGACCATAATGTACAAGAATTGTCAAACAGAAACATTTTTAAATGCATTATTTCAGATTCACATTTTCCCCTTTATCTTGATATTTTTAATGATGGTAATTTTTCCCCTCTTGGTGTTAATGATATTTCAGAAAATACAGAGGCTGATCTAAATGAATTACCATTAAGTTTTTATCAAGATAGAGAAACAAATAAAGATCATTCTTTTTCCATTAATAAACATGAAATTCTTGTTCCTCCGTGTTTGGATATATTGGATAAGATTGAAGGGAATTCTAGAGAATCTTGTGAAGTCATTTATGATAATTACTCTGACATTAAGGATGTCGATTTCTATTCTTCTAAAGAGAATCTTCATGATAAAATTCAAATAATATCTGTAAATGAGGAACATTTCAATTTAGAAATTATTTCAACCAGTCCTCATTTTGAAGCAGCAAATTATCTTCATGATTTCACCATTCAAGAAAACATTCCAATTTATGATTCATATCATGATCAAAATCCCATTCCTACTCATAATCATAATTATCTTTCTAATTCACAAGTTGGAATTGGTAATTATTCAAATTCCATTATTCTCGCCAATCCTTATGAAAAAGAAATTATTTCAAAACAATCCCAATTGTGTTGTAGCATTAGTTGTACCAATAGAGATTTCATTTTATTTTTTCTTTCAAATTTAGATTTGTTTTCTGATTTTATTTTTCAAATTTTTGACACTCTACGCTGACATATTGAGCGCTTTAATAGTGAACACTCAATTGATGCATTGCCCTATTGGGAAATTGAAGTTTCATATTATAATCACGAACATCAAAAGCTATTGATATTTCAATTTCAATCAAAGCTAATGTTTTATCAAAAGCTTCTATCTTCCCAAAGGCAATGTCAACAAGAGAATGTATTTTTACAATCTAGCCAAAAATCTAATCCAATTTATAATTTTCCATCTTATTTGACATATTTCCATCCATTTTTCCTTAACTCATTTGAAAATTGTTTGGAAAGTTTTCCTTCATGGAAGATTGTTAATAGTTTAACACTTACACATAACACTAACAATTTTTTTCAGGCCTTTGAATTTAAAAGCTCATATCTACAATCTGGCCTGTCATCTCCTCTTTTAAACATTTTCCAATCCTTAATGGAAACCCATCCATATTTTGATGATCCAATAGGAATTCAGTTGGAAAAGACTTTTCAAAAGAAGGAGATTGTAAATAAGCTGTTAATAATAAATGTACATTCTGATTATAGATTTAATTTTCTTAGTTCAATTAGATTTGTATTTTTGTTACTAACATTTGAACTGTACATACATTCAGGAATTAAAATGAGGGAATGGTTACACTGGAAATATGACTATACCTAGTCATTTTCATGTATATGGTTAGAATAGAAGTAGAATTTATTTAGTTTGTTTGTTTTATGTAATTAATTTATTCTTAATAGTTTTGCAAATAAAATAAAGCGAGCAATCAGCCCTTCTCATATCATATACATTTTCAAGGAAATATTTACCTCTTATCAGAAAAATTCTAATTCTTGCTTCCCAGTTTTAAATCAAAATCTATTTCAGCAATATCTCTACTCTACCTATTTCAAATAAAATCTTGACTAAATTCAATTGAAGTTGCACTTGGAACCAATCACCTCAAAGCCACTTTTCTCTATTTTGAAATGTCCTCATATGATTTTCTCCTAAAATTTATTTGTTAAAAATTTTGAGGATATAAAACTTCATGATCTCATTATCCCATGAAATGTATGACTGTCTATTATAAGCCTAATTCCAATTTGATCATTATTAGTCAGTCTAACCTTTCGCTGTAAATCACATGAAGTTCATATTATCTTCCTCAAAATTTGTTAAAGTGACCTTAAGAGTGTCCATTTTGCTGTGTGCACACATTTAAATCTATGTTAATATTTTTCCATAATTAGTGGCTTTCTCCCATTCTGCTCTTTAGTTTATTATCCTATGCTGCAATATGCATCATATTTATTTACTAAAGGCAGTATTAAATAGTCACTATAATAATACAGATTTTTCTCAAGTTAATTTTGAATGAGCAGAGGAAATAAATTGCTGTTGCAATTCAAAGGGAAGCCTATTTTCATATTTATTTCTTGTGAATTTTATGAGTTTCAGATTTCTTGAACATGAGTAAACAGATTTTATTTAGACTGATTACACACTCCGATTTAGAATAAATAAGAGATGAGTTTGAACAAAGTTAGAATTTTGATAAATCGAAGGAAGAATTGGAAGATTCATAAGGTAAAACTACAGACAATTTCCTTCCAGGTACGTATTTACAAGTTCATTTTCATCTATTATTAGTTTCTCTTTTACTTAGTTTATTTTTAATGCTTGTTCTGTTTTATTTGTAGATTTTCATTTGTTTTCAAAACTTGAAGTAAGCAACAAACCCATTTCAAATTGGCAACAGGTTTAGGGAAATTTTATTTTGTGATTCATTAGAATTTGAAGCATTCTTTAACTTTGATTTCATTCATTCATTTAGAAAACCCAATTGAAATTTAAAACAATATCGCAAGATTCAGATTAGAGATGTTTCGATTTGATTTTCATATTTTTTTTGATGTGAGACTTCCGATGTCTTACCTCATACAATCTTTACCAAATCACATATCGCATTGGAATAAATTTAAAAGTTTGTTTTTCATCACAAAAGTTCCGATGCGATAGGTCAAATCACAAACGCACATATCGCATTAGGCATAAGGTTAATTCTTCCATTCAAAAAAATCCGATGCGATAAAAACTTAATCGCAATCGCGAATTGGTAAAGTCATATCACAATTGGTTCATATCACAATTTATTAAAAGGTCAACTTTTAAAAAGTTTCGATGCGATGAAGTCTAATCGGAATCGCATTTCGGCAGAGTCCTATGACAGTTGATTCGTTCATTTCAAAAGTTCTGATGCGATCAACCCAATCGAAAATCGCAAATCAGAGAGACCTCATTTTGATCTATCCATTTGCAAAAACTCCGATGCGATGAAGTTCAAATCGCAATCGCAAATTATTAAATTAGTCAAGGATTAATTTTGAAAGACCTCCAATGCAACAAGTCTAATCGCAAATCGCAAATCGGGAGGAAAATTGAATACATCATTGTGTGCTCATTTTAAAAATTGCGATGCAATAATTCATCACCAATTTCTTATCGCTATCGCTTTTTATTAATCGCCGAATGCTCATTGCTCATCGCTTTTCACTAATTGCCGATTGTTCATCGCTTATCATTCTTCGCTTATCACCGATTATTATAAAAATTGCATCGCTGCTATCGCAATTATTTTAATTTCAATTCCATTGAACACAAAGCATTTCGTTTTTACATTTTACTGCTTGCTTTAAATTAAATAAAATAAATAATGATTTTTGGTTATAGGATTTTGGTTAGTTTGTCTTCTTCATATTTTTAATGTCAAACTAAAAGAAGAAGTCAGCGAGTATTGGAGAAATTGATACCTTCAGGTAAGATCAAATGCAATCATCCAATGGTAAGATTCATGTACCCACTTTCATTAATTTCCATTTCATTACTTTAGTTTCAGTTTTGTTTTTTAAAATTATGTTGATATTTGAATTTGTTTTGCAGCTCTTCATAAAAGCTTTAAATCATCTACCAAATCATATTTTGGAAGCCCTATTCTCTTTTCCTGGTTTTATTTTCAAGAAGCAACGATAGTCTTCATTGAAACAGCTATACTAGGAAGTTTTTGAACCTTTAATCTATTTCTTTAAAGCATTTATTTTATTAGAAAATGATTAAGATAATGCTTTGAAACAAGAAGATTGACATCAGACAGAAATTTTTCATTGTCGCTGAATTTTATCATCTCTGCTATCTAAAGCCTAAAACATTTACAATCCTGCAAGGTATAAGTTTTCTGGATCTCGACATAAGAAGGAATGATTACATGATTATTTTCTTTTATTTCAAGTGTTGAGACATTGGTATAAGCATTTTTGTTAGAGTTTGTATTTCAAAGCTTGGATTTTCCTTTCCACTTTTTACTTCATTTTAATTTTGTTCGCTGATTTCTTTTCTCACTTTAGTTTAAGAATTTTTTCCTTTGGTTTTCAGTTTTTGGTGACTTTGTTATGATTTATATGGAAGGCCTTCTTGTTACTTAACAATGGTTGGCATACATAGGAAAAATGGTTAATAGTCTCCTATTAGCTTTTTCTTAAAATCTCTTAGCAAAATTTGTTTTTCTTATTATAAAGATAGACATACTTAAGGAAGAGATTACAAAACAAAAAAGTTGACGAAGTATCATGAAATCTGAGAAATTTCTTTTTCATCAAAATTGTAATTATTTTGAGATTTCAATACTTTATTAAGATCTTTAAAAATTCTATTATCAGTCAAGAAAATTTATTTTTAACCAAGTAAAGAAACTTTACAGCAAAGCACTTTTAACTCTGAAATTGTCATTTTGAACTCTTAAGGAGTCAATGATTCTCCCTATTCAAAAGAGTTTTATTCTTCTAGAGTGTAATCCACAAATATATTTAAACTTAAAAGATAAGAGGTCTCATCACGAGCCTGCTTACCATGATCATAGGGGAAAAATAGGTTGACATTACCAACACTGCTAAACAAACCAGGGTAATGGCTTATAATTGTAAACAATTGTAAGACAAAGGGTCTCATCATGAGCTAGCTTGTTCAGTCCAATTATAACCAGTGAATGGCATTTTCAACTATCTGGCTACCAAACCAGGACAATGGCTTTTAAAAAAAAAAAAAAACATATATAAATGGATTTATCTCTAGGTCAATAATTCTTAAATAGATAGGATTCTGAATCATTGATGATTAAAAGGTAACCCTATCGAGACTATAGATGTTTGCTGGCAGCAGTGGCTCTACCTGTGACAAATGAGTACATTTTAAAAGCTAAGCTGTAAAGTGACCCCTGCTTTATCTCTACAAATAATTAAGGACTGAAATAGAGTTACGAAATATTTTGATTTATGAGGAATTTTAAGAAAATTATAGTAAGATGATTCTTGCTTTTATTCAGACTAATGAACCTAGTCAAACATTCCAAAAATAATTTTCTCTTCTTTAATTATTTTTACTTTAATTTTGAGAAAATCTTATCAAACATAGATAACTGTTTCTTTCAGTGAATCGCCAATTGTTGTACGGTACAACAACCCCCCATTTTTTAAAGTTTTTTACATCAAATAATGGGGACCCCTTCTATAAAATTTTTGGCTAAGCACCTTTTAGGATTTTTTATTAAGTAAATTATCTTACGATTTTGTTAATTTTTCATTTTCTTTAGATTCTTGTTTTGATTGCTTGGTTGAAATCGTTTTTTTTATAAGCTGCTTGTTGACGCTTGTTTCGTCTCATTTGGTCAACCGGTTTGTAAATAGCACTCCTTTGAAGTCTAATCGATTATGTCACCTGGGTTAAAAAATGCGTAGTTCAATAATGCATTTAGTTTAAATATTAACCCCTTAGTTATTATTAACAATTTTTATTTTTACTTATACAGCCAAATCATAAAGCATCGGGATTTCAGTCATTTATTCCAATTTTCCAATTTTCAAATAAATTACTAATCTCGAAAAAATCCAAAATGTCAAAATGGTTGTTTTAGGTAAATCATCATTTTAGATAAATTCGTAGTCTAATTTAACATCACTAAAAAAAAAAACAAACAAACAAACAAAAAATTAATTTTTAACATAAAATTCTGAATTAATTAAATTAATTATTATATTAAATATAATTAATTTAATTTAATTAAAATTTTATATTAAAAACAAATATATAAAAAACAAAAAATTAAATTAAATTTTTGCATAAAACAGAAAATTAAATTAAATTTTTGCATAAAACACATCACATCGGAAATATTCATTTGAACCTCCTTTTAAAAACCCCGATGTGGTGACTCTCAAAATTCTCGATGCGATTGAGTCACATTTAACTCCGATCCGATTGAGTTGCATTGAACTTATGCGATGCGATGAGGTTTATTTGTGCGATGCGGTGAGTTGATTAAATTCGATGTGATGAGCTCATTTTTTTTTTTTCCCGATGCGATTGACCTCATGCGATTAAAATTCATTCACGTCCATGCGATCTAATGAGTTTAATTCATAAGATTACGGTGAGTTATTTAAAGGCTATGTTGTTAGTGGTAGGTTAGTCTAAGTCTTATGTTAGTTTAGGGTAGTGTTTGTTAGTGTTGATTTAATGTAATGTTAGTTCAATTCGAATAGGTGTAACGTTAGTTTGAGTTAGGTTAGTGTAGTTTTAAGTTAGTTGTTAGTGTTAGTTTAGTTTTATATTATAATATTAGAATTAAGTATTTGTTAGTATTAATTTAAGTGGTAGGTTAGTTGTTAGTTTAGTTTTATATTAGTATAGTATTAACGTAATATTAGTATAGTAGAGTGTTAGTATATGTTAGTTTAATATTATTTTAATGGTAGTTTAGTTTTAATTTAATATTAGATTTAATATTTAATATCTAAAATAATTAATTAATATGTAGAATATAATTAATTTAATTAGATTTATTATTATTTAGATTAATATGTTTATAAATAGTTAATTATATAAATTAGTTAGATTAATATTTAATTAGTTTAATTTATAACTAGCAATTAAATTAGAATTAATTATTAGTTAATTGTAGGCTAATTTAGGATTAAATTTTTTAATTTAAATTCTGGTTTTTTTTAGCCCAACAACAGAGTTTCCAGATTTATTTCAGATTTGACTTATCAACTTTGGAGACTAATAAATTGAGATTTACTTAGCCAAATGAGGCCCATGACAGCTCATTGGAAAGAGAAAATAAAGGAGAACATTTCTGAGGAGGTTTCAATAACATATTTGATCATTTATTGGGTCAAAAATCAGGCAGAAGATCAAGCTCCGAATTTCTAAAAATAAGATCAATTTTCTGAGTTTTGTTTTCTTCATTTTCATTTGCCCAGCCTCTTCTAATTGCAGATTCATGCATCAATATTATCCTTGGTTAATTAAGATCGTTATGAGTATCAATAAGAAGCTCAAATTTCCTTTTTATTTATTTAAATAGAATTTGATTGGATTTGTTTTAAATGTTAGAAATAATATTTGGATTTTATTGTTGCATCTTAATTCATTTTAATTTCTTTTTGCAGGAAAAAACAATAGAAGAGATATTGAGGAAAAAGATTTCAATCAATGAGAAGACTCCAGCAATTAAAGATTGGAATTTTTGAGCAATTAAAGTTAGATTGGGCAATTTTTTCTTCAACAAACTCTCTTATAAAAATACTTTTGGGAGGATTATAAATTGCAGATTGAAAAATGTAAAAAGGGCTGCTCTCCTCTGCAATTCCAGACTTCTAAAAGCATTTCTGTAATAGGAATTTAGAGTTGTAGATGGGGAGGAGAGAAAATTTCAGATTTGAACATTAATGAGGGTTTATTCTTTATATCTTGAATTATGCATGATGGGCAGAGTTTGCATTTCTGCAGCTCTTGTCTTGAAAGAAGAAATTCAAGTAATGTAAAGAACTATTAGAGACCAGGATCTTAGAAGCAGATTCAATTAACTGGTATTTTTGGCATTTCTGTAACAAATATCAGTTTCATTTTTATGTTAATAAAATTGTTGTTTCATTTTATTCATGTTTTTGGCATTTCTGTTGATATGGATAATTTGTCTCAAATTTTTATGTATCCCTGCTCTTATGAATTACACTCTGATTTCTGAGTAACCATTACTCAGAAATCTGTCTTATAAAACTGATTTATTAAATAGTAATGTGTTGTGAATTTCTTCCGGAGTGTTGTTGATTTATTATTTCAGTCAAATGGTCTCAATAGAATGTGTTTTGGTATTCACAAATGTGAGCTAATTGAATTTCTTTGTTAGTTTGACATTAATTAAAAGCCAGACATATTTTAATTCTCATCACTTAATTATCTTGCTCTTAGTTGGGTTAGATTTTCATCTACCTGATTGAGATAGGATTTAGATTAATTTCTTTTTGCTTGCATTATAGAATAAGTTTGCAATTAGATTAAATTTACATTCTTTTAAGTCCTCTTCTCAAAGAGGCAAAATCTTAGTTGTGGTTTGGCTGAACCCAAATTAGCTTAAGGGTCATTCTCTTGCCTGATCAACAAGAAGAATTGATCGGATATCCCTGTCTATTGGTATTAAAGGAAACATCATAAACCAATAGCGATAGGGGAGAGGTAACTGGACCTAGTTAAACCAGTCGGAGCCACTATCATAAATGGAAAAGGAGCTGTATTAAGGTCCGGACCGGGTGGTTATCCCCCGATGTTGTAGTAGCGATTTTCGAGGCTTCAACAAGAAGAAACATAAAATTATTTTGTAATGCTCAAGTCATGGGTTTCATGCTCAAGTAGTTTTATTTTTATTTGAAGCTCTTGTTGTGAGTTATTAGGTTTGGTCATCAAGTCATAAATTCTAGAGAGTCAATGTCAAGGATTGAAGACCCATTTGGGCATGTTATACATTGTAAAAAGAGAAGTTATTTGTGTCATAAAACCTATAAGGCCTTGTCACAAGCACCCCTTGAATTCAGCCGACAAAAAGGAATAAAGATGATATCATAAAGTCATATCGGCCTATATCTCATGGAAAAACTACTATATATAAGGAAACTCAGCATCACTTGAAGACAACTCAGTTAAGAAAGTTCGAAACAAGAAGAAGAGAGAAGATCACAAGGAAAAAAACCTCATAACAATGAGAAGAAGGAGAGGAAGAGAAAATATTTGGCACTATTTTTTGGCTACTCTCCTCACACGTGTAAAAAACTAGGGTTTTTGTAGTAGTGTCATATCATCTCTTGAGGAAGTCATCAAGAAGGTCACCCATATAGAAACCTTGCTCGCTGAGATCACCAAGATATTTTCTCAAGTCAAGAGAAGGAGGAAAGCATCATAAAAATACTCTCTATCAGCTCACACATTTTAAATTACAAAGGATCAGATTTCAAGTTTGTGGAAAGGAGCCGAAATTTTAGAGTAGCCAAGATTTGCAATGTAAGAGGATAGTTTTACTTGTGTTGAATTTCACAAGAAGAAGAAGTAGTGAAGAAAGGTCTCGTGACTTGGTCTTGGAGTGGTTTTTGTGTTAAGGGTCTTGGTATTGGTATTCTTCAATTGAAGTCTCTATAATAAGAAGAATTCATTTGGGTTTTCCTCTCAAGTTGGAGTTGTTTTGGTCTAGACTCATTGCCTACATCCTGTGTCTGTTGTCTCATTATTTTTTATGGTTTGGTAGTTTTTTGATGAAGAATAACACTAAATAAGTAAAAATCATTCACAAGAAGATATCATAAAAGAGAAATAACTTAATTCTAATGCCCTAGATTTCTCAACATGTTGAAGGGGGAGGAAAGGTTGAAATGGGGGAGATGATAAGAGGAATATCATTAACCTTGGAGAGGTAAGAGGTACTACCACTAGCGCCTGAAAACCCAGAATCTAAATAAGAAGAAATACCTAAAGTATCATAATGGACTTCACTAAAAGACCTCAATGTAGAAGACCGATCTAAAGACCCAACATAGCTTTGAAAGGAGGAGACCCAAGAGAAAAGGGTTTAAACCTGCTCAGTTCTAAGCCTACTCATAGAGGTAGATTGCAAAGAAAATCAATAAGGAGGAGGAGAGTGTTCTTTCTGCAATTTGATAAACTTTGCAATCTACCTTTTTTTAGAAATTTCTTTTAGTCGTAGAGCTTTCAACGTTGTGCATGCATAAATTTTTATCAAAAGAGGAACTGAAAACATATTTGCGAGGTGAAAATGGAGCCCAAATAATTTACTAGAAGAAAAATCCAATTCACTTCTTAACCTATGAATCTTAGAATGTAACAAAGAAAATTCTTCCATACGTGTGTTTAACATGGTATTAGAGCAGACGAGTTATAGCCCTGCTCCATTTTGAGCCACTGGTTTTTATGGAAATTTGTGCATGTCAGTCTTGCACCTCTACCCATAATCCCGAAATAGAAAAAAAATTGGCATCCTATGTCTCTAAATCAAAATTTTTTCTATCGGCTTGCATTAATAGGGTTTTTCATATACCTTGTTGAAATGTGTAGGTTCAATTGATATGTTGATAGTTAATCTGCACTTGACTTACATATATGTCTATGCAACACCATCTTTGAAATCCATACCTACCTTCTCTCTCTTTCCTATACTTTATCTGTGTGGCATTATTTTGTGTCCCATATTAACTACAAGTGTCTTTGGGGGTATTATTTTTGGCATATTTTTAATATCTTCTCAGAAGGAACTTGAATTAGATCACCACTTTGGAAATGTGTGGACCTTGCATTTGAGATTATGTTAAAAAAGAGTGAATGAGGGATGTTATACTTTATATTGGATGTATGAATATGATGTGTGCTTGTTCAACTTGCATTGGATACTACTTCTCTGTGCGTCGATTGATAGTCTCTATGACTGTGTAGTTTGTTAAAGATTAAGTAAATGTTTTTTGATTGTGTTGTTGGTTTGAGGTCTCATATGATTTATGCATTGAATTGAAGCATTCAAACTCCTAGTCCGACCTGCATACTCTCTGTGTGTTTTTCAAAGAAATATAAAATTTCTAATTGTGCACTCCCCCTTCATTCTCTATTTGAATTCTCTATGTTGAATCTCTGTGAATGGTGATAGCAAACCTATGGTGAATTGTTAAAGCATTAATTTCTCTTTGCTTTGGTAATTGTTGAGAACACTGGTGTACAATGCGTTGAAATAATTCATTGTGTTTTTTAATGGTTGCTGTGGTGTAGATTAACATTGGCCACTCTCAAGTAGATTGAAGGATAAAAAAAGAGGTCTTGGAAGCACATAGAGAAGAGGTAGTGGCTAGGTGTTGGGTGTCATTTTTATACTCATTTCCTACATTTTCTTCCCTCATTTCTACCTTTTTGACCTCCAAAATGGGGACCATACTTACCTTTTTCTTTTCCTTTATCCTGAAACAACATAACTTTACCTTGTTTCATTACCTTGCCATTCTTGTTAATTATTATGATGTATTGTTCCTTTTTTGTGGCTAACTGAGATGAACATTGGAAGAAGTTATTTGAACTTTTATCTATTCTTTCGGATACTATTTTAGGCACGGGGACCTAGAACATACAAGCGCATATAACCAGTTGGAAGCATGTTGTTACATGGCGTTGATACCACAGACAGAGTCAACACCTTATCACATCCTTTGTTATTTCACCCCGGTGCTGTTACAGATTTGCTGCTACAGTTGCGTTGTTCTTTGCATATTGCTAAATTTCGGATGTTGATCTATCTTCGAAAGTTGTTACGCTACAACTGTCGCATTCTAACGACATATGTAGGAGTTATAATGTATTTTTATTTAGAATAACAAGTTCAGGCGGTTTTGGTTTAAATCAATGCTTTCCCATTCAGGACTTTTATTGAGGGAAACCATTGTAATTGTATTTACTTTATTTCAATCAACATGAGAATCAGGAGATTCTCATGACTCATCTGTTCCTCATTTTCTGGATATGTAATTATTATATATACACTCGAACGTTAAGGTCAGGGGGTTATCACAGAACAATATCTCCATTTTGACTTTGTAAATTTTGATCATCATAATATATAATATCGTTTTGTTTCTATTACATGTGTTGATTGATAAAATTATCATTTAGTTTTCATTTCTTCATGTGCCTTGCTAGGGAGGAAGGGCCCTCCTATTTAGTAGGGACTACAGTCGTAGGGTAGCTATATTATATCTTATATTTATTTCTACATATTCATCGAGTGTCATTGTTGTTGTGTCAGTTGTAACTACATCTGCTTCAGTTCCAGGTATTTATTATACTGTTACACAAATCCAATTAGAGGTACCAGCTGGTGTAGTTAGTGTGTGGCGCGTTATATAATGGTTTATCTGAAGTGTGATTACATTCTTGTAGATCATTTTTATTCTTGTATGAGTTTTAGTTTCAGCAACTAGTTCAACAACGAAATATTCTTGTTTGATTTCCGCTTCTAGTATGTTGTATCAGTACAGGCAGTGCAATTACCATTGAAATAAAAGACTTCCCTGGTCGATAATTTATGTGTACCTTCTTAGCCATTTAAAATTGATTAATACAATCTCGCATTTTGTTGTTGTTTCTGAGGATGGAATGACGATACAATCAGCGAGAATTATTTGTTTGATGGTACAGTGTTCCTAGTCAACAGTTGCTGGGTGGTAAGACGAGAGGTAAGAACCTACGCATCGTTTTAACATACTTGAGCGGGCTCACTGTTGCTACACTGGGGCACTTAGAAGTGTGATATGGGTGTTTTTTTTTAGAGTGAATCTTTAGCTATACAGTTGTTGGGCAGTAAGAAGAGAGGCAAGAACCCATGTAGTGCTTTAACGCACTTGAGCAGGCTCACCACTGTAGAACTGAGGCACTTACAGTGAGTATTGATACACATAGGGTCCATGTGTGCTCATATGACAATATAGAAACAAAAAAACCCCCACTCTAACTAACCATAGGAAATACGGGTCGTAAAAAGGAAAAGAAGAGTGTAGATTTGGGAAGGGAGACATTCTTTGGGGATCTGATTTCAAAAGCAGAGAAAGAACGGTCCACTTCATACATGGACACTAGGAAGATGCGACCACAAAAAGTTGTCACTATATCAAGGCCTTAGGCATCTGCACCTTTTGTGTCTAGACCTCATCACACTTCAAACAACATTTCCACTCCCGAAATTAAGACCCCAGATCATAAAAAATAGTGGGAAGCCATTGATAAAAACTTAAGAATTGAATGTCAAGGGGAAACCAGGGAGGGACAAAAAGGGCCTGGACCAAAACAAATTTTACTTTATCATCATTATCTGGATTCAGGTAGCATAGTGAAATAAAAAATCCTGGAACGGCCTGATCCTTTGCCCATCAGTCAATCCCTTGCACATTCCGAGGTCAGTTCATCTCATCTGGAAGGATCCATGGGGGATGAAACCACTAGAACAAATGGTATTGTTACTAATTTTGAATTCCTGATACTGGAAATAGGGGATGAAGCTCCTATGAAGAATATTCCCTTATCATCTCTTCCATCCTTCCAAGGGATGGCTATCGAAGATCTTGATACCTTTATGTTTGAGTTCAATGTCTTATGTAGGAGTTACGACTACATTTCAGACTCTCAGAAGCTAAAACTGTTTGCTACTACTCTGAAAGGAGAAGCATTGAGATGGTTCATGGGACTGAGTGCTGGCTCGATCTTGCCCTGGAATTAAATGAAGGAGACATTCCTCTCTAAGTATCAGTATTACTGTCGAACCAGGGATTTGAAGGAAGAAATATTTAGGATTACACAGAAGGAGGAGGAAAGCTCGGAAGATTATATGGAACGATTCCATTACAATTTACAAAGGTCTAAGATTGGTGATTTAGCCACGAAAATTATGAAAACAATATTTCTAAGAGGCATGAGAGTTGACTGTCTGAAGCACTAGAATCTGTTAGGAAAGGGAGACATATCATAAGAACCGTTTGAAGAAATAATTAAGTTTTGTCTGTAGAGTTCAAGATGATCGACCAAAGGGAGGAGTTTAGTTTGGGACCCTTCAGTCTGGATACAGAAGTCCACGAGTGGAGGAGTGACTATAGAAGATATTGGGAATCTATTTGAGAATTTTAAAACCGATCTCCCCAGTACTCTATCTATCCATATTACCACAACACAAGTTAATAAAGAACAAGGATAATTTGAAGCAGCTTTGGCAATATTCTTTCCTCGATGTAGAAAGAAACATCTATGAAGAGAATGTGAATTGGAAAACATTCACTTGTGCAATATCTATGAGTTGGAGGATCCCACTGGTCAATGCCTCGAACTAACCAGACTGAAAGCAGTACTTAACGAATCAAGCAAGGATGTCCATTCTTCCTACTTCATTGGACCGAGGAGACCATGGCAGCCATGACCTATAGGTATGCCTCCATATTTTTCCTCTTTTAATTCTTAGAATAATGCTTATAATGGTCAAAAATTTCCATGGCCATATCCCACTCCTTCCTCAACACAATTTCCTTCACCCTAGAACCAGTGGCCTTCCCCTCCACCAATGTAATATCCTCCATCTCAATCTTACCCTTGGAGTCAGAATTGGAGACGTAATGGCCAAGTTCCATCTCCCTCTACACTACCAAAGCAACAAAAATTACAACTGCCTCCTATCCAAACTCCTGCACCTCCTGTCTGACCCCAATTACCTGTGCATCCTAACCCCAATCGGAATAATAAGGTATCCAAGAGCATAGAAACCCCGAATAATTTCCAGACTTACCAGAGATCCTATTGGACTCAATGGTATTTAGCTTCAGTCGAGAAAAATAATTAGACCTGGTGATTCTCCTATCATTATCAAGGAAGAATGTGAGTCACCCAGAAGGGGTATAGTCAATTCTAAAGCAGTTGTTACACCTGTAACAACTGATACACCATAGATTGTTACACTTGTAGCTGCCAACTCAGGAAGAACTGTTTCTCCTACAACAACCAACTCAAGCAGGGTTGGTGGACATGTGACAAATGACTCAGCTGTTAGAGCTCAAGATCCTCTGTATCCTCAATGATTAACCGAAACTGGGATAGCCTCACAAATTGAATTAGAGTTTCTTAAGGAATTACAGAATTTGTATGTATGGATTTTGTTGTTACAAGATCTTAAGGAAGTACCTATTTATGCTAAAACAATGAGAGATATGTGTCTCAAAAATCCTGGAAGGAAGCCGAAGGACCCTGCTACTATCCATGTTATGGGGAAACTATCCAAACTAAAGATTGATCGGCCTTTGTTAACTAAATATAATGACCCAGGAAATCCTACAGTTACTGTCTATATTGATGACCAACCCATAACCAATACTTTAATCGATTTGGGGGAAGCCATTAATGTGATGACCAAGGATCTTTTTATCTCCCTAGGACTTCACGGGCTTAGACCTACACCTATAGTGCTTGAATTAGCAGATAGGTCCCATGTTAAACTCGAAGGGGTGTTAGAAGGTGATTACTATAGCTTCTTGGAGATATCCAAATGATTTTCTCATTTTCCAAACCAAATCCAACCTGGGGGGGCATCATTTGATTTTTGGAAGACCATGGCTAGCCACTGCAGCTGCATTTATCGGATGTAGATTCGGATCTATGATGATCTCAAATGGGCAATCCACTGCAGATGCATTTATTGGATGTAGATCCATATCTATGATGATCTCAGATGGGCAAGCCACCAAAAAACTTAACCTTTACCCCCCAGCGAAACCCCATATGGATTTGAATAGTCCCTCGTGGGATGAATTTGAACCTAAATATGATTTTTCCCTACCTCTCCTCACACTTGGAAAAGCACAACATTTAAAGATGAAACAGAGGATGACATCATTAATGGTTTTATTAGCAACTCACTCTATGTTTCTTCTGTTAGAGATGAAGGGGAAGAAGATGAGGTAGATGATGTAAATATTGGACATATGAGAACCACTCCGCATATTGACAACATTTTGGTTGAAATTGAGACAGGAAAATACATAAACATTAATCCTAACTTGACTGTTGAACATAACAAATTGTGGATACAACTGTTACAAAAGTATAAAATGGAATTTGTACGATTACACTGACATGAAAGGAATCCATCCCAGCATATGTACTCACCACATTTACCTTGAATATGGCTGCAAACCAGTTAGAAAACCGCAGCACCGAATGAATCCCACACTTAAGGAGATAGTGAAAGAGGAATTACAGAAACTCCTTAATTCCAATTTTATCTATCCCATCTGTGACAGTCAGTGGGTGTCTCCGCTTGTCATTTTTTTGAGAAACAATGACAAGTGGAGTGTCTATGTAGATTATAGAGAAGTCAATAAGGCCACCCAAAAGGACCATTTTCCCTTACCATTTATAGACTAGGTCCTGGATACTCTTTCTTGGAATTTTTTTTTCATTCATGGATAGATTCAGTGGCTATAACCAAATACAAATTGCCCCAGAAGATCAAGATAAGACAACCTTTACTTTCCCATGGGGTACTTTTGCATATAGAGTCCTTCCTTTTGGCCTCTCTAATGCGTCAACAACCTTTCAGAGAGAAATATTGGGTATATTTTCGGATTTGTTGAATGACTGCCTTGAAATATTCATGGATGATTTTACACCTTACGTTGACGCCTCTGAAATAGAATTAGTTAATTTGGAAAAGGTTCTAGAACACTATGTAGAAACTAATGTTTCTTTGAGCACTAAAAAGTGCCACATGATGATGATGGAGGTGATCGTGTTGGGAAATTTCATCTCGACAGATGGAATCAAGGTAGACCCTGCAAAAATTGAGGTAATCTTGAGAATCCCAAATCCTAGAACTCAAAAAGAGGTATATAGCTTTCTACGACATGTAGGGTACTATAGGATATTTATAGAACATTTTTCAAAGATTGCATTTCCTCTATTTTATTTGCTTATGAAAGATGTGGAATTTGTGTGCACGTGGAAGTGTGAGCAAGCATTTTTGAAGCTGAAGAACTGTGTAACAACAACACCTGTTTTACGAGGACCAAACTGGAATATGTTGTTCCATATTGCTACTAATGCATCCGACATGGCTGAAGGTGTTGTTTTGGGCCAGTTGGAAGAAAAGAAGCCTTATGCCATCTATTATATTAGCAAGAATTTAACCCCAACCGAGCTCAATTACATAGTGATGGAGAAAGAATTCCTTGTAGTATTGCATGCTATTAATAATTTTTGACATTATATCATAGGGTATCAAGTATTTTTACACACTAACCACTCTGTCATTCAATTTTTAATGAATAAACAATTACTAATGGTAGAGTTACACGATGGTTATTGTTGTTACTGGAATTTGATATCACTATTTGAGATAAACCTGGAAAAGATAATGTAGTTGCTGATTTTCTTTCTACGTTAACCATAGGTGATAATTTCACTCCTATTAAGGATTCTTTTCCTAATGAGTATATTTTTGCCATATCTACTCACTCACCATGGTATGAAAATATATCCAACTATCTTGCTACAGGTAAATTCCCACGCCATTTATCTTCGAAATACAAAAGAAATATCATACAACAGAGTGACACCTATTCCTAGATAGAAGGAAATCCCTATCACACTAGACCGAACTTTCAGATTCGGCGTTGTGTTAGAGAAGATGAGATTTTTGATATCTTGAAGGCTTATCATGAGGAGCCCTATGGAGGGTAATTCGCGGACAAGAGGACGGGGTACAAGGTACTCTTAATAGGGTACTACCGACCAATTATATTCTGGGGTGCCAAAAAGTTTGTGAAAGGGTGTGATAGCTACCAAAGGATGGGCCAGCCACTGCAATTAGACGAGATGTCGTTACAACCTAAAATAGTGTTAGAGCCATTTGAGAAGTGTGCCTTGGATTTAGTAGGGCCAATTAATCCTTCATCATATTAGAGGTCATAAATATTGGTCTATACAGATTACATCACAAAGTGGGTCAAAGTGAAGGTACTAACTAGAGCTACAGAGTAGACTGTTTCAGACTTCCTATTTGAAGATATTTTTGTTCGTTTCAAGATACCTAGGGAGATAGTGATAGATGGGGGGCCCTAATTCACATCTCATATGATTCAAAAGCTGGTTGAAAAGTATGGAATTCATCACAGGATTACTTCACCTTATCATCCACAAGAAAATGGCCAAATGGAGAGTACCAACAAAGTTATTGAGGGAATTTTGACAAATACAATAGCTAGCCACCAGAGAAATTGGTTTGAAAAACTTCCAGAAGTACCGTGGGCTTACAGAACAACATGGAGGAATACTACGAGCTTCTCACCATACAAACAGGTGTACGGTAAGAATTATTTATTCCCCATAGAGTTCGAAATAAAAACATTGAGAACAACATTACAGGTAAATCTGGATTTGAGCACAGCACAAAGACAGAGTTTGAATCAGCTCAATGAGTTGGAGGAGAAATGGTTAGCTGCCATTTAGCAGACAGAGAACATTTAGCATCAAAGAGATAGATGGCATGACAGGTTAATTAAAAAGAATAAATTTCATAAAGGATATTGGGCTCTCTTTTATGATTCAAGATTCAAGGATTTCAAGGGAAAGCTATGCACTAGATGGCTAGGTCCTTACAAAGTAGATACATTCTTTGACAATAGGACGGTAAATTGGTTACCATTGATAATGATAAGACACCGTTACTGGTTAATGGGAACCATTTGAGATTATATCATCAACCTGCTTCGAAGGATTCATTTATTAACATTGTCACGACTCTGATCTTCATGTTACAGCAGCAGGGGGACATTCCCCTGTGCTGCCTGAAATTTGATTTTTCAATAAGTGTGATAGTTGAAAACCACTTTTGTGGTGACTGTTACACCTGTTTAAATAAATAAAAATAAATAAATAAATAAAAACAAAACAAAACAAAACAAAAAATATGATCTAACTGTGAAAACCTCTTTTGGGGCGCAGTCAGACAATCTGGTAACAGTTGAAAACCACTTTTGTGGCGGCTGTTACACTCATTTTTTTTCATAACATCATCCTTTTTTCCTGCATATTATACATGATGATGTTATACATTTGTTTTCAATATTTTATTTTTCTTAACAATCACATTTTATGAAGGATAATGCATTGGCTGTCTTGGCTATTACATATGTAACAACCGACAACTGTCAACAACGTTTTGAATCTTGGCCGCCGTCCTGACACGCAAAAAGTATTACGATAGTTTGAAGGTGATCGTCACGATCGCTGGATGTATGTCACCAAAAAGGTAACATTATCATCCTCTAATATTTGATGATTATGGAAAGTTAATGATGGTCCTTTTGACGGTCGTGGACTTCCGTCATTATTAAAGTTGTGGGGGATGAATCTTGTCATAATTATAAACAATCCATTAGCTTTTAAAGTCGCCATTAATCTCGCGATTTATTGAATTTAATACCATAACAACCAATCATGACTGGATCTTATCAAAAAGGAGATTTGTACTTGAAGTACAAAGCTCTCCATAACTGGGCATTAATAGAAATAATTGGTGGGTATGAACCATCAATTCAAAACATTTTCACCTCTCAATCACCGTGACATTGCATCATCTCCCTCAACTAGAATTTCTTTCACCCTTGGTCAAAAATTCTTAACCCGAAGATAAGAGAGTAGGTTGCTGTAACACAATGAGGAGAGCGGTGATACCCTGGCTCACTGAGCTAAAGGAAGTAATCAGGTATAAAAAAACAAGATGGGGGGATCTACAGTGATGCATGAATCAGATTATATTGAGGCATTACAAAATTTTCTGGAGGCATGTCAAATATTCAAAGATACTAGGTGACTTGATTATTTTCAAAATCTAAAGGGTTTAAACGAAGCAATTGTGATGGAGTTCATTAGAAATTTGAACAACTATCAGACCAAATTCAAGGGTTTGCAGATTGAAGTAATGGAGGAGGTTGTTTCCTGAGTAACAAAACTGTCGGTCGAAGGCAAAATGTGGTTTAATAGAAAGGTCAATGATCCTTCACTGAAAGGGGATTTCCTTGAAGGTGAGGAGAAGCTTGAGAAGAAAGGAAGAGGGGTCGACAAGGTGTCACTTCCCCATGGATTTTTCTCTAAATTTGATAAAATATATCACCTATGATGGGAGGTCGACAATTGTTTTTAATTATCATTTCCCCTTATTGAACCATCTTCAGCATCAACAGAGAATTAACCTTCCATATTTCCTATTGGGAAATATCAATCATATGGTTGCAACAGTCAAAACGACAACACACCCAAAAACTTGTGTTACCAATCGTGGTCTCGTCAAGTTAATTGTTTTTGATGCTTTGAATAAACAAGGAAAGAGATGGGAGGATTTCAAATGAAATATTCCCAAAACGAGTTGAGGAAAATAGGTTGGAACTTCAGGAGAGAATCAGGAAGAATCTAGAAGCCAAATCTAGTCTTCTAAGGTTGGAATTGAGAAAATAACCCTTGTTAAGCCGATTGGAGAGAAACGACCACAGCAACGGGTGAAATTCAGTGTGCCTGTAGAACCATCATCTACAGTTGAAGAGCAGGAGGAGGCGAAAGAGCTGAAAGAAGAAGAAGAAGAAAAACCTTAATTATAGGAACCATCATCGTCAGGTAGGAATGAAACTCATACCTTGCTTATAGAAATTGAGAATTTAAAGAAAGAAAATGAACAATTGAAGCAGAAATTAGTTGAAGCTAGGAAATTAGAAGCCTTAGGGTTAGATACCCTACTTGAATCTGTTAAGAAATTCGGGGGGGAGAGAAAATTCCAGAATCAGTATGTGTGTCATGTTCCCAAGAATTAGCAGTAGTAGGATACAAATTTTTTTAGGAAAGCACCTGCTCGAGGGAAACCCAAACATAACCTTGGGAGGTTACTCCACAAGAACTTGCTAAATATACTACTACTCCACAAGAACCAATAGTTAAAGCAAAGCCTCCCACGATAATCATTCTGGAAGATGACACATAAGAACCTATAGAGGCCACTGCTATTACAGAGGAATGAGCAGTGGATACAGAGGTTGAACAAGGCAAAAATAAGAGGATTGCTACAAAGGAACCCACCTATGACGTTACTGTTCCACAAGAACCAGCAGCTGGGCTAGGGAAATCCCACCCCAGAGATTTTTTCACATCCATAGTTTATATTGCATGTAGTGTAACATCGGGCCTCGATGAGGGATGGAGTTTCGAGAAGACGTTATTGATCTCTGAGTTGCAAGAGTGGAAGTAGGAGGCACTTTCCATTCAAGAGGTAGTGATATCACTGGATTTACATCAGAAGAAAATAAGTGCCCTATAGGAAAAATGGGTAGAGAAAGAATTGAAGAGGATCTGGGGGGAATGGAAATGAAAGGAATCTGCAAAGAAACATGAGAAACAGTTGCTGCTGTTACAACAATAAGTTTGGAATTTGACTATTGATAAATAGAAGCTTCATGATCTTGCCCTCAACTTGTTGGGGTGCAGACGACCTTCCCCTCCTACCCTATTTTTCTTTGGGAGCATTATTATTTATTTAATTTGAAAGCTATAATGGAAGACATGCCTTATGTGGGTACTTCTACCCGCACTTTTCTTGATGTTTTTCACGCCAGCGATTTTGATGGACAGAGATTTATGTGCGAGTTGCTTCTGCATAATATTATTTGTAATCATGTCAGCATGTAGATGGTAGAAAATGCATGCTCATATATGGGAGACTTACAGTTACGCGCTTTCATTTCATTCATGATAAATCAAATTGAGTGGCATATGTCTGCGAAATCAATGGAGACTAATGAAAAGAAGACAACGCTATGGATTAGGAAAGAACCAGAAAGGGTCACTGAACTAAGGTGTGAATTTAATTTTTTTTGAGTACTCCAGGGTTGAGGGAACCAGGTGCTACCTACAGAAGAAGAATCGTGGAGTTTTGTCTCAATCAGTTTGCACAGATGAAGAGCCGAGCCTTGACAGGGTGCCTCAAGCACATCGAAACAGGTAGTGTCAAGTTGCAGGAAGGGGATCCTTCTGTATTCCAAAATTTCGTAGTAATTGTTACACATATACCATAATACACCCGGGTGGTAAAATCACTTAGCATCTTCTAGATTGGATTGAAATTTAAATTTCCTTTGATATGGTTTCCAGTAGAAGAATACTAGGACCACTATGCCCTGAGCGATTATGAAGAAAATTCCTGGCCAAGATAATTGTTTGTTACTCATTGGTACAGGTCTTTAGATGAAGACACAGCTAGCGCCTATGACTTCATCGACCTGCATAAGAGGTATAATCGGGGGAGCTGAGATTTTTTCATGAGGACATGCAAGCACTTTAGCTGGGGGTAGATGTTGGGTGTCATTTTTATACTCATTTCCTACATTTTCTTCCCTCATTTCTGCCTTTTTGACCTCCAACTTGGGGACCATAATTTCCTTTTTCCTTTCCTTTATCCTAAAACAAAATAAATTTACCTTGTTTCATTACCTTGCCATTCTTGTTAATTATTATGATGAATTGTTCCTTTTTTGTGGCTAACTGAGATGAACATTGGGAGAAGTTCTTTAGCCTTTTCGATATTCTTTCAGATACTATTTTAGGGATAGGGACCTGGGACATATAGGCGCATAGAATCAGTTGGAAGCATGTTGTTACAACATGATGTTACATGGCGTTGCTACCACATGCAGAGTTAACACCTTGGCTATCGCATCCTTTGATGTTACACCGCGATGCTGTTACAGATCTGCTGCTACAGACTGTTGCTACATTTGCATTGTTGTTTACGTATTGCTAAATTCTAGATGTTGATCTATCTTCGAAATATGTTATGCTAAAGATTTTGCATTCCAATGATAGCTGTAGGAGTTATCATGTATTGTTATTTAGAATAACATCTTCAAGTATTTTTGGTTGAAATCAATGATTTCCCATTCAAGACTTTTATTGAGGGAATCGGTTGTAACTGTATTTACTTTATTTTGATTAGCATGAGAATCAAGAGATTCTCATGGCTCATCTGTTCCTCATTTTCTTGATATGTAATTATTATATAAACACTCTGACCTTCAAGGTTGGGGGGTTAGCATAGAACCGTATCGCCATTTTGACTTTATAAAGTTTGATCATCATAAAACAGAATATCGTGTTGTTACGGTTACATGTGTTGATTGATCTAATTCTCATTTAGTTTTCATTTCTTCTTGTGCCCTACTAGGAAGGAAGGGCCCTCCTCTTTTGCAGGGACTATAGTCGTAGGGTAGATGTATTATATCTTATAGTTATTTTTGCTTATTCATGGAGTGTCGTTGCTGTTGTGTCAGCTGTAAGTAGATCTTCTTCATTTCTAGGTATTTATTATACTGTTACACATATCTAATTAGATGTACCAGCTGGTGTATTTAGTGTGTGGCAGACTAGATGTTGGTTTATCTTAAGTGTTATTACATTCTTATAGATCCTTTTTATTCCTACACAAGTGTTAGTTTCAGCAATTTCTTTAGCAACGATTTCTTCTTGTTTTATTTCCGCTTCTAGTATGGTGTATTGACACAGATAGTGTAGCTACCATTGAAATAAAATACTTCCCTAGTTTAGAATTTATGTGTACCGTCTTAGTAATTTAAAAGAGATTAATGCAGTCCAACACCAGGCTCTGAAAGCTTCTGATGATGACCATTGAAAATTTTCTCACGCATCACTCTTTGCATTGAAGAATGCATTGAAGCATAATTAAACACTCATGAAACCATGTGTTCATATTCCACGTAGACTGCAAGAACATTCATTCTCTGCGTTGAGATGGTATGAGCGCTCCACTCAAGCATTTTATGGTATTTAATCCGCCATGCATTCATATATAACACTATGCACTAGTCATTTTATGGTATATGAGTTATGAAGGCCATGTATATGGTATGAAACTATCCATGGTATACGTTATAAGTGTGGAGGCATATGTTATATGAGTGTTATATGTTAAATTATTTAGTTTTATGCTAGTTGGAATTCCCTGAAGTTTCTTAAGTCCATTGGAAATTGAATGGTCGACATACATGTTAACAATATTCCCAGCCACATTCTTCTCCTATCATGCATTTTCATGTGCTTCCCATCACCAGTACAACTCGTATGTAATTTCCCATCCTCAACCAAAGTGCTAAGTTTTGTACATCCACCTGCTTCACTCTACACACATCCTCCAGAATTTGTCACGAGATCTCATTGTTTATGTCCTTGTGGACCTTTTTATTATTATTTTGAAACTCGTTTAGTTTAAATTCTCGTCCACAAGCATCAGCGACTTCCTTGAAATCATGATGCCATTTTTGTATTGTCAAGCAAAAATTTTGCTACCATCATCATCTTATTGAGGGATTTATCATTTTAACAATTCCATCATTTATCATGTTAACAATTCCATCCATTTTGTATAGTCAAGTTTGAGGAATAATACCTTGCTCAACTACAACACAGTGAAATCTAAGTTATCTCAAAGAGTATTTGTAGATGCATGAAATATTACTAAAATTTTCTAGCTAAGTGATTGATAGCAGAGAAATTTTGGCTCAAAAATGCCTCTGTCATTCTAAGCTTTCAAAGTGTTACTCCTTATGTAATCCTTTTTATGCTTGGAAAAATGTGGCATAAGGTGGCATAAGAAATACAATGATTTGATGGTTAAGTATCATTGCCTATAATATTCATTGACATAGAAGTTTTAGTGTGAATGATTGAATGTGTGAAGCTGGGGCTAGAGACATCACCTCATAGATGCATATTTTGATAGTTCAGACTTTTATCCAAGCCACTCGATTAATTTCCATTTTTTCTAGCTTGCAAAAGGAAGAGCTACTTCAATAATCTTTTGTTGTAAGTGAAAATAGATCTAATTGGTGAAGTATTAGAGTTGTTAACAACTCTGATACAATCTACTACTGATTACACAATGCAAATTAACAAATACTCTCTCTCTGACCTGTCTATAATATGCACAAGAAAACATCAAATTTCTCCAACTTGAATCACAACTACATCAAGAGTAGCTAGAACAATATAATGATCATTTTTAATTTTTAATTTTTTCATAAAAATCCCCTTCTTTAATTTGAATTTGACACCTATCAACTTGCATAAACTAATCAAGATAGAAGAATCGATGTCCATTAAAGAACAATTTTACATGCATAAGCATAAATTCAGCTTGCGCATCTCAAGTCCATCATCGAACCTTGGGACAAGCTTGTCAACAAAAAGCATAGAACATGTTTTGAATATGACATTGAAGTGTTCTTTCATACTCCAGACAATACCAAGCCCATTCATACTCCAAACTATTCTTTCATACTCCAGACTATTCTTTCACCTATTCTTTCTCTTCCTCCACAACAACTCATTACTAAATGCCAACATTGTAACCAAGTTGGAAATGAAAGATCATTGTTTTTATATTCATTTGTGTGATAATTTTGGTAAACACAATCATCATTCAAACAAATGCCTCAGAAACAATCCTCTTTCAAGAACTAAGACTCACCTTGGATGGATGGATCACTTCCTGGAAATGGGATTCAATAACCAAGAAGCTATTCTGGTCATATATTATAATTTCTTCTAGAGTATTAAAAATTCTTGTAGTTGAGTCTTCTCCATCTTCTCACCTTGTATGTGACAGGGGGGTTGATGGTAATCTACAAGTTTCAAAGATAAATCAAGCGAGCTTGAGTCACAACCTAAGCCTGATGCTTGAGCCTACAACTAGAGACAACCATACCTAGATTCAGAGTTGTAGCCAGAGACAAAAAAGCCCCTAAGAAGGATTTTTTTTGGTGGCCTTCCTTAAATTACTGCAGGTTGCAAACCTCCATTTTTTTAGGTTGAAGGTCTCCCTCTTCAAATAATTAAGGAGTACTTCCTCTAATAGAATACTTCATCTTATTTCCAGATTTGGATGAACTCTAAGAATAGCACAAAGCATTCTAGGTTGAGACCTGAATGGTCTCCCTTTTCAAAAAAACAGGAAGCACTTCCTCTAGAAAAATACTTCAACTTCTTGCCAGATTTGGAAAATTTCCAGGAACTGCACCAAGCATTCCAGTGTTGGTGTTCATCCTTAAACCATCGGTTGAGACCTTGAGTTCTCCCACCTTATACCATCATCTCAGTGAGCATATTCAATCTAGTGTTGCCATGCATTTTTTCACATTTTGTATTACATCTCTCTTCTTGGAATCATATATACCCCTTTGGATTAAGGGGGGAATGTTGGACACCTAATCCGCAAAGGGTTATGGTGTGAAAGTTGAACAATAAAAAATATTCTAAGAGACCTTCGAATATGAATGTATTATAAATGTATATCATTTGAATAATAAAAATATCTCACACTTATCATTATCTCTTGATCTATGTGTGTTTAACAATTTCCATTATTTACACTTTTCTTTAATTTTATTTATTTATTTATTTAATGGATATTATTAACTAATATATTACAAAAAAAAATACATATATTATTATTATTTCTTTCCCTCGGTTCTAAATTATTCTTTTTTAACCTTATATTCAACCCTACAATTAGTTTTTCTATTTTTCAAGATTTATTTTATTTGTTTTCAATTTATAGTATTATATTTTTATTATTTTGCTCATATATTTTTATATTTTTATTTTTCTCGGTTTATATATATATATATATATATATATATATATATATATATATATATATAACTTTTTTTTTAACAGAAAATTTTATTTTTGTTTTTTATTTTTTGTTTTCATTATTTAATTCTTATTTTTAATAATTCATAATTTCTAATATTAAAAACCTCTTACTTATAGGCTTTTTCTTATCTTTATTTATTATTTTATAATCATTTTTTGTTTTTGGAGTTGTTAATAATTAAAAATAAATAAAAAGATATATTCTAATTTATAGACGAAATGACCTTTTTCACGACATGTTTTCAGATTATTTTTAATCAAAATCTGGCATAAATTTTTAAAAACTTGAGTTTAAGTTGTTTAATAGAATTGGAGTGAGCCAAGGAGATTTTTAGGGTGCTGAATCCAACTATACATTCAAAAATTCATTCCAACAAAAACAAAAATAACATTTTTTCTTGAATTCAGGTGAAGGAATCTATTTATTCTCTAAGTTAGACTATGCCAAAAAAAATATTATAAAAGAATTTATATAATAATAAAAGCTTTATATAGAAATGTATTTATGAAAATATGTTTATATTAGAAATTTATATTTTAACTAGATCAAAATAAAATAAAACAATAATAAAAATAAAATTGACTCATGGTATTGAGAAGCCATGGTATTGACCAATGGTATCTATGTGGAATATAGTCTATTTAAAGGGGGAAATTAAACCGACCTAGATTCTTCTTAACTCTAGATTTATGAAGGGCCAAGAGAGATCAAATCTCTTTTCACTTTAAAAAATATTTGTATCCAAATAGTCTTGATCCCTCTAGACACTTGGTAGATCTGTAATTAAGATGGATCTAAGTTGGTTTACTAAGGAAAGATTTAACACTATAAATATATATATATTTAGATAGAAATAAGTATTCTTAAACTTGTGTCAAAAGCTTGGAAAGCTTCAAATACTAATAATTTATCGAGAGGTTAATATAAAGTAAAAGGAAAAATTCACATGTATTTTTACAAATTTTTTTCTTATAATAATTCAGAATTCATTTTTTTTAATTCCAAATAGATTTTTTTAGTTGTAACATAAATTTTCTTTCAATTTTCTTTTGATATTATGAAGTGCGATACTTTTAAACAAAATTATATATATATATATATATATATATATATATATATATATGTATGTATGTATGTATGTATGTATGTATGTATGTATATATACATACATATGTATATACATATATATATACATACATATGTATATATATATATACATACATACATACATACATACATACATACATACATATATATATATATATATGCATGACTGTTCTACACAATTGAAGCACAAAGTCCACTTCAGATGGTGCTTAAAGCCTCAAGAGGAAAAAGCAGGGAGGCATCCATTCCACTTCAGATTGGGAGACGGTGGAGGAATGGACATCTATAGTGGAGATTTGTAACATATTAAGCTTGGAAGAGGACATCAAACGATGTGGTGTAGGCCATGGAGATAAGCCCACCTATTTCTAGATATTGGAATAGGAAATGGACAGTGGGAACTGCTACCAAAGAGATTATTATTCCACTAAATGCGATGCCAGGCATAAATTTGTCCCTCTTACTCTTAAACAACCATGATAATCAACACTTGTCATTGCACTTAATGCAATAATAATAAATCCTAGAGCAATTCCCACTCTCTGTTTCATATGCGAATCTCCAGAAGTATGTGGACCCATCTCCACCTCCATCTGGCTCGGATGGTTTCATGGAATCTTCCAAGCTCAATAAATTACAGGTTCCCACTACACTTATCCATTCATCCACTGTTTCCCTATCATAAACCAATAAATCATTGACATTGTGAAATGGTTATCTCCCTGCCTTGCTCTCTTCATGCCTCCAGCACTTTAGGTTATTTTGACAACAGATGTGGATTGCCCACATCGAAGATGCAAAAATCCCATATAATAAGATTTTGAAAATTTATTATATATATAATAAGTTTGATTACACATAATAAACTATAATAAATTTGATTTCAAAAGGGGTAAACTATTGTTACCAGGATTAATCCCTCTTGCGAACAAGAGCGATCTCCCTATACTCCAACGAGTAACTAGAAACAAAGATCCATTGAATATCTCTTTCTCTAGATTATTTTTACTTTATATTATTAAAACCATGAAATAAAGAGGACATTCTCCTACTTTTCAACCGAGATTTTCGATTTAGCCTTTTGCTCCAAAGAAGTTCCTCAATGCTGAGAAGAACCTACAATAAAAAACAATACAAAAGATCAAAGCACCTGTAGTATATAATAATCATAAATACTAATCCAACTTAGTGATCAAGGAATATAAGTATTGACATCATTTCCATGAATTCAAAAACAAGACAATGAGAAAAAGAGATCCATACGTATTATCAAAAAATAAAAAGAGCAACCTTACAACAAGATGCCTTAGATGTTGTATAGATTTCTCCCGTGTGTTTGAGCAATCATTTTCCTTCAGTTTGATAAGCCTTCCTTTTTAGAATGACCAACATGAATTCATGTGCACAAAGGTGTAATATTCAATGTGCCAATAACAACTTACTAGTTTAGAAATTATGAACTCTATGAACTCTCTCCAGCTTATAATCTATACAAATCAATATCTACCCTTCAACTTGAAACTTATGTTCAATTTATAAAGATATTGAAATAGTTTCAAATCCATTAAGAGAGGGATCGGTTCCTCCCATGAATGGATTTGAGTTCCTTGGACTAAGGTATAAGCTCCATGAGTAGAGGGATAAATCTTGAATTGGCGTGACTCTAGAGGCTTCCAATTGGGAGGATATTTGACCAACTAGGCTTCTAGAAGTTAATTTTTATTTTTACTTTCTTTTCACAGGGGGTGCGCAGGTTTTAGCGGTGATTTTCGTGGCGATCGTCATGGCTAATGGAAGAAGCATCAACACATGCATAGGAAAAGGCTATAAAAAGTGTGCAGGTAATCTTTTAAGAGTTTTACTGAGTTTTTCTCTAATTTCCAAGACTTGATTCAGGAACATGAGTGTTTTTGACCTATAAGGGAACATGATATTGATGGTGATAGCCCCATATTGATAGTTAAATGTTATGGTGACAAAATGATGTGTAACAGATTTCCCCCTAAAGTGTGAAGTTTGAGAAATTTTTTCTAAAGAGTGAAGTGCTTTATCATTCTAAGGATTGGATTAGAGACATCGATTGGAAACCTATAAAAGAATTCAATGGAAATATATATCATCACTGATGTAGGCATTCCCATACTCAAAGCAAAGCTAACTAAATGTTATAGTACAAATATGATTTCAACATTACATAAAAAAGTAGAGATAGTATGGGTGCAACCATATCTCATCATAAGTCTATTGTATAATGAATACATAGCGCCTCGCAGCCTGGATGGTGGAAACCATTAGATCAAGTTTTCAAGAAATGTTTTGTAAGGACCAACTCAGGGATGGTCAACACGAATAGAGACAAATGTTTGTAATGAATGGTTAATTGACCTTTCCCTTGAACACATAACAACACTCTAAATGGCTTGGCCACATTTGACTCAAAGATAATACCTAGAAATTGGCTGAAGACTTTCAATGTGGTTTGATTAACTGTAAGACAAAGGATTTCCCAACCCAGGTACAAGTGTGACAAAGTGTCGTTTTCAAGAGCGGCATGCTTCTTTATAAAAAAAAGACAATGAATGGATTCTTTTTCTCACTTTTCCCCCCATAATTACTGGCAAGTACCTCTTTATTTTTGTCAATATTGAGGAGTTTAAATTTTTCTTGTCATGTAAGCTCATCCTTCAGATGAATCCATCTTAGTATTTAAAAAAGAACCCTAAGAAGGAGTGGTTTGGTCTTGTTGTGATCGAGAGGTACTCTACTATTTAATTTTGACGAGTCCAAGATACGATTAACTTAGTGTTTTTCAGTTTTAGGGAGTTAGAAGAAAAACATAAGTAAACTCCATAGTGTTCTTTTTCATAAATTTAGTCCCTAAAGTCTGAAAAGGATAAAATAATGTAGGAGATAACTCTATTGATCATGCTTAGTCAACGTATACCTCGTAAACAGTCTGATTCAGTCCGGAAAAGGGGTAAACTTATACTGAATAGATGACTATTCATTTACTTTAATGAGTTCGAATAGTCAAGTACTCAGCGATATTTTCATTGTAGAGATTCTGAAAAGGGCTTAAAAGAGGACTCCATGGTTTCTCTTTTTCGTGTTTTTATAGAGCCCGGAAAAGTGGTAAAATTTTGCTCAATTTCAAAATGATTATTTCCAAAAATATCATATTTCCTGCACAAAAACTCGAAAATTTACAAATATTTTCTCTCAAAATTGGAAAAGCATTTTGATTTTGACTTCTAAAGTAAAAATAAATAAAATAATATTATTTTATTCATTCAAAACTACAAAAAGAAGATAAAACAATCATTTTCACCTTTTAGTTTTCAGAGCAGAGCATAAGCGTTTTTTCCCTAAATCTTCCGGAGATGATATCAAGAGAACCGACCAACCATTTCGAGAACCGTCCGCGCTAGGTATTCCACATCATCATTATCTTTGTTTTCATCCATTTAGTTTTTGATTTTAAGTTTTGAGGGAATTTTTTAGGGGGAAACAAGGTTTTAAAATCTACCCTTGAGGGTGCACAGTTTTCCTGGAGAAAACCGTGCACCCCGATGATTTTTTAATATAAAAATTATCGGGCCGCCGCGAGTTTTATGTGTAGCTTGTGCACAAAAATGCATTGTGTACACACAAGACCTGCACAAGCGCCGTGGGGTTTTTTTTTTTAAACTATAACGGGTATGTTTTTTTTTTTAATTATGAGAAAGAGAAAGAGTGGGACTTTGCCTTATCGTCCCCAATTACATCATAGATATCCAGCAACAACTTGTTTTTTAGTCTTGTCTTTAACAAGGGATTTCTACAGTTCTTTCCTCATTTATAAAAAACAACCCTTTCTTCGTTGCGCTCCCTTTGTTGGCCATCAAATCAGCTTCACTGTTTGAGCTTCTAAGGATATGATAAAATTTATAGGAAGCAAAGGCTAATAGGACTCTTTTCAGTCTTTCCCATATTCTGTTGAGACCTGCGTTTCTGAACTGCTCTTCAATATTCAGCTTTTTGATGAGAATCTCCGAGTCTCCAAATACCTGTATATCTTTGATCCCTTTCTCTCTAGCAATTTGACAGGCTTTGAGGAGGCTGAGAAGCTCCGCTTGATTATTGGACTTCAGTCCAAGGCCCCAGTAGAAAGAGTCTCGGGAAACTCCATTTGGGGTGTAGATGATCCCTCCGGCACCGGAGGCACCGGGGTTCCCTTTGGACGCCCCATCGAAGAAAATTGTGTGTATCTTTTGAGCTCTCCACCATTGCTGAAATGATGCATCTGAATCTCTTTTTCTCCAGTTTGGATGCGCTGTTTGGGGAGAGTGGAGATACTTTCTGCGTTGGGGTTCAAGAGAACCGAGCCACCTCTTCTCTACCGGCTGAAGCGTTGTGTCCTCTTTGTAATACTGTTGTTGGGCTGCTTCCAGGAGGAATGTTCTGGCTTTTGCAGCAACTTGCATCAGTGTGTGATTCAGATCATTAAAAATCATCTGATTGCAAGCCAACCATATCTGCCAGCAAACGAATTTGGGAAGGGCATTCCAAACTTTGCGCCAGAAAGACTTGTGTGGGATTCGATATGGGTATAGGTGACTCCATTCAGCAAAAAGATCCGAAACAGAGGTCTGAGAGGGAGAGTTTATGTGGAATTCCTGGAGCATGAGATCCCAGACTTCCTTGGCAAAATGACAGTCAACGAATAAGTGTTGAGTTGTTTCAGCATTGCACCTGCAAAGCACACACCTGTGTGGACCAGCAAATTTCCTTTTTGCCAGATTGTCACCGGTTAATATCTTGTTGTGTACCAACGTCCAGAAAAAAAAATTGACTTTTGGGAGTGCTAGTGGCTCCCAAACGTTTTTCCAGAACGCTGCATTATACTTGCTGGTCCTTGATGCCTGAAACGCCCTGTATCCTTCGGCTGTTGTATACTCCCCAAATTGACCCCATCCCCATCGATCCTTCGTGGAGCAGTGTATCGGTGCAACATCTTCCAGCAATTCGATCAGACTGTTTTGTTGTGGTAGCAGCCGGGCAGGGGTGTCGTGGATTGCCCATCCGGCCCATTCGCCGCATTGATCCCATGCCGATATGTCAAAAACGCTGTGTTTTCCGGCAGATTCGAGCAAGCCTCTCAATTCTGAAATCTCCTCATAGTCGATTAGAGGATTTCTCCCCATTATTCGATCTTGCCAGAGACGGGTGTGTTTACCGTTCCCTGGAATCCTGTACACATAATGTTTGAAATATTTGCTGCTCTTGTAACAGAGTTTCCACAGAAGCGTGCTGTTGGCAGAGTAGCCCAGCTAGAGGTTTCTGAATGCAGCGTTATTTGTGTATTTTGATCTTAGAATTGCACTGACAGGATGCAATGGTTCTTGAAGCATCTTCCACAAGATTTTGCTTCCAAGGGCAAGATTGACCAGGGAGGGGTCACGAATTTGCAGACCTCCCTCATCAATTGGTTTTTTGACAAGCTCCTAGTTGACCAAGTGCTGTTTCTTTTCTTTGCCCCTCCCTCCTTGCCAAAGGAAATCTTTGAGGAGAGAGGAGATCTGATCCATTACGTTTCTAGGGGCGAGCAAGAATGCAGCTTGGTAAATTGTTAAAGCAGACAGCTGAGACTTTATCAATATGACCTTACCGCCTTTTGTTAACCAGTATCCTCCCCATGTGGATATTTTGGTTTTGAATTTGCTGATAATGTCGCTCCAAAGCGACCTCTTGTTCACTCCAGAAATTATGGGTAGCCCGAGGTATTTGATCCTGTCCCATTGGGAGTGCCATTTGAATCCAAGAAGATTAGCTATATTGTTGATCTCCTGTTGGTCAGTGTTCCAACTGAAAACTTCGCTTTTTCTTTCATTTACCAAGGCTCCCGAAACTTTGAAGTAGTTTCTGATGACTGAATCAAAGGCCTTAGCTATTCTGGTTGAAGCTCCTCCCAATAGAATCGAATCATCTGCATAGAGAGCATGATTCAGAGGATTGACACTGCTGGTGGGTTTGAGGCCCGGGAGGGAGCCTGACATTATTTCTGCTTCAATTTTTCGACTTAGAGTTTCAGCCATTAAGATATAAAGGAAGGGGGAGAGCGGGCATCCCTGCCTGATGCCTCTCCTAGCTTGAAAGAAATTAGATGGCCTGCCATTAATGAGAGGGGCTATCCATGGATTATCCGTGCATGCTTTTATGAGATTGACAAAATGGGAAGAAAAGCCAAAGGAGAGCAAAACTTTGCTAAGAAATGTTCTGTTGACTCTGTCAAAAGCATTCACCATGTTTAATTTTATCAGCATACCTTTCTCTTTTCTCTTCTTGCTTGAGTGTATGGTCTCCTGCACTTGAATGACGTTTTCCAGAATGTGCTTGCCTTCCACGAAACCTCCTTGAGAACTAGAGATCAGTCGTGGGAGCAAAGGCTTTAATCTGTTAGCCAACAGTTTAGCCAAGATCTTGTAGGAGGCATTACACAACAAGATAGGCCTGAATCTTGCGAAAATTTCCGGATTGGTGTCTTTGGGGATCAGAGCTAAATAGGTTGAGTTGGTACTACCCCCAAATTTAGCTTTTTTCAAAAATCCCCGAATCATTTTTTGAAGATCATAATTGATAATGTCCCAGCATGCCTTGTAGAAGTGAATTGTAAATCCGTCAGGTCCGGGGGCCTTATCTGATTCCATGGACCAAATAAATTTGATTATTTCTTCCTCAGTTACTGGTTTGCAAAGATCAGTGTTGACCTCCGGAGAGATGAGGGAAGGGATATGAGTGAGAAATTCAGCTTCTTCCACTTCTTCGCCTTGGGTGTCCACACTGAATAGGTTTTAGAAATGTATTTCAGCTGCTTCTTTGACTTGTTGAAATCCTTTGCAGATTTTGCCCTCCGAAGTCTTTATTTCTGCTATATGATTCCTTGACAATCTAGCTCGATACTGTCGGTGGAAGAAAGAGGTATTGCGGTCCCCAGCTTTTAACCACAAGCTTCTGGACTTTAATCTCCAATACTCTTCTTCTTTTCTGAAGGATTGAAAGGCTGCTCTTTGAGCTTTTGTTTCCATATCCAACAGCTCTTCATTGATTTTTTTTCTTTCCATATCATTTTGAAGGGTGTGCAGAGCCAGAACTGCATCTACTCTTTGGGTGGTGGGGGTGGGAGCTGGTTTCTTAATCCAATCCTTCAATGCTTTTTTGGTGGATTTCAGCTTTTGCTCCTAAACTTAGCTTGGAGAACCTGTGAAGGAGGAGGCCCAAGCTGCTTTCACCGTCTCTGAGAAGCTCTCTCTCTCAATCCATAGAGGAGAAAAGCAGAATGGTATGGGTCCCAAGTCCTCTTCGTCTTCTAGACTGAGCTGGATTGGCTTGTGATCTGAGGTCAACTTGGGCAGAATTTTTGTTATTATGATCTTCTTATTCATAAAGAGTGATCTTTGCACTAGAAAGTGGTCCAAACGGGAAGAAATTTGCTCTGTCCCAGATCGATTATTTGACCAGGTGAAGAGTCCTTGAATTGGGTTGAAATCTAGCAGATCCCATTGCTGGGAGAGCTCTTCCACTATGGCGACCATGGGATCTTTGGTATTGGAGCCTCCTCTTTTCTCTTTGACTTTCAAAACAATGTTGAGATCCCCAGCAAGGATAATATTATTGGGGGTTTCTTGCTCTAGAAATGCTGCCAGTGAGTTCCATCAATCTCTTTTTTCAGAATAATTGACAGGGACATAAAGATTGATAAGAGAGATAGTCAACTTACTTTCGAGATGGGTTAATTCCGTGAATATCGAGTGTTGGGTCTCGTGTATTTTGATCAGCTGGTATTTGTCTTCGGTCCAAAGAGTTGCCAGCCCTCCCGAAGAGCCCCGAGCACTGACCACTTTTCCTGAGCTTTTTTTCCATTTTGACTTGCTGATTTCTAGCAGATCTTGTCCTGCTATATTTGTCTCTTGGAGAAAGAGGATATCTGCGGGTTCCGACTTCAAGAGGTCCTTTACTGCTTCTATTTTTGCATGGTTCCCCAGACCTCTGCAATTCCAAGAGACTAGCTTCATTATTTACCTGAGAGCGGGGTGGATCCACCCTTGGGTGGCTTGGGCCTGCTATTTCTTCCGATCGACATTTCTATTGTGGATTGGCTTCCTTGTGTTTTGAGCCTTTCGGCTTCTTCTTCTCTTTTTTCTTTGCGAGATTTCCTTCCAGCTCTTTTCAATGGACGCTAAAAGATTTCTTCCTCTGAGGACTCTGAGCTTTCAGCTACCTTTTTCTTTGTGACTTCTGCATAGGTGGGGTTGGAGGGGCTGCCTTGGGATGCTTCAATCTGAATGGGAGCCCCTCCCTCTTTGCTTGAAGGAGTGGCTTATACTTGGTCCTCGTTTTCCTGAGCATTGTTCGATGGATCAATCTGTACACCTTCCGTTCCTTTTGAGGTTTCTTCCGTTTCCTGAGTAGATATGGGGATATTCCTTGCTCCTGTTGCGGCGCCTTTTCCTGCATCTTTTTTTGCGTGGGCTGTTCTATGGACTAGGGTCCATTGGTCCTCGTTATGTTTGTTATATTGCTCCTCTGCTCTCTTCTTGCAGTGCTTTGCAAAATGTCCATGTCCGTGACAATGTCTACATTTAAAGGGGAGTTGTTCATAGTCAAGCTCTTGGACATGCGTCCAACCTGAAACCATGAGCTTGATCGCTTCAGGCAATCCTTCTTCGAGATCCACTTCTACATAGATTCGAGCGCATGAGTACTGGTATTTTCTTACTGCTTGATCTATGTATTTTCCAAGTGCGTTCCTGATGATCTGAAGCAATTTTTGATTCCAGCAATGGAGAGGCAAATGAGGGAGTCTCACCCACACCGGCACAACAGATGGGACATCTTGTGAGGGGTTGAAATCTGGGGTCCATTTGTTTAAATACAAGCCCTGCAGCCCCATGAAATAGGGGCCATTTCTGAATATTAAGCTTCTGTCTTCCGGGTTTTCAAACACAAATACAAAGTACCCTTTGCCCACGAAATAGCTCTTGACGCCGTCTTTTATCAGTGGTTTCCAGTTTCTTTGGGTCCATTCCTCCACGGATTTGGGGGAAGGCCATAAGCCCGTAAACTGGCCTATGAGGCCTCTTTCTGCCAGGTTCAGAGCCGCTTTACAGGTATCCTCCTCAGGTAGGGCAACTGAAGGGATCGAGTCCATTTTCTTGATGAATTTCTACTGGAATGCTGATGGAGGGCGTTTCGTCTCGGATGCAATCAAAGATCGAAAGGCAGAAACTTCAGGAGGCGGATCTGATGGGGGGGCAGAGCCCCTGGGAATCTCCATCTAGCTACCGAGGAGAGAAACGGGACTGTGCGTAGGGGCGTAGCAGCCGGTATTCCACATCATCATTATCTTTGTTTTCATCCATTTAGTTTTTGATTTTAAGTTTTGAGGGAATTTTTTAGGGGGAAACAAGGTTTTAAAATCTACCCTTGAGGGTGCACAGTTTTCCTGGAGAAAACCGTGCACCCCGATGATTTTTTAATATAAAAATTATCGGGCCGCCACGAGTTTTATGTGTAGCTTGTGCACAAAAATGCATTGTGTACACACAAGACCTGCACAAGCGCCGTGGGGTTTTGAAAAACAAGTTTCTTATCTAAAAAATGGTAAAAATTCTCCCAACTGATTTCTAATGATTTAAATTAATGTTTGTAGGCTATCAATAATGTTGGAATGGCGAGAAAGAGAGCATGAACTTGCAGATAATGCAGCCATGGATGATCCAACAATAATTCGCACATTGAAAAATTGTGGCTTGTATAAGTTCTAGGCAATTCAAGGTATCAAAGCACAGGTTGAGCTAATGATCTAGCTAGTGAATGCTTGGGATGTTCAAGATCAACATTTCATCATTGGAGACCATACACTTGTGATCGAGTTGGAGGATATCTATTTCCTCACTGGATTAGCCCGTAGAGGGAGGGAAATTTCCTTGTTTGGGACAAGACTAGGTGGTCTTCCCACTGCATCTTATATGACTCAATATTGTAGCCAAGATTCAGAGTTGAAGTATGGTAACGTTGATATCAAAACTATTGTGTGACTAGACCTAAAGATCGTTGCATTCACCATTACTAGGTTGTGTGGGAGTGCAGCTCTACATGTGGCTACCAAAGCACATATGCAGGCTACAGTTGAATGTTCCAGGGGAGAAATTTTCAACTTGAGTGAAGGAGTGTTGGCTAACATGAATGGAAAACTTACGAGAGGTAAGAATGGGAAGTTGAAAAACTTTAGTTATGGAGCCATTATTGTTTCATTCTCTTTGGAGAGGATGCCACTCCTCGTACCTAAGCAGTCTCTGGTGGATCCAACATGACCTCGGGAAGCACATATGTTGCGTTGGGTAGCATTGATTTCTCCCCATGGTGGTGACATTGATGCATTGGTTCACTTTACTCCTCAGTTCTTTATATGGCTTAGGAATTAGATCTTCATGATTGAATATTTTCCTTATGTAGGGATGGATTTTAGAGGTGACCTTGACACATCACTTCCACCAGGGGCACAGTGGGATGCATCAGGTAAAGAAAATAATTTTGATTTTTTTTATGTTATCTAATTTTTATTTGGTTTTCTATCATCCAATACTGATAAAATTTTGAAATGTAGATGTCGTACCATCACGACCAGCAGTGCTTTGTCACTTTGATAGGAAAGAAGCACAACCTATAGCAGGCCCACCATAGAACGATGCTGCAAATATGCTTACAGAGATGGAGCACAACCTAGAGAGGTTGACTATTGATGTTCTAGAGACAACGACATATGATATACCTCTCAGGCTCCAGAGACATGTGACTGGTGTTCCAGGCCCATTCAAGAGATATCTGCGCAGGGTGGCACGTGCCATAGTTTGCTATCATGGTTATCGTCATGGATGGATGATGGTCAATCTAGATTGATATTTTGTTTTTTGTATCAATATCTTTGAGATCATAAGGTGTTTGAAACCTATGATCACAAACAATGTAATATTTTTTGACACACAACTATTTTTAACCTAATGATATTACTACCTCCGATCTCTGAGTATCTTCTTCAATATGGATTAAATATTGTTTTGCTTTACTTTTATTGTTGTAGTTGTCTATTTAAAACTTGATTAGCTAATGCATCAGCTAATGTGTTTAAATTTATTGAAATGTGTTCATATTCAATATAATCAAACTGTATTTCCAAGAGACGAACCCTAAAAAACATTCTTGACAAAGTTAGATTTCTGATAGCATAAACACCATTTAAATGTAATACAATGAGTTGTGAATCTAACCTAACAATCAAACGTTGAATACCAAATGTGGTCACATTAGATAATAGCTCAATGATTATGCTATATTCTTCAATATTGTTCATTGTTTGACCAAGTCATATCCCATGAATAGATACCAAATCATCGGTGGGTGAATAGATAACCCAAGCCGCAGAAGAGATGTTTCATGTACTACGACAGGCGGTGTCATTAAAACCAATGCAATTTTGAAGGAATGCTGACATCTGCAATATCAAGAGTAATAAAGATAAGCAAAGAAAGTAGAATTTTTTTTCAAGCAAAAATAATTAATCCTAAGGCACATTTTTCTAATCTAAGGCACATTGTTCTAAATTTGTAACTAATGTACAAGGAGGATCTTCACACAAAGAATCACGGATAATATCTCTTGAGATAAAGACCATTTCTAGGTTTATCTAATGAGATGCCATCATAATCAATTAATTCATAGGCTCCTTTTCCAAGCACACAATTAACAATATAAGGACCATGCCACATTGGTTCGAATTTACGGTCACCTAGTTTTTCTTGAGATTGATCATATACTAGAACTAGGTCACCTTCCGAATATATGCGAGGATTAACACTTTGATCATACTGAGCTTTAAAACGTTTTTTACGAGCCTTAGCAACTAATGCAGTGATGTGATGAGTTTCATCTACCTATGCTAGGTATAGGAAGTGTTTCTCCTCTTTAGAGGTAGCTGGTAATAGTTCAATGGCTAATTTGAGTGACGGGATTTCAGATTAAATGGGTAACACAAATTCCAAACCATAAACAAGCTGAAAAGGTGTGAACCCTATAGTTGTTTTTATAGAGGTACGATATGCCCATAATGTCGAAAAAATCATGGTATGCCAATTAGTTTTATGAGCCCCGACAATCCGTTTAATCATGGTGGTTAAAACCTTGTTGATGACCTCAACTTGACCATTAGCCTAGGGGTAATATGGTGTAGAATTATCGTGGTGTAGGCCAAGTTGATCATAAAGTTCGGTCATCATAATGTTTCGAAAATGGCTCCGATGTTCTGTAACGATAGCGTGAGGGACACCGAACCGAGCAATCATGTGATTGAATATAAAAATTGCTACAGTTTTTCCATTTCCTTGAATGCAGGCATTACCTCGGCCCATTTGGTGAAGTAATATACAGTGAGAATAATATACCCATGCCCCCCAGATGAGTGAGGGTTACATGTGATGAAATCGATGGCCCATTTGGTGAAAGGGCCAACAACAATTATTGGGTGAAGAGGAGCTGGAGGTGCACGCATCTTTCGATAAAAAATATCGCAATTGTGGCATTTTCTAACTATGAGAATATAGTATTTAAATAAATATGACCAAAAATAGCCACCGTGCAATATCTTTTGGGTTGTGGAAAACCTAGACATATGACCACCACACACTCCAGAATGGAAATCATTCAAAACCCTTTCGGCTTCTTCATGAGTTATACAATGTCAAAAAATAGAAACGACACCATGACAATAAAGAGTGTCACCAAAAATATTGTATTGGTTAGATTGGCATCGAATTCTCTATCGATCTGATCGTGAAATCTCAGGTCGAAAGGTTTAAATCTGGAGATATATAATGATATCCCCAAACCAAGGATATAATGTACTGATTAGAAATAGATATTCATCAGTGAGATGATTTTCTGCCACCGTTTCAGATTCAATATTGGGAAAATCATGCATAAGTTCAGAAAATACTAGTGATTTCTTAGACTTGGATTTCTCAAATTCCAAATCAAACTCTTGAAGGATAACGATCCATTTAAAGTATTTTCCCCTGAGCAATTGTTTCATCAAAATATACATTGTCGGGTTGCAATTAGATATCATTGTGGTTTTGTGTAACAATATGTAATGACGGAAACATTGGACAACTTGAACAACTGCTAAGGCCAATTTCTCCACATGTGAATACTTAATTCCTGTCGGACTGAGATTCCAACTTAGGTAATAAATCACATGTTTGTTGTTAGAATCATCCTCTTGAACTAGAACCATTCAAATCATGGAATCATATGAAGCCAAATAAAAAAAGTAATTTCGGTGATAATTGGGCAGATGGAATAATGGTGTATGGGTCAACATGTGTTTAAGTGAAATTGTTTCATCAAAATATACATCGTCGGGTTGCAATTAGATATCATTGTGGTTTTGCGTAACAATATGTAATGACGAAAACATTGGACAACTTGAACAACTGCCAAGGCCAATTTCTCCACATGTGAATACTTGATTTCTGTCGGGCTGAGATTCTAACTTAGGTAATAAATCACATGTTTGTTGTTAGAATCATCCTCTTGAACTAGAACCATTCAAATCATGGAATCAGATCAAGCCAAATAAAAAAGTAATCTTGGTGATAATTGGGCGGATGGAATAACGGTGTATGGGTCAACACGTGTTTAAGTGCAATTGTTTCATCAAAATATACATCGTCGGGTTGCAATTAGAAATCATTGTGGTTTTGCATAACAATATGTAATGATCGAAAAATTAAACAAATTGAACAACTGCCAAGGCCAATTTCTCCACATGTGAATACTTTATTTCTGTCGGATTGAGATTTCAACTTAGGTAATAAATCACATGTTCATTGCTAGATTCGTCCTCTTGAACTAGAACCATTCAAATCATGGAATCGGATGAAGCCAAATAAAAAAATTAATCTTGGCGATAATTGGGCAGATGGAATAACGGTGCATGGGTCAACACGTGTTTAAGTGCATCAAAATATTTATTGGAAATCTCATCCCAAATAAATTGAACATCCTACTGGGTAAAACCTTTCGTTAACTCTGCATAGTTCGGGATAAAATGATGCAGAAATTTTGTTTTCCCTTGCAAAATTTTGAGTTAGCGGAGAGTGGAAGGAGGAGGTAGATTAACAATAGCCTCAACCTTCGATGGATCAAATCAAATTCCTTCTTTTAAAGCAATGAACCCAAGTAAACTTCCTGATTGTACACAAAATACACATTTGTGTGGATTCAAACAAATGTTGTAATGCCTACATCTCATAAATATTGCACATAAGTGTGTACGATGATCTTGTCTATGTAAAGAATGAGCAGGTAAGTCATCTAGGTAGGGCTGTACAATCTGTTTGATATCCTGAAATGCATAATACATAGCTCTTTGAAAAGTTGTGCCAACATTTTTTTAGTCCAAAATGTAATCTACAGTATGTAAATGTGCCCCAATATGTTGATTTAATTGTAACCAGAAAAACCATCCATAAACGAGAATATTTCGTTTCCGGCACAATCATCAATATTTTGGTCAATTCAAGGGGTAGGATAATTGTATTTCAGACAAGCCTTGTTAATATCCTAATAATCGACACATACTCTGATAGTCCCTTATTTCTTCATTACAAGAACTATATTAGATACCCAATCCGTCAAAGGGATAGGATAAATAAATCATGCACGTAGTAATGTTTCAACTTCGGCTTTGATTGCAGTAAATTTCCGCGGATGCATCAAATGTAATCTCTGTCTAATATTCTTAGCATCTGGGTATGTATTAATTTCATGAATAACAATCTTAGGATCAATACCTAATATTTCTTCATAAGACCAGGCAAAAATGTGTCAAAATTCTTGAAATAGGGATTTGTAAGTTTTGATCTCTTCAATCGAGCAAGAAGCACATATATGAATGTTCTCAATTGTTTCGGGTTTAATTGATATCTCAATAGGAATTGTGATAGAAATATTTCCTAATTTTTTCTCAAAATTCGAATGAATAGTGGATGTAGGATTTTGAGGTTCCTTGACATAATCAATCGTAAAGATGGATGAAAAATGATTCTCAATTTTATCAAGGTCAGGTAAAAAATAAGATCAATGATGGAGATCGTCGCATGGTAATTCATCTGATAACAAGATTTCTCATATATTTTCATCAATTGAAAATACTTGCTGAAAAGGATCCAGAAATTATGTCAAATTTGAGCTTGATAAAGAAGATGACTCTTCACTAACCACATTCATTTGATCAGTATAATTTGATGGAGTGTCAGAACATGATTGTACTACTACATATGCCGATCCAAAAGGACTTGAAGGCATCTCGCCACCATAGGAGTCTATTTCTGATTCTAAAGGTACATTCCATGTGTCATCAAATGGTATTGTGCTTTATGTAATCATATTGATATTGGAAATAGTTCGCGGTACGTTGTGAGAAGGTATATCGAAAGTTACCATGAGAGTGGAATCCTTAACGTGTCCTACCCCAACATCTTTGTAAGGGCTAAACATTTTTTCAACATGCTGGATACTATCTGTAGAAGTAGGGTATGAAGTGAAGTAAGAAAACTGATCGATTTTAACAATCTTTCCTTTATGAGGAAACATTTTCATCTGAAATACTGATGAAACAACAACAGTCATAGCATAATACCAACTTCGACCTAGAAGAAGGTTTTAATCAAGAGAGGCATAAAAAAATTCCACCTCTAGCATTATGGTTTTTCCTTTTACTTCTATAGGCAGATCCTAGAGTATTCCAAATGGGTGAAAACCTCTTCCATTAAAGGCTTTAAGGATGGTCGGTGACAGGTAGATTTTCGGAGAACCAAGAGTATTCCAACAATATAAATACATAATGCACATAGGCGCTCCCTCATCAATCACTGTGCAAAAAATCCGCCTTGATTTGACTAGTATTGGAATTTGAAAATCCATTTGAGGTGGGAGTCTAGGTACAAAATTTCGAGATCAAAGTCAATTAGATTCGAGTCTTGAGGATAAATCGCTCCTAAGGTGGGAGTCTAGGTAAAAAATTTCAAGTTCGAAGTCAATTAGATTCGAGTCTTGAGGATAAATCGCTCCTATAGCTAATAATAGTAATTTTCTCTAAGCTGAACAAGATTGCAACACTTCGAGGGCCAAAATCGCTAAAGGGGATATGGCCAAATCTTCAACAATATTATAATTCTAAGCGGCTCTTGCATGTGGATTGAAAGTTGATTTCGAAGTACACCTTTGGTAGGCACTTTAATTACTAAATCAAGGTTAGGTTTCACTATTTATAGTGGTTTGGAAATCGAAGGAGTTGATGCTGGTGGTTGACTGGATGATTTAGTTTCTTTACTAGTTACAGGACTCATAGATCCATAGTCTTGAGAACATGTTGCAACCATGACCTGGGACATCATGAGGATATCTTCCAGTGAATTAGAAGAAGATTCGATCATTTTGCTATCTTGATATGGAAAAGGATTTTTTAAGACAACAGGTGTGGAAGAACCTTTAACAAATTTGGATAACTTAGCCTAATGTGGACACTCTTTGGTGTAGTGATCCTCATCATAGATAAGGCAAGGATAACGAGGTTTTCGTTTTTCGTCTAATGGTTCGTTTTTTAAGCTTTCTCTTTGGGAGAAGTGTTTTATTTATTTTTACCCCTCCCCTTCTTCTTATTTCCAGATTTATCTTTGGTTGTAGATGAATCTGCGACGTGAATATCGAAAGAAGTTTCTAGGGAAAGGTCTCCTTTAGGTGAATCTAGTAGAGTTATGATTGGAGAAGTAGATATAGATGATTTCTTCTTACTCTTTGTAGTATTAACTGTACCAATTACACCATCTACAGAATGAGAACCAAAAGGAGTTCCATTAAGTTGATCTGGGCATGGAAAATCAAGAATTGTTTCATATAGAGTACTGGACTATGTGTAAACGAGGTCCAGGTACTGTGATTGAGATATGATTTATTCTTCTATTATAATTCCTACTTCTGCTACATCTTCAGTAATCTTTGGAAGAAATAATTTAATAAACCATTCTTCCATAATTTAATCTGGAATGAAAAATTTCACTAAATGTCATCTATGTCACCATTCGTGTATGTGATCTGAAATGTATATATACGTACTCTTTTTTAATGAAGTTAAAATTTCAATTCCATTGTCATAATGGAATGGAAATTGAAAATGAGTTATGAAGTTCATTACTAAAGCATTGAAATTATTGAGAGAGCCATGTGGTAACTCAATGTACCACTTCGTAGCTAAGCCAATCAATGTTCTTTGAAAAAGTCTCAAATGGATGGAATCATCAATTAAGGACTTGGATGGAAGCCATAGATGATAAGTAATTACATGATTTGCGGGGTATTCTCCTGATTTTCCTTCAAATTTTGGAATATCACTAGCCAAATTAGTAGGAAAATAATAAATTAGATCATTTCTCGATCGAGGCAAGTCTGGTAAGTCTAAAGTTGCAATGAATGGTAACCGTCGGTTAGGGTCTTGTTGTGAAAACTGATAACCTTGAGGAACAATACCAGTACCCGGAGGAGGATATCCAGGAAAACCTGGGACAGCTTGAGTGGATGGGATTGGAATACCTCCAGGGTAGCCAAGGTTAGCCATACCAAACTGAGGTTGAGCTGGTATTTGATATGTATAACCAGGGTATAGTTGACTCTGGTAAACTGGATTTTGTCCCATTTGTCCATATTGAAATTTCCCTTGAAATGGTTAACTCTGAAAAAACTAAACTTGAAAGGTTTAATCCATAAAAGGTAGACTTGTTTGAACTGTAGTTATACCAGGTTGTCCTACATAGGTTTGAGGGATAGACTGAACTGTAGGTCCAGTTTGATGAGCAATGACTTGAGGGATTTCCTGTGTAAAAATTGGTGTTTTCGTTTGAAGGGTTGTAACAACAGTGGTTTGAGGAACTCTAGGGATAGGTGTACTCAGTTGTTGAACGAAAATTTGCACAACAAATTGGATAGGAGTACTTGGAGTACTCAGACCAACTTGTTGAATACTAGGCACAAATACCTGTGGGGTAATTTGAAGTGCAATCTGAACATGATGTTGGACTTGGGTATAAACAAATTGCCCAGTTGATTGAGCAAGTTGAATATAAGGTACTTGTAAATTAGGCTGCAAATATTTTTTATTCAACAACAGATGCCACACAGTATTAATCCCTGGATAAGGAGCTCCCATAAAAGATTGCGATGCATAATGTTGACCAGAACCAGTCTAAGAAAATGGAACATATGTTTGATAATTACCAGGAATATTTGATCCTACAATCGAGGGATAAGTTCCAGAAAAAGGTTTTCCTCCTTGAAAGGATAACTGCTCTTGATAAAACTACTACCCTTGGAAAGGTAACTGTCCTTGAGGAGGTTGTTGACCTTAAAGAGGCTGCTACCCTTAAAGATGTTGCTACCCTTGGAGAGGCTGCTATCCTTGGTGAGGTTGTTGCTCTTGGAGAGGCTGTTACCCTTGAAGAGGTTGCTACCCCCCCAGAGAGTTAGCTTGAGGAATATTTCCAGAAAACATATAGACATGTTCCATTGCCAAAGGTTCGGTGGTAGATTCATAGAGGCCAGTTGATTTTGTAAAATTTTCAAAATATGGAGATGCTCCTAAGAAAGTGCCATAGAGCAATCGATACCTAGTAAGAACCGATGGACCACCATACAAAAATGTTTCTGGTGATGAAGAAAACATAGATGACTCGGTAAACATGTTTGATGAAGCCATGTAACTACCTATAGGTATAGAGTAAAAAGGTATGTAGCATGGTGAATAATTGTAACCAGAGTTATGTAGAAATTTGGTAATTTGATTATACCAAGGATCTGGTCTAAAAGGAACGTAAGGGTAAATCTATTCACTAAACCTTAGATCTAAAGACTCTTGATATGAAGGATTGTGATCTCTTCTTCCATGTCAAAAATATATTCAATACTAATTAGGCGAGGAGGAAGATTCTCAGAAATAAGAAGTTTCACTCGATGTGAACGAGGACGACCGAAGTCAGGGCTATGAAATCCGAAGGTGACTTAGACGAAGTAGACTTAGATTTAGCCTCAGATATTTCGGGTTCAATGAATTGAGTATCTGACAATTCACCAGTAATAGATTCAACTATAATTACTTCGAAAATTTCTTGTTTTTCTTTATCTTTTGTAATTATCTGAGATTGATTAACTTCAAAATTGGGATGTATTACAATGGATGTTTCTCCTTTTTTGGTAGACCCGATTCCTTATTGTTGTCATCTTTCAGATTTAATTTTTTCCAATTGACTGGGTGTATATTCAGGGGGTTTCCCCTACATTCGACATGAATGTCTCGGTAATTTAGCTACTTTTGGTCTTTTAAAACACACAATCAAAAAATTCAAAGTAATACTCCTAAGGTCTCTAAAAATGAAGCAAATGGACATGCGCCTACAAAATCTAAGAGACAAACCACACAAACAATATGTTTCCACAATAAGAGCACTAGTTGGTGATGAAATCCAACATCGCGGAAATTAATGTGGAAAACTGGTGGTTGGAACAGTTACCTTGAAAACCTTCTTAATGAAATATTCCAGTGCAAGTAACTGCACTATGCCATCTTGAAGTGAAGAGTACCCTCTAGAAAGTCCAAGTGAGTCTAGTCAATGTCTGCTCCAGGTACAGTGGGACCTTTCCTCCACTGTCACCTTGGGAAAATCCTAAATATTATGGCCACTAAGGTCACCAACTGAGACAATTTCACTTAGGGGAACAATCTATGATATGATATACACACAAGGGAAGAGTATCAAGCTCAATCCGCTTGAAAGCTCCTTGACATGGTAAATCTTAGGTTTGCTAACAAGTGACCCCGGGCTCCTCGACAATGGTTAATTTAAATTTTATCTTTTGTATTATGTGCACATCTTCTATCTTTACCAATGAAGTAGGTATGATTACCTCACTCGGTCTGACATGAACTTGTGCTTGACTCTTTTAAGAAGAGCTTCCCAGAGTACAAATGAAATAACTGGATTTCCCTATTGCAAGAAGCTACTCGTTTGTTTTAACTGCTTTCAAATGTTTATTACAACCTATTCCAAAACACTAGCCTAAGCTAAATTAGTGAAATGAGCCCTAGAAAATGTAAAAAATGTCTAGGTTAATTTTATTAAGCGATTTATTGATTTTTCTATTATTTAACGCAAATGGGTATGGAGATGAAACTTGATGATATTGTGATATGACTAAAAAATACTCTAAATGCATAGATATGAAAAAATGCAACTCTTTTATTTTGATGAATTCTATTTAGGAGAAAGTTGAAAGATTTTTGAACCCAAAAGCACAATATTCTTCAAACTTCAAATAAAATTCCTTTTCGAAAAGAAAACAATTTCCTTAAGAACACAATTTCCAAACATGATCAATGTCTCTTTTGCGAATAAAATTCCTTTGATTACGAAGTCAAAAACTACAATTTTGATAAACAAACAAATCTCAAAAGAAAGCAATTCCGAAAAAACCCCAAAAAATATAAAAACTTCAAATTAAATCAAAGTTCTAATTATCAATCCTAACTAGCATACCTATGATTGTCATTCTAAATGATTTCCCTTAGTTATAATCAATATAATAATGTTTCCACTTATCCTAGCAGAAATGAAATCATGAAAGACTAGATTGTGATAAATAAGGCTTCAGTGATCTATAAGTTTTTCCATTTTGCAATCGAATAAGAAACAAATATTCACAACAGGTAAGGTTGGCAATAATCCTGGTGGCTCAAGGAAACAATAACATAAAACTAGTGATCTTAGGCATATGAATGTATCATCCCAAAGGAGAAACAACAAACCAGGGCAAACCCTAACATTATAATGAAAAAAGGATGATTAATCAATCAAGACTCTAATGTGTTTAAAGAGGAGTTCATATACAGGTTCTGGCAACTAGAGTAAATCAGGTTTAAACCTCAAGAATTTTGGTTATCTGACTCTGAAAGAGAGAATTTTATTTTTTTCAAAATTTTCCAGGGGGTGCACAATTTCTCAGTTAGCACTAGTGTGCATTCACACTAAACTATACTGACAAGTCGCGCAGGTTTCTGCTCTGTTTTCCATAGAAAACCATGCAAGCAGAGAAAACATTGGAAAAAATATTTTTTAGGTTTTCTTTCTCAGAGATTCTAAAAGGTCATGTACCCAACCACACACAGAGAAGTCAAAATAGGAAAGTTAGAATGTCAAACCAAACATAACCAAAGAAAACTAAACTTTTCTTCCCCAGTGGAGTCGCCAATTTGTTACCATCATTAATCCCTCTTGCGGACAAGAGCGATCTCCCTAGTACTCCAATGAGTAACTAGAAAAAAAGATCCATTGAATATATCTTTCTCTATATTATTTGTACTTTATATTATTAAAACCATGAAATAAAGAGGACATGCTCCTACCTTTCAACCGAGACGTTATATGTACCCATTTTCCTTTTGCTCCAAAGAAGTTCCTCAATGCTGAGAAGAACCTGCAATCACAAACAATACAAAATATCAAAGCACTTGAAGTATATAATAATCATAAATAAAAATCCAACTTAGTGATAAAGTAATCTAAGTATTGACAACACTTCCGTGAATTCAGAAACAAGACAATGAGAAAAAGAGATCCATATGTATTATCAGAAAATAAAAAGAGAAATCTTACAACCAGATGCCTTGATGTTGTACAAATTTCTCCTATTTGTTTGAGCAATCATTTTCCTTTAGTCTGATAAACCTTCCTTTATAGAATGACCAGCATGAAGTCATGTGCACAAATGTGTAATCTTGAATGTGCCAACAATAACTTACTAGTTCAGAAACTATGAACTCTATGAACCTTCTCTAGATTAGAATCTATACAAATCAGTATCTACCCTTCAACCTAAACTTATGTTAAATTTATAGAGAGATTGAAGTAGTTTTAGATCCATTAAGAGATAGATGGGTTCCTCCCATGAAGGAATTTGAGTTCCTTGGACCAAGGGATAAGCTCCATGAGTAGAGGGATAAAGCTCGAACTGGTGCAACTCTAGAGGCTTCCAGTTGGGAGAATATTTGACCAACTAGGCTTCTAGAAGTTACTTTTTATTTTTACTTGATTTTCACAGGGGTGTGCAGGTTTTAATGGCGAACAGAGTGACAATCGTCGCGGCTAATGGAAAAAGCATTAGTGCATGCATGGGAAAAGGCTATAAAAAGCACACTGGCAATATTTTAAGGGTTTTAGAGACCTTTTCTCCAATTTCCAAGACTTGATTCAGGAACATGAGTGTTTTTGACCTTTAAGTCAACATGATATGGATGGTGATAGACCCAAGTTGACAATTAAATGTCATGGTGACAAAATGACGCGTAACAACTATGTACATATTTCGCTGTCTAGTACTGTTTTCCATGAATATAAATATTTCATACACCAATTTGATATTTGAATTAGACATAACCTTAAAAATATATATATAAATTTTACATCTACTTAAACATAAAAAATAAATAATGATGATTAATATTTATACCATAATATGTCAAAATTTCATATTTTAATTTAATTAATAAACATATTAAAACTTAATAATTATATTACACTTTTATTTTTGTGATTTTTAAAATATATATATATATATATATATATATATATATATATATATATATATATATATATATATATATATATATATATATTTGTGTGTGTGTGTGCAATTTATATACAATACAAATATTAAGGAATCATCAATAATTCTATCTATCTATTTTCAAAAAGGATATAATTACAAATGCTTATTTTACATTTAAGAAAAAATTTAATTTTGAAAAATTTATTTTAACCAACTACTTAATAAATTTAAAGCTAAAAAATATCTATAAATCTATACTAATTAGATAATATGACTACATAAATATATAAATATATACCTATTATTTAACACAAGTCTATCAAAAGTACATTTCCAAAGGAAAGGTCAAAGTGTCTAGAAATAAAGAAAAATTTACTCTTTTATATAAATCTATACTGACTATTTAACGAAAGTCTCTCAAAAATACATATGGAAAAATCAAAGTGGTGTTGCAATTTAGCAAGAGAAAACAATCTTTGCATAGCTCTGGTTATCTGAGGATTCCAACATATCATTTCTATGTTATTTGCACAGGTGCCCACACCTTCAAACCCCCAAACAAAGAATAAATCTATACATGGTTGGCAGTTTGACACATGCACACATCTTGAACCAGATCTGTTATGGCTTAAGTTAGGCATGTATATCCATTTTGTGTGGAGTATCTCAAAACACATCCTAAAACAGGTCTATTGTGGTTTACCCTCAGGCATTTATACCTACCTACTTTCTATAGCTTATCTTAGGAAGTCCTTTATAGTACCTTTATAGTTTTAAAACAACGACATTCAACTTCAAAACTAAATCAGATATGTTATGGAAGTTAGGCATGTATACCCATTTTCTGTGGATTATCACAGTCAAATCACAACACATTCTGAAACATGTCTGCCATGGTTTACCCTCAAGAATTTATACCTACCTATTTTTTGAAGATTATCTCAGGAAGTCCTTTATAGTACCTTCATAGTTTTAAAACAACCACATTCAACTTCAAATTTATAGCTCATGAATACCACTTTCTAGAAAATATGTAACTTTGAATGCATAATTAATTATTGTTATCTCAAATGATGAATACTCACTTGATTTTAAAGCATACTTGGTTTGAAAGCAGAGTCACATGTTTTTAAATCATACTCACTTGATTTTTTATTCACTTATTTCTGATTCTTATGCAAGAAGTGTATGAAATATTCTAGTGTGAAAAACAGTGCCAAATGCAAAATCACTAGCTTTCTTCTTTTGCCACTTATATGTAAGTGGTGGTAATTTGTAGATATTGTTAATTCTTTGATTGCATAGCTACCAAACAGATTTCTCTTTTATGATATGAAATAGGAACCCCTTGTGCCTAGAAAAGGAGCAAAAGAATGTGAGCGTCTTCATCCTAAAATACTCATCCTAAAACAAAGTTGTGCAAAAAGAACTAGCAATGTAGAAATATCCATTATAGAACCTCAATTGGGAAACTGATGCAAACTTATTACCTTAACACATTATCTCACCCAATCTAAGAGATAAAAAAAATCAAGAATGAGATGGTAAGTCATTCAAGAAAGATGAGAGATCATAACACTATTTGTAAGAAATAGCTATCGACTCCACATGGAAATGGCAGGTGAATTAAAAACTTGTTACTTTTGTCGATTCCAACATAAATTTAAGTACAACTGGTATTCACATGACATCAAAATTTTGTAAAAATATCCACATATCCACATTGAGGACCTCAAGGTAATGGTGCTTGCAGATTTTTTATTCCCATAGCTAGACAACGTCACAAAAATTGAACGTTCTCCATGAAAAAATGGTCTCCGAGTAAGAGAAATATATTGGGTGTGGAGCCTGATTTTCATCCTGATTCAAAGATCCTTGTTTTAGCTCGATGTATACCCTAGGAAAACTGTACACTCTTGCAGTAGGGGGGTGTGGGGGGGACTTGTCCCCCCCGCGGGGTCCAAGGGGACTAACCTCCCTGTTGGGGGGTCTGAGGGCCAGCGGTCCCCCGATGAGGGTTTTAGGGGCAGCACCCTCGAAGCTAAAAGAAGATGTAAAATTTCCTTGTAAAAGTATAGTAATTTCTAGTCAATCTAGGTTGTTCATTAGGCGGATGATCTGACGGTAGAAGTGATGTTTAGTTTAGGGTTTTTTTCCCTAGAAGGCAACCCCTCTCTTTGTATGAGGGTATTATATTACGGCTGTGTATTATATGTGTATTATCTGAGTAGGAAACAGGCAGGGAGACTATGAGAGAGAATAGAGGATATTACAATGGATCTGCTATCAGTTTTGTCTCTTCATTTTGCTGGATAATAGAAAGGAAGGACTGGCTATTCAGGGTGGACGTAGCCCAAAATGGGTGAACCATGTATATCTGTGTCTCTTTGATTTTATGTGTTTTGTGTGCTTGTATTTTCCGCATATTTTATGTGTTGCATTTCTCCGTAATATATAATTTTCTAACAACTAGTATCAAAGCCGAAGGTATATTTGGTTGATAAAATCGCAGGAAAGAAGGGTTCCTGGTTTGAGTGGGAGAAATGGCAGAAGATGGTAAGTTTAGGGTTGAGAAATTTAACGGCCAAAACTTCAGGCTGTGGAAGATGCAGATGGAAGATTATCTTTATCAGAAATATGTGTACCTACCATTGAGCGGAAAAGCAAAGAAGCCGGCAGCCATGAAAAATGCGGAATGGAACATTCTCGATAGAAAGGCACTCGGAACAATATGGTTGTGCCTTGCGGTGTCAGTCGCCTTCAATATTTCGAAGGAAACAACAACAAAGGGTTTGATGCAGACGTTATCGAAACTATATGAAAATCCCTCGGCCTCAAACAAGGTATTTCTTATGAAACGATTATTTAATATGAAGATGTCGGAAGGTGGATCTGTTGCAGACCATTTAAATTATTTTAATAAAGTTACCAGTCAGTTAAGTTCTGTAGGGGTAAACTTTGATGATGAAGTTAGAGCTCTATTATTCTTGTGCTCATTGCCAGAAAGTTGGAATGGGTTAGTAATGGCCATTAGTAACTTTGTATCTGGATCTAGTTCTTTAAAGTTTGATGATGTTGTCGGCGCTATCCTTAGCGAGGAAATGCAATAGAAAAGCTCTGATGAGACATTGGGTAATGCTTTGAGTGCAGAGTCTAGGGGAAGGATAATGGAAAGAGGAAAGAGCTCAGGATATCGCAGTAAATCAAGAAAAGGCAGATCCAAGTCCAGATCGGGGATAGTGTGCTGGAAATGAAGAAAGAAAGGACACCTAAAGAAATACTGTAGATATCGGAAGGGAAAAGAAGGAGACACACAACAAGAAAACAATCATGAAGCAAATGTGACAGGTGATGTGTTACAGGATGCTTTGATTCTTTCTTTTGAAAATTTTACTGATTCCTGGGTAGTAGATTCAGGGGCCTCATTCCATGCCACACCTGATAAGAAATATTTTCATGACTATGTTCAAGGAGATTTTGGACAAGTTCGTTTGGGTGATGATAAAGCCTGTAAAATTGTTGGAATGGGTAAATTTCTTGTAAAACAACATAATGGAAAACAATGGCTATTAAAGGAGGTAAGGCATGTTCCAGACGATACAACATAATTTGTACATAGTAATGTATAGTTGTGACAACTTACAAATAAGCTTGGCTGTCACCAAAAGAGTTCTAGAAGAGTAAAAGGTGAAAAATGTTGGTACATTAGATGTATGTAATAGTATATCTAATTTGTTTAATGTTTTAATTTCAGTAAGACTGGCAAACAGATATGGTGATCATAGGTTCTTGACACATGAGTGAGAAGGGGATGAATATTCTTCACTCAAGAAATTTGTTGCTGGGTTTGAAGAATGTTGATTTGGATTTCTGTGACAATTGCATTTATGGAAAATAGAAGAGAGTTAGATTTCTTAGAGTTGGGAAAGAAAAGAAGAGTGAAAAATTAGATTTTGTGCATACAGATGTATGGGGACCTACTCAGGTATCATCTCTTGGTGGCTTTCATTATTATGTTACTTTTATTGATGATGCAACTAAAAAAACTTGGATTTACTGTATTCAGAATAAATCTGATGTATTTGATACTTTCAAGAAATGAAAAGCTTTGGTTGAGATTGAGACAGGAAAGAAGCAGCGTCTCGCATCGTACAATGGAGTGTGAATATTGCAGCAGAGTTTCGATAGTTACCTGCTCGCAGCATGGAATTCGTAGAGAGAAGAATAGTTTCTAAGAACACCATAAGAAAATGTGTGTCAGATGTAAAGGATGAACAGTCATGATTGAGGCTGCAGGTAAAAAATATGAGAGGACGGTTGTGATTGGCTTTACAATTTTGGGCAGATTCTGTAGATACAACTGTTTATCTAATAAATAGAGGGCCTTCAAGTTCCTTGGATGGTGGTATTCCAGAGGAAGCATGGACATGTAAAAAGGTAAACTACTTTTTTTTAAAGCCTTTTGGCTGTGAGGTCTTTGTCCATATTAATAAAGAAAACAGAACAAATCTTGAGGCAAAATAAAAGAAATTTACCTTTATTGGATATGGTGTTAATGATTTTGGTTAATGCTTATATGATTATTAAAGTCACAAAATAATTAGGAGCAGAGATGTAATATTCAATGAAAAGGTATTGTATAAGAATCAGTTGCACGAAAAGAAACAGGAAAAAAAAAACAAAGAATACACAGTTCTTGATGAGATCACAGAAAAGGTAAAGGTGCCTGAAAATAATAATAATCAACAACCACAACAGCAACCAGCACTACAACAAGAGGAGGCACTCCTAAACACCCAAGTAAAGAAGATCTGTACTGTGGATAAGTAGACACCCCTCTGAACGACATCAGTCTTCCATTATATTATTTATTGTTGATCATTCTGTGAACCCGAATGCCATGAAGAAGCAATGCAGGTTGAAACCAGGAAGAAGTGGGAGCTATCCATGTAAGAAGAGATGGACTCCTTAATGCATAAATAGACTTGGGACATAGTCAGGTTGCCTGTAGGTAAAACAACATTGTAGAATAAATGGGTTTGCAAGCTGAAGGAAGAAGATGGAGGAAAAAAAAGGTACAAAACTAGACTTGTGGTGAAGGGGTTTGCACAAAAGAAAGGTATTGATTTTGGTGAAATATTTTCTCCTGTTGTTAAGATGACTTCAATTAGAACTATTTTAAGTCTTGTAGCGGTGGAAGATTTACATCTTGAACAGTTAGATGTAAATACAACATTTCTCCATGGATATTTGGAGGAAGAGATATACATGTAGCAACTAAGGATATGAGGTCAAAGGGAAAGAAAATTATAAAGGTGTTATGGAAGAGCTTGTATGGTTTAAAATAGGCTCCAAGGCAGTGGTATCTAAAATTTGACAAGTTCATGTCTGAACAAGGTTATACTAGATGTCACTCTAATCATTGTGTTTATCTAAAAAGGCAAAATGATGGCAGCTATATTATATTGTTATTGTATGTAGATGAAATGATTGTTGCAGGGTCTAACATGCAGGAAATAAATGTGCTCAAAAGAAAATTGGCAAATTCATTTGCAATGAAGGATTTGGGAGCCGCAAACAGTTCGCTTGGCATGAGCACTAACTTGTGAGATAGGAAAAAATTAAAATTAACACCGTTCCCGATGAGTACATACAAAAGGCAGAAGAAAAGATTGAATTGTACACAAAACCAAGCAGTTTGTGTGACCTCATAGCCATTTCAAACTTAGTAAGGAGATGTGCCCAAAGACCCAAGAAGACATGGATTATATGTTTAAAGTTCCATATGCATCTGCAGTTGGAAGCTTAATGTATGCAATGGTCTGCACAAGGCCTGATATTGCACATGCAGTGGGAGTTGTAAGCAGGTACATGAATAATCCAGGAAAAGAACATTGGATGGAAGTAAAATGGATTCTCAGATATTTGAGAGGTACCACAAATCAAGCATTATGCTTTGGTGGTTAAAACATTTCTCTACAAGGATATGTTGATGCAGATATGGCAGGTGACAGAGATAACAGGAGGAGTACTATAGGATATGTATTTACTGTAGGTGGAACAACTTTCAGTTGGGTTTCAAAAATCCAAAGTGTTGTTTCACTTTCAACAAAAGAAGCAGAGTATGTTGCTACTACAGAGACTAGTAAAGAAATGATTTGGTTACAAAGGTTTATGGGTGAATTGGGTAAGAAGCATGATATGGGCACGTTATACAGTGATATCCAAAGTGCCATTCATCTTGTAAAGAAATCATCATTTCATTCTAGGACTAAACACATACATCTCAAGTACCATTTCATGCGGTCAGTATTGGAAGATGGAGAGTTGAAGCTAGAAAAGATACACACTAGCCAGAATCCTGCAGATATGCTAACAAAAGTAGTAACCAGGGAGAAACTGAGAATGTGCTCAGTTTAAATTGGTCTTCAAGGATGATGATGAATATGAGAAACAACCAAGTCTAAAGAGGAGTCATTTTCCAGCAAATGAAGTAGCGGTGGAGTTGCTACAATCAGTCTCCAAGTGGGAGATTGTTGGGTGTGGAGCCCGATTTTCATCCTAATTCAGAGATCCTTGTTTTAGCTCAATGTATACCCCAGGAAAACTATACACCCTTGTAGCGGGGGGGACTTGTCCCCCGAACGGGGTCTGGGGGGGCTGACCCCCCGGCTGGGGGGTTCGGGGGCCAGCGGTCCCCCGGCGAGGGTTTCGGGGGAAGTGCCCCGAAGCTAAAAATAGATGTAAAATTGCCTTGTAAAAGTATAGTAATTTCTAGTCAATCTGGGCCGTTCATTAGGCGGATGATATAATGGTAGAAGTTATGTTTAGTTTAGGGTTTTTTTCCCTAGAAGGCAACCTCTCTCTTTGTATGAGGGTATTGTATTGCGGCTATGTATTATATGTGTATTATCTGAGAGGGAAATAGACAAGGAGACTGTGAGAGAGAATAGAGGATATTACAGTGGATCTGCCATAGGTTTTGTCTCTTCATTTTGCTAGATAATAGAAAGGAAGGACTGGCTGTTCGGGGTGGGCATAGCCCAAACTGGGTGAACCACGTATATCTGTGTCTCTCTGATTTTATGTGTTTTGTGTGCTTGTGTTTTCCTCATATTTTGTGTTGCATTGCTCCGTAATATATAATTTTCTAACAAAATATAGTAAAGAATGAAAAAATAAATAAATATGATGGCATCCATATATCAAAGGATGTATTGATAACTTTAAAAAGTATTATAAAACTGAAAAAATAACAATTGTTACAGCCGCAACAACAGAAATGAGATAATATATGTAACTATTCATATCCTTGCTTGCTGCACTAATTACTAGTTGGATTTAAAATCTACAGGTCTCTTGTGATGGTTCATTCTTATTTACGATGGCCAAATTAGAAGACCCAAAATCACCATTCTGTTGATTGTTCACCTGATAGTACAAATGAAATGCATATGTTGCATTGTTATAATAATCCAAGTTGTTGGTAGCGGTATGAGATGAACTCACCTAGGTTGTGTTTTCCATCAATCAATTTCACACACATACTACTGGAAACACATTTGTATGTGCTCCATATAGCCATATTAGCATGATAAGTGGGCTATGTTACAGAGACAAAGTGGTGAGGCATGTCGCCCTCATGCGGGGGCCCACATGTCCATGGAATCAATTTTAATTTTTTATTTTTTTATTTCACACATTACGTTTTTTAATCACTTTGTGGCCTTCAATAGCTAACCTTCTTCTAATGATCATCTCATCTAGAATGGAAAAGAATCCAAATCCTTGTAGGGTCAGAAGAAGAGATATGGTTTATGGTGAGACTATATGAATTCACAACTTATCTCTGGCTGCTACCCTGCTTGGTCCAGGCCCAAGAGCATACATGATGTATTTATTCTAAGTCCTATTGTGTTGATTGTACGTTGAGTAGGAACTACCCTATAAGATAAATTTTATCAATAATTCCATAATCTTCCACTTGCACCATTTGTGGTGTTAAACATAACCATTTACAAGGAATGAACCAATCATGCAAGAAACACTGAGCAAAGTTTTTTTTTTCTTTTTCATTCAATGAAAGTATTTAGAAACGATGTATTACAAAATTAAACTTGGGACCTCTTGCACCAAAAGAAAGAATCATATGAATACACCAAATACTCTTGTGTAGTAGAGCCTTAATCTAACACCCAACATAGAATTATGTTAAAAGATAGATGTTAGCTAGAAATTTCGTAAATGAAACATAACCATAATGCTACCATTGTGCTAGCAGGTTGTTTATGCAAACTTACCATTTGGGTGTTTTCTCAACCTATCATTCCATGTACCATTTCAAATATTTGTTCTTATTACCTTACATGCTATAGTAGAATAATAACTTTCGATATTTTTAGTCTTAGTATTACCAAACAATGGTTCAGTGCTAGTCATTTCTTCATAAAAAATGGCTTGAGATGGGATCCTTGTAGTTATAAAAATGATGTTTTATTTTTCCTGTTGGTGAAAAAATTTCATTTCAGTAAGAGATAAGCCAGGAATAAAATAAACCTCTTCTTCTATGCTATTGGGATACAAAAATATAAGCCATATTTACATGTTGTACGTGTTATTATGTCTTCTCCTTTATTTTTTGTTCCCACAATTTCCTGGACAACTGCAACACTTCTACCAAATACAAAGGTTTGGGTTTAGATGAGGAAGAATAAAAGAAACTTATCAGGTTGTTCAAACAAAGAACGACTTCTAGATTTCACTTTGTTTTGGATTTTCTCCATATGTTCCTCCATATGGCCAAGAGTAGAATCTAGCCTCGATAGGATAACTAGTTGATCTGCTTGGACAATTAAGACTTAATGAGCTTCTCTGGAAATATATTCCAAATTCTTGGATGCAAATTTGAGAGAAATGCTATGCCAGATTTGGAGTTGTAATGAGGCTAAAAATTCCTCATTCTTTCTACAGGTATGGCAATATTTGGATTGACACTTTTGGGATCTCTTTGTCTATCTTCTCTATCTCCTTTATATCATTTCCCTTCTTTTTCTTGGTTTCCTTCAGAGCATCCTTCTTCCTACTGTTCTTTAGTGTAGCTGTAGGTTTTATTACAGGAGTGGGGGTGTCTTTTATTTCCTTCCCTTTCTTCTGAAAGGGAGTTTGAGATTTAGTACTTCTCTTCCCTGCACCTTGATGTAACACACCAAGTTTCCTTCCAATCTATGATGTCCACTCACCTCTCTACCTTTATTTTTGTATAACTTGCTTTAATTGTGGCAAGAAATAACACTATCGCTCATTATTTTAAGAGCTTGTTTACATTCCTCATTTAATTGTGATTGCAGTACTCTATGATATGTACTCTATGGTTTCCTTTCAACTCGTATCCATAAATGTGCTTGGTTTTTCATTTTGTATTATATGGTAATTTCTTTGGCTCCTTTGTCTTCATTGGACATTCATGAGCCAAGCGTTCTCAATTGTATGTCCCTCACATAAGGATTGGGAGACCATATATAGGGATGTGTGCTTTAATGTTTGTCACAAGTGTATTAAATCACTAGTGTTCAATAATTTTTCCTTTATAGATCTCTATTTCACATATATCAAAAGTGAATTTGAATATTATAATACATGTGGAATTTCTATATTTTGAATATTAGATGTTCTGATTGTGAATTCATGAGATTGGTAGAAAAATCTTTAAGTTGTTTTCCAAGGGACTGTTGGTCTCGTAAGTTATCTGCAGGAAAGGAGGAGCCATTTCTATTGTAAAAACATGCCAATTATAAATAATGTTTTTAGTTAGAAATTTTTTTCTATTGGGTTGTGGATAATCAAAAGTCACGTTTCCTCATTAGCATGATGTATAATTAGTTGGACCATGTAACCTTAGCTTCGACAGAACTCTTAGAGTGAGTGTTAGTGTCTATGTTTATTGTTTAACTTGAATAAGCTAGTAGATATAATACTTGGGGACCTGGGATTTATAGTTGGTAATTTTTTTTAGTCAACCATTAGAACAAGGTCACACTATTAATAGTAGTAACAAGAGTGTAAAATCAAGTCTAATTTATGCAAAATTGAGTCAAGAGGGATTATTAAACACAATATCAACTCATTATTATATTACAATATTACAATATATTAATGACCAATATTGCATAGTGTGGAGGTACTACTAACGATATTCATTCTTAAGGGCAGAGTAGGTGTGCGTTCCAAAGCTAGCAGAAAATTTAATTTAATTTTAGCTATTACCCTGGTTGCACTACTGAGGTAGGCATTTCAAAATAGTATAAAAATAATGAGCATGTGCAAGGTTTTATAGTGATAGTGAGGAATATGGCTTATTTTGATCTACAGATGGGAGAACCTTATAAATTCCATTTCTATAAATCTAATAGTTCTATTTCTAGAAGACACATACATTTTAGGTTTTATGACATAATTTTCTTATAAATTCCATTTATATAAATCTAAGAGTTCCATTTCCATAAATATAAGAGTTTTATTAACGAGAAGACACATCCTTTTTAGGTTTTAAGAAATAATTTTCTTTATATTTAAATTTATTTTTGGATTAGTCAATTGCTCATTGAAAATTTATATTTTCTTGAAATTTTCATTTGAAGATTATAATGTTTCTAACTCATAGGGTTTATTTTTCAGAGGAGCATGTGGAATGTTGAAGAAGGCAGCCATGGAATCAATTTTCACCTCAACTCGTGTTGTCATCGAGGTTTTTTTATCTTACAACCTAATGAAAATCCAAGGAAGCATGAATTGGCATAGTTGTACAAACTTTATATGCAGTGGAATAGGAGAATTATCATAGTTGTACAAAAATTCTATGAATTGGAATAGGGGAAGTATTTCTATGTAGTGGAATAGGAGCAGTCACTATATGCAGTAGAATAGGAGTGGAACAGGAGCAGTCCAACTTTCAGACTTTCTTGTATTTTTTCTTTTTTTGGAATTTTGTCCATTTTGGATTTTTTTTTCTAGTTAATTTTGCCCAAATCCAATCCAATACTTGAGAAAGAGTTCTTGAAATATTTTAGGCTTCATGCTCACCATACTTACCTTTATGCTTCTTCATAGTTACCATACTTACCTCTATACTCTATGCTCATGTGCAGTGAACTAAGTAGCCACTAGTAGCTACAATCAATGAATTTCCCAACTTCTCCATAGTTGAAATTGTCAAAAAGATAATGAAATTGAATGTCAAGTTTCTAAAATAAGATTTTCTTTTACACCATTGTTTCGTTTTCCAATTGTAAGTTCTCTATTTTCAACAAGTTTCATTTCGGCAGTGTTGCCTTTTTGCATAAAAAAATACTACATAAAAAATATAATGTTTTCCTCTCATAAGGACTATCTCTCTAGTGTACAACATGGCTCAGTCTGGCTCCAAAGAGTAGGTCACACCATTGTAGTGTGATCCTGATATGCCTCTCTAAGGCTAGAATGTGACTCTATAAGATAGTAAATGTGTCTAAATTAAGTCCCTCTAAGTAGGGTACCATGTTGTTGTCATATTTGATCCAACTAACTCAATAGTGGTTTATAATAATTAGAGTTAATAACCATGCATATTATCCACATGCCATTAATCCTATATTCATAACACTATTATCGTATTCTCAATTATATTTAAATAATGACTAGGTTTATAAATGTGCTTCGAGCTCACAAGGTTTAGATCTATGGCTAAAAAATAATCAGAATATTCATCCCTAATGGCATATATTTATATATTATATTATAAATTTACACAACATTTATCTGGCCAAGACCTCTTATTACAACCATATGTAAATTGCATGGTCGAAGTATCAAATGGCCAACCCACTAGCTATTACTAAATTCTGATGGCTCCAAAAGTATATTCATGCAGAATCTATTAATACTTCTAGAATCCCTCACAATGTACAAAGACATATTAGTGCACTATATCCAAATATCAAAACTTCTAATGGTGATTTTTGAGAACCTGTAGCCCAACTCCTTAGTATTTGAATGACCATCCTTCATTATTTTACCATGACTGTTGGATTTTTTTTACATGTTGGTACAGATTTGTAATAGTGAATCAATAGCTCCATAATAGTGACAAATAAGAAATGACCAACCTGTTAGAAATTGTTTTGTGAGTTGGAGGTATCCATACATTCTAAAGGCTTAGTAAAATGTATTAATGGTTCCACTAGAAAAAGTAAATGTGCTATGTGCCGTACTCTAGACACCTATATCTGAAAATTTTACATGGTTGTTGTTGACCTTCTCTTTCATTTCTCTTTAAAAATTCCAAAGGAAAATTGGATATTGTCTTCTTTGCATATTGTTATGTTTTAGACATTGTATATGGGGTCTAATTCTAGATTTCTTCCTTTTTATGAAATCATGAATATATTATTGATCAGAAGTTGGAATATTGAATATTCAAGCAAGCCTTTTTTGATAAATTGTTGTGGATTTTTTTACATGCTGATACAAATCTGTAATAGCAAATGAGTAGCTCCATAATAGTGGCATATCATAAATGAACAACCCGTTGTAATTTTTTTTGTGAGTTGGGGTTATTCATACATTCTGAAGCCTTTTGCTTAAAGGTCACAATTACGAAATAAATTATATGATCAAGGAACTAGATTGTAAGGTAAACTGTATTAATGGTGCCACTAGAAAAGGTGAATGTACCATGTGGCTTACCCTCTATGGAGTCTTTTCTGCAGGTACTGATACATGAAAATTTTACATTGTTGTTGTTGAACTTCTCTATGATTGGTCTTTAACAATTGAAAATGAAAATTGGCTATAATATTCTATGAAGATTATTATACAGTTTGGACATTGTATATGGGGTCTGGTTTTATATTTTTTTCTTGATTATGTATGAAATTATGAATATATTATTGATAAAAAAAATTGGAAACTTGCATATTCAAGCAAGGTTTTTTTATAAATTGTTGTGTATCCTAATCCTTGCACCATTTTTTATAGTTCTGATACTTTGTATTTCTATTATCTGTTCTATCAAAGCTTACCCTCCATTCATGTGACTACTTTTATAATTTTCATTAATTATGAAAATGAAAAAACAATTACTACAATAATACTTCTGTGCAATGCTTATTGTGCAAAAAACGCTCCAAATATTTCATTTCGTGAATGATGAATTTATGCTCTAAGATGTGATGATAAACAAAATGAGAAATGTCAAACCATTCTTAAAAATGATCCTGTAGCTATCTAATTCCTTGTAGAGGTTATTAGATCATGGAGCTATCTAATTCCTTGTAGAGGTTATTAGATCATGGAGCTATCTAATTTTGTTTTTATTTCTCGCAGAGGTTATTAGAACATGGACAACACAACATAGATTTAACTATCTTTATTTACTGCCTTAATTAGTTATTGGATTAAGGCACATGAGAAAATTCGGCTCTTGACCCTTCCACATGAAGTGCGGAAGAGCCCAATTGACATTGCTTCGCAACTCCCCTTGTTTCCATTTCAAATTTCAATCAATACTTCACATAATCGGAAAATGGGAAAAAAATTAATCTATTCCAAAATAAAAAACATGGCTATAATGGTTTCATCAACACACACACACACACACACACACACACACACCGAGGAGAACAAACCATATTTACAACAATGGTTTCTTCATTTTTTCTATACATATGACAACTTGTAACATTATTGAAAAAAAATCATCAAAAAGAAAGTACTTCATTTGCTTTTTCTCAAACTAATTTTAACTTACAATTGCATCATCTTCATTTGATATAGCCTTGATTTCAACACTTTGAATGAATATTGAATAGGTAACGTCTTATTCAAATGAGTATTGACTAGGTAACATCTTTTTCAAGGTCCTTCAAGAATAATCCCTAATTATTCATAGAAATGTATGAGCATTACCTTTGGAAAAAATTGTAAGTAATTGTTTAATGTTACTAGAATGCAATACAAAAGATGTTAAGTTTGAAGAAATGAAAATTTAAGCACTTCCACTATTCCCTCCAAATTAAACTCTCTTGATATCCCCATATGGTGATAATTATTGTAATTTGGTAAAATCCACCCATCCACTTTTTAGCATGTGGGATAAGGACATTTTGTACCAATTGCTCCATTAGGCATGAATGGTTTTTGTAGACATCTAGGTTCATATGTATGGAAAAAAAATCATTTTTTTCAATAAACTTAATGTTCCACAAATATTTTTAGTTGAAAATCATTCCAGTAGGTTTTATTTTTTATATTTCATATTTGTTGAACATAGAAAAAGGAATATTAATAATTTATCTCATCAAATTTAATAAACTATTTAAAATCAAGTATTGTAATATTATGCCTAAGAGTATTTCATTTCCCTAAATTATCCATGAAAAATAACTCTGAATATTTTCAACTTATAATAAAAAATAATATGAATTCATAAGAAAAGGATTTTAAAAATTAATATAAAAATACAATAGAAATTTATAAATATTGAAAATATATTATATTTGAAAATTTATTGAATGATATAGAATTAGAACTAACTTACTATATGATAGAAATTAAGAGAGATGAGAGAGTTATTGTGCACACAATACAAATCACACATTGTGTTTATTGATCACATAAAGTAGCTATATATATATATATATAAGAATTAGATCACCGACTTCTAGATGATAAGCTCCAAATAATGTGGATCTATGACTCATAGACAACTCACACACATAGGGAAATAAATACTTCTAGAATGACACCTAGGGACTCACAATGAGAATTGAAACACATGGAAGCATTACTTCTAATACCCTCCCTTAATGGTTACATGGAAAACATTGAAAACACATATTACAGTTACAACAATAAATGAATATTTTCCTGACTGGTCTTCATCAACACTCACATTCACTATGGAATCTCTCAAACACTGCTCTTTCTTCACCACCACATCTTCGAGTTGTCACTTGACCTCCATTTAAAACATAACTACCTCTTACCATCATTGATGTGCTTTATAGAATTGACGTTTCTTGACCTGCCGAAGAAAAATATTGATACTGAACCTCCCTATAGACGAAATCCTATTTATAAAAATGCAATGAACTACACTTTTGATAGTTGTATAGCTGATATGTGTGGTTATTGAGTGTACCCATTAGTCAATTATGCAACTGACATTTCTAACGCACAAGGATCTCATAAAAGAACAACTTGTAATTGATGCTCTTGAAGCCCGAAGCACAACAAGACCCATTAGTGAATAACAAAATCACATAAATAAGTCAATGATGCGTTCTCTAAGCACCGAAGAACGTCGAGAACCATTAACTTGAAAGTTTCTTTTCTATTCATTAACTAGTATTTCAATTTTAGAAATAAAATCATAATAGCTTTGCACACCAATTTAATTGAACAATACAAAAGAAACCCAAAAAATACCAATCTTCTAAACATGACCATAAAAAAATTATTCTAACTGCCAAAAAGCATACTACATCCATGATAGAGTTATGGTTCTAATGTATGTGACACCATGGATAGTGAGGAACACCATATGGAGGTCAAGTTGGTTATATTTGCGATTTGTATCTTCCTTCCTCGTCATGGGCATGTAATGAAAGGTTTAACTTCGTAAAACATAGGCACCTCCTACTTTTTCAAGTGGATGAGCGTATCCATGCACCATTTCCAATAAGCACATTTTGGAGAAAATATGGTGATCAATGCACTCTTGTTGCATAAATCCTCTAATTTATATGAAACTTTTCTTGAGGTGTGATTTAATTCACAACTGATGGTTCTCCTGTGGTTTGATCCTGCAGGAGCAGATGCTAATCCAAGTGCATATTTTCTTCAGATCATATGGGTATTCCAAATCTAGATCTGGGTAGAAAGAAATAAACACCTTATCCACATCCTTACTTTCCATTAGAACACGAAATTTAGGAAACACCACTTTGACCTTCCTTTTGTTAATATCTACCTTCTGTTAGGGTCCTATAATAATAGGATTCATAATTTTGAATTGAATTTGATTAGTCTTGTAATATGTACATACTTTGCTTTCTGCAAATTATTTTCCCATATTAGAAAATAAAAAATGTAAAGAGGGTAAAAGTCCTAAAACAAAAATCAAAGGACTTGAAAGAAAAAGATCAAAAAGAAAATAAAAAATGAACCCCAACAAAAAAGAGATAAAAATAGATCATGAAAGTGATGAAAATTTAAATACCACTACTTTTTACTTTACTTTGCAAACTAAAGATTGTGTGCAGCTTGTTAAAAATGCCACAATCCATTAAGGTCAAACTGCTTAATCTTGACCTTTCATGCTTTAAATTTCATGTTGATAGATAGAGAATAAATATCTAGCCAAACTGTTTAATCTTGGCAGATCAGTAGTTAGGTAGAGAATAATAAGGAGCTCAACAGTTTAATATGAGACCTTGGAAGAAATAAGGATAGAATTAGATAGTTTGTTGTTAAAAGAAAAATGAATAAGGGTTTGCAAGCTCAAATGCACCCATGTAAATGAAGAAAAATGGTAGGGTAGTTGATGGGTAGGTAAAAGCAGTTTTCAAAAGACATGGATAGCAAAAAATTGGTCATTTCATTTACCAATTTCCATTCAAAATCACTCCCCTTGTAAAAATACCCCCTCCCCTTCATTTTTCCCTTTTCCCCATTTTTCCCTAAAAAAAATCCCTTTTCCTAAGTTAAAACACATTTTATCTTTGGAAAAGTAAAAAACCCCTTTATTAATTTCCTTATATTTATAAAAATCCCTAAAAAACCTTTATCCTAAGTCTAAATGCATAAATCTATATGTCAGGCCCCACTACAAATATCCCTCCCCGATATAAGTTTGCACATTAATACTTAGTGAAATTCCCGCACTTGGTAACATTTTATTGTATAGTATTAACATTTATATTTATGTATGTAATATTCCTAATTAGCGACAGCTAATTGGAATATTCGATTTTGTATAGTTTTTCTGTCTATGGTTTGTAAATAATAAAAAGTGAGTAAAAAGGGTCTAACTCACTTTAGTAGAATAAGACATCCACCTAGTAGCACAACGTTGTGACTTAAGGGGAGTCAAGGGGGCCAAACACCACGTAGAGGAGGGGGGCCTACATACGCTCTAGAAGCTTCTGCACATATAAGGATGAGCATGTGGAGGAGAGAGAGAGGCTACGTTGGGTTTTGGAGGGAAACCAATGTTATAAAAGATGGAGGAGCCTCCTCATTGGGATCATTCTTGAGTTGATGATTTTGGAGTGAGACTTTTGTCTTCTTGAGCACGCCGGCTGTTTAGCCTGTCTGCAGCACTGTTTAGTGCATTGAGTGTCTCCGGTCGAAGATCTCGCCCTTAGCCTCAGGGGACTTCGAGTGCCTTCTCGGGCAAGTTTAGTTTTTCAGCAGTTTGTGAGTCGTTTCATTGTTTGGGTTTGTTGTGGAGCTGGAACTTATAGAGATTGCGCAGTTACTGGGAGAGAGGACGCAGTCCATTGTGGAGGAGCTTCAGATTCGGGTTTCTACAAGTTATTTAGTCGAGATTTTGAGCAGAGGGTCAGACTTTTCCCATCGGAGGTTTTTGACGGAGTTTGTGGCAGTATTTCAGCTATTTCTATCTAGCCACTAGGCAGTGCCTTGGAGACCAGCGTAATTCACTAGGGAGGTAGTTTCTGGTGATTTATGGGGTTGGCCATTCTTGGAATGGTTTTTGGATCTTGTTTGGGTTGTCGAGGAGAGGAGGTTTTCCGATTTTCAGCTTATTCTGGCAAGGGGATCAGCCCCTAGTTCTTAGTCCATTCCAGCAGTAGCAGCTACACGGCAGTTTCCAGCAGTTAGGACGCAGTTCCTAGAGCAGCCATTTCCATTATTATCTAAGAGTGTTTTCTCACTTTCCTTGCGCAATGTTAGCCTATTGTGCTCCATTAAATTTCTCAGATTAATAAAATGGCTCAGCATTTCCTCTCTATGTTTTATGGATGAGTTGCTGTAGTTGCCGTATTCTCTTTCTATTATATGTATGCTGCATTATTATTGTTTTTGAGTGCTCTAGTTCTATACCACTTGGTGTGTTTATCTTTCATTCCTAGACAGAGTCTGGAAAGGGCTAGGTAGCCTCTGGATCTCATCCTCTTTTAGAGGCAACATATCCGGTAAATGCCCTCCCAGTCAATCTCTGGTTGGAGTTTGCTGTGTTTTAGAGATATCCCCGAAACGGGATATTACAGTGGTATCAGAGCATAGTTCTGGCTCAGCCTGTGGTCTATGACATCAGGAAAGAGACCATACAGAGGCAGGAAGTATAGATACCGTGAGCGTAGGTTGGAGACCACCTACGAAGAGGGAGACTGTGCCTAGGTAGAGGACGCAGATCAGGAGAGAGAGCCTGTGACGGATGCAGAGCAGGTGGAGCTTGTAGTAGATTTGAGGCAGAAAGAGCCGATGGCAGATGATATAGAGGCTAAACAGTTTGGAGAGGCACTCCTCAAGTCAGTGCAGGATTTAGCTCGACATATTGAGGTGATTGGACAGAGGTTCATAGTTGTGGAGGCTAGGAAACGTGAGATTCCATGGGTTTTCCAGGTTGGAGAGGGATCAGGTACATCCCACCATTTTCCAGAGCAGGGTGCTGCTCAGTGTGATACTCCTTAGCCAACGAATTCACGTGCACCTACCCGCTCTACCATGCTCACTTTCTTGGGAGCAGATACAGTGGCAGGAGCCCAGCAGGAGGCAGAGCCTAGACACTTAGATGAGTATTTTGTAGAGTATCAGTCCTACGGGTAGGAGTTTATGGATGCTCTCACATTCAAAGATTTTGTGCAGCTCCAGCAGGATAGTAGACCTCGTGACCATCATAGAGGGCACCAGCGTCACCATGATGGAGATTCCCACCGTGCCTCTAGTAGATTTCATTTGCCTACGTTTGATGGATCATCAAACAGTTCGGCAAAGTCTTGGGTGGAGAAGCTAGATATATATTTCCATCTTAACTAGATGTCAGAGACGGAGGCCATCAAGGTGGCAACATTACATTTGGATGGTGAGGCCCAGGACTGGTGGTTCCATGGGATGGTGACACTCGGGCATTCCAGAGTGATGACATATGTCGATTTTACTAGGAGATTGATAGATCGTTTTGACTGGAGGGATCTGGAACAGCATTTTGTTGAGCTGATGAAGCTCAAACGGACAGGGAGCCTAGATACATACATTGAAGATTTCTTGAGGGTTTCGGTGATGGTACTAGATCTATCCATGACACGGATGATCTATATGTTTGTGGAGGGATTGGCAGAGCCACTTCGAGGTCTAGTCAAATCTACTAGACTAGCTACATTCCAGGATGGTATCAGTAGGACCAGGGATTTGCAGGATGCATTACCTAGGATGCAGACACCTTACCCCCAGAGATAGGGTTTCTAGCTCAAGGGGAAGGATGTGAGGATTCCTCCTCCAAAGGGGAATCCAGCACAGGCACAGGTAGATGATGAGGCCAGGAGGGAGTTGAGGAAGAAGCGGCTGTGCTTCACTTGTCAGGAGCCGTGGGCACCAGGGCATAGGTGTGCTACTAGCAAAGCACACTTCATTGAGGTCTTCTACGATGATAGCGGGGAAGAGGATGAGGAGGATGATGAGGAGGTAGGAGATAGTTAGATGGCCCAGGATCAGTTGTTGCCTCCACCTCCAGGGATAGGAGGTCCAGGTTTTGCACCCACAGGAGGGGCCCTTGCAGTTTTGCGAGGAGTTCCTAATTATTTGACGCTACGCGTACGTGGGACAGTACATGGCTAGTGAGTATTAGTCTTGGTTGACAGTGGGGAAACCCACAACTTCATTGATTCACAGATGGTCGAGCGGAGGGGTATACCAACTGAGAGTTTTGACGGGTTTTCAATCTTGGTCCCAGGAGCCTAGACGATGCAGTGCACCCGGTATGTTCCAGAGTTAGTAGTGACGATGGGTACTTACACCATCACTGATCACTTTTTCATGGTAAACATACTAGATACCAATGTGGTACTGGGTGTTTAGTGGCTGATTACTCTGGGGAAGGTCACCACAGATTGGGAGGCCTTAGAGATGGATTGGGATGAAAAGAAGACCAAAAAGCATGAGAAGATCCACGGGATGCATACTTACCCACCTTAGACAATTTCAGCACATCGGATGGAGGCAGGCTTCTGGAAGAGAGACATAGAGTGGACGGTTGAGTTGCGGGCATCAGAGGCAAAGACCACCGGTCGAGTAGTTCATCCAGATATATAGGCCATCCTTGACATGCATGAGGTAGTGTTTGGGGATTTACCACTAGGTCAGCCACCAGATAGAGGGTTTCAGCATACCATCGAGCTTGAGCAGGGTATCCAGGCAGTGATCACTACACCCTATAGGCATCCTAAAGCTTATTGGGATGAGATTGAGCGGGCCATCCAGGAGTTGTTGGCTCTTGGACACATCAGACTGAGCACGAGTCCATTTGCTTCTTTTGTAGTGCTAGTGAAGAAGAAGGATGACACCTTGAGGATGTGTATTGACTACAGAGCCCTAAACAAGAAGACTCTGAAGAATAGGTACCCTATACCCAGGATCAATGAGCTGATGGATGAGCTAAGAGGAGCTAATTTCTTCTCAAAGATTGATTTGAGATCAGGGTACCATCAGATTCACGTGAGGGAACAAGACATTCCCAAGACCGCCTTCAGGTGTCATTATGGGCACTTTGAGTTTTTGGTTATGCCTTTTGGGCTGACTAATGAACCAACCACCTTTCAGTCTTGCATGAACCATATCTTCCGCAGTCATCTGAGGAAGTTTGTATTGGTTTTCTTTGATGACATACTCATATATAGCAGGACTTGGGAGGAGCATCTCCAACATGTAGAGGCAGTGCTACGCATCTTGGAAGAGCAACAGTTCTATGCTAAGATCTCCAAGTGTGAGTTTGGGATGACAGAGATGCTATATTTGGGTCACATAATTGGAGTGGACGGAGTGAGGGTCCACGAGAAGAATATTAGAGCCATCAGAGATTGTCCGGAGCCGAAGAACGTGATGGAACTTTGAGGGTTCATTGGGATATGTACCTATTATAGGAAGTTTGTTAAAGGGTTCTCATAGCTTGCTGCATCCCTTACAGATTTGACAAAGAAGGGGGCATTCATTTGGTTAGATATAGCGCAGCGAGCCTTTGATAGGCTCAATGAGGTGATGAGTAGCTTCCCAGTGCTTGTGTTGCTAGATTTTTCACAGCCATTTGTCTTGGAGTGTGATGCGTCGGGAGAGGGGATCGACGCAATATTGATGTAGGGGGGACACCCTATAGCTTTTGAGAGCTGGAAGCTCCTTCCGCATGAGAGGTTGTATTACATATACAAAAAGGAGATGTTGGCCATCATGCATGCCTTGGCCAAATTTCGGTAGTATCTGGTAGGGAATAGATTCAGGGTGAGGACTGACCACAACAGCCTCAGGTTCTTTTTGGTGTAGAAGCAGCTACAGGAGAGGCAGCAGAAGTGGATCAGTAAGATCCAAGCATATGACTTTGACATTGAGTATGTCAAGGGTAAGAATAATGTGGTAGCAGATGCCCTTTCACGTAGACCAGCCACGTTATATCTTATGAGCTTGGATACAGATTGGAGTGCTCGACTTTTAGTTGAGTACTCCAAGGACAGGTTTGCATGTGAGGTGCTGGACATATAGGTGGCAGATGACAGGTACAGGATGGTCGATGAGATCATATATTACAGGGACAAGATCTTCTTGATTGAGGGATCTCAGCTTAAGAAGAAGATACTCCAAGCATCACATGATTCTCCATTGGCAGGCCATCAGGGGTTTACCAAAACCTATAGGGCCATTAGAGAGAGGTTCTCATGGAAGGGCCTCAAGGAGGACGTACTCCAGTACATCACGGAGTGGAATGTTTGTTAGAGGAAAAATGGGGAGATGAGCCATCTCGCAGGGTTGTTGTAGCCTCTTCCCATTCTGAAGGGGAAATGGGAGAGCATATCGATGGATTTCATCACAGGGTTGCCCGTGGTGTAGGGCAAGATTGTATCTTTGTCATCATTGATCGACTAACAAAGTATGAGCACTTTTTCACCATATCCGCACATTACACAGCAGCACAGGTGGCTGAGCTATTCTTCTGAGAGATTTTCAGGTTGCATGGTCTTCCTAAGACCATCATCAGTGACATGGACAACCGCTTCATGGGCGGATTTTGGTAGGAGAATTTCCGACTAGTGGGGATGGAGTTGACACTGAGTACCAGTTACCACCCACAGACGGATGGACAGATGGAGATAGTTAACAAGTGGCTGGAGGGCTACTTGTGTAACTATGTCAATGGGCAGCAGCGAGCATGGTTGAGATGGTTGCATTTGGGGGAGTACTGCTACAACTCGACACATCACATGTCTATTGGTATGTCACCATTTTATGCTTTGTATGGGTACCATCCTTTATCATTTTCTGATGTGATGTTCGGTGTGAGTAAGACTCCTAGAGCCAAGATGTGGATCCAAGAGAGTCAGGACATCCTCCGAGCTCTCAAGGAAAATATGGCTACAAAACAGAACCAACAGAAGCTATATGCCGACAGAGGTCGGGTGGAGCGACAGTTTGAGGTAGGGGACTTGGTCTACCTATGCTTACATCCATACCGACAGTCATCGCTGAAGCAGAAGGGAGCTGAGAAGCTCAAGCCTCGCTTTTATAGGCCATACTGGGTGATACGCAGGATTGGGCAGGTTGCATATGAGTTGGAGCTGCCCCAAGGCAGCAAGATCCACAACATTTTCCATGTATCATGCCTGAAGAAGGCACTGGGAAAACAGGTGACAGTGACAGAGGAGCTACCACCTACAGATGATGAGGGGCACTTGGTGTTGCAGCTAGAGGCCATTATTGATACCAAGGAGAGGCGGTTATGGAGAAGGACGGTCCGGGAATTCTTGGTGAGGTGGAAGAATTTGCCAGATGAGGATGCCACTTGGGAGAGCGAGAATATTTTGCAGCATCCATCGCTGCATTTGCTTGAGGACAAGCAAAATTTTGCCGGGGGAGACTGTAATATTGCTAATTAGCGACAGCTAATTAGAATATTTGATTTTTTATAGTTTTGTTGTCTATGGTTTGTAAATAAATAAAAAGCGAGTAAAAAGGGTCTAACTCACTTTAGTAGAATAAGACATCCACCTAGTAGCACAACGTTGTGACTTAAGGGGAGTCAAGGGGGCCAAAAAACACGTAGAGGAGGGGGGCCTATGTACACTCTAGAAGCTTTTGCATAGATTAGGATGAGTATGTGGAGGAAAGAGAGAGGCTACGTTGGGTTTTGGAGGGAAACCAATGTTATAAAAGATGGAGGAGCCTCCTCATTGGGATCATTCTTGAGTTGATGATTTTGGAGTGAGACTTTTGTCTTCTTGAGCATGCTGGCTATTTTGCCTGTTTGTAGCACTGTTTAGTGCATTGAGTGTCTCCAGTCGGAGATCTCGCCCTTAGCCTCGGGGGACTTCGAGTGCCTGCTCAGGCAAGGTTAGTTTTTCAGCATTTTGTGAGTCGTTTCACTGTTTGGGTTTGTTGCAGATTTGGAGCTTATAGAGACTGCGCAGTTACTGGGAGAGAGGACGCAGTCCATTGTGGAGGAGCTTCGAATTGGGGTTTTTGTAGGTGATTTAGTCAGGATTTTGAGTAGAGGGTCAGCCTTTTCCCATCGGAGGTTTTTGACGGAGTTTGTGGAAGTATTTCAGCTGTTTCTATCTAGCCACTGGGCAGTGCCTTGGAGGCCACCATAATTCACTGGGGAGGCAGTTTCTGGTGATTTCTGGGGTTGGCCATTCTTGGAATGGTTTTTGGATCATGTCTGGGTTGTCGAGGAGAGGAGGTTTGTCGATTTTCAGTTTATTCCGGCAAGGGGATCATCCCCTAGTTCTCAGTCCATTCCAATAGTAGCAGCTACACGACAATTTCCAGCAACTAGGACGCAGTTCCTAGAGCAACCATTTTCGGTATTCTCTGAGAGTGTTTTCTCACTTGCCTTACACAATATTAGCCTATTGTACTCCATTACATTTATCAGATTAATAAAATGGCTCAGCATTTCCTCTCTATGTTTTATGGATGAGCTGTCGTAGTTGTCGTATTCTCTTTCTATTATATGTCTGCTGCATTATTATTGCTTTTGAGCGCTCTAGTTCTATACCACTTGGTGTGTTTATCTTTCACTCCTAGACAGAGTCTAGAAAGGGCCAGGTAGCCTTCGAATCTCATCCTCTTTTATAGGCAACATATCCGGTAAATGCCCTCCCAGTCAATCTGTGGTTGGAGTTTGCCGTGTTTTAGAGATATCCCCGAAACGATATATTACAATGTATTAGCTACCATTATACCTTTTAAACCCGTATTATATTAATTCCTTTATATATATTATTCCCAACCCATTATTTTTATATAATATATGGTTTAATTTCCCCACATGAGATATATTTTGGGCCCACTTACTATATATTACCTCGCCTATTATAAAGTTCCACTTTCCTTGACCCTATTGGTTACACATTTAACTCTATCACATAACTTAAAACCCGACCATATCACATATATCGCATAAATTCCACATTTGAAATAGCCTGGGCCCCACGCCTATCAAATCATGATACTCCATCGCATCGTCCCATCCGTCAGATCATCACTAACCAGATCTATTGGCCAGTAAGCCTTGTTTCACACCCAATAGCCAAATCTTTAACTACACCCCGACCTTGAGATATCCAAGGTTTTTGGAGCTTCGCTCTTGGTTACGTGTCGATTTTTCATTTGATCGCATCCTCAAGATTTATAGCACCAACCACCTTTGGCTAGTGTGAAAACAGCTCAACGGTTACTCCTAGCCATTATCCAAACCACTCTGTTATTTGAATTAACCCCTTGCTTTAAATACTAATCATTGTTGGTTAAAAAGACCATATAGCTGCCGTTTGTAGCCTTTTACACCATTTCTATTACACTTTTGTGCAGAAGGAGATTTTCTAAACCGAAAAAGTTGTTGCCGACCTCATTTTAAGCCAAATTCAACCATAATTAGAAAAATTTTCTTCTACAACTATTGCAGAAGTCATCCAAAGCATTATAAAGACCAGAAGAGCCTTGGAAAAGCCCTCCGTTGCCTCAGAAACCCTATGCAAACCAGAATCCTCATTTTATCCAGGTATTATTCAGTGCTTAAGCTTGTTCCTAAAGAAATAAAGAAAGTAATCATTAATTGAATTAAAATAGAAGCCTTTGTAGACTAAAGGGAACCTTCTGTGCCTTTCAATCCTTTCCTACAGACCCTAGGCATCTTTTTGCAAAAATTTGAGGTCTGGAGATTTCTTTTGGTCACAGATAATATAGTTTTATCAATTAAATCATGTAGAAGCCTTTACAGACCTAAAAGGAATCCCTGTAGCTTCCCAAATCCTTTTTTCCTGCAAACCCTAGACCTATTTTTTCAAGATTGCCAAGGCTTGATACTCTTTTTGATTACAGAGAGTAATAATTGTTAATTGGCTTCTTAAATCAGTCTGTAAACTTTTATAATATGTCACAGGTGCTCCTAAAGCCCTAAATCAGTTTTTTCTAAGTAAAATATTATTCAATTCAAGAAATTTAACAAAAGAATGGCTTCCAAAATCATTGTATCTGTCAATCCTTTACAACCCCCAGTTGTAGATGTAGAACAAATTCCCCTAGCTGACAAATATTTTAAGACTAATGACACAGTCACTGAATTTAATCTTCTTGAGCTCCATTGTTGGAGCCATGAAAAATCCATATATCAAGCAGACGAGGTTTTCATTTGGGAATCTAATTTTCCAAATTATGTATTCCCACAAACTTTCCAGTGCCCAAAAGTAATCAGACCTTGTCAATCTTGCTATTTCCCTGACAAGAGAGCCATAATAAACTATGAAAAAGAAATTATTTTTACCATTACTACTGATTCAATCAATCAAATGCTCCAGATCCAATCCAAACCAGATGAAAACCCTTTGTCCATTGAGGCTCTTACACAGTTGTATCTGAATCTGGACTTCCCCATGAGGTTCCAGATATTTCAAACTTTCATGCCCTCATCTGTAGAAATTCCCAAGATAAATCCTCCTTACTCATCTGCTAAATTTTCTGAAAGAACCAGACATATCATTAGCATGTTGTCTTTTATTCTTGGTTATTTTACATATAAGCATGTTGATGTTGTAGTACTAGGTTTTTTGTCTACTTTCACACCTGGTCAGCCTTGTGCTACCATTTTTAATTTTTCCTAGTACCTTGCTGATAATATTCATGAACATTTGGTCAAAATTCCTAAAGAATGTGTTTTTAAGTATTCATCAGTCTTATTCCCCATGTTTCTATATTTTCAGTCTGAGAAATTTTCCATCAACCTTAAAAAGCTTGGTGTTGAAGGAAACCCAAATTCAGTCATATTTTGGACCCCTTTAACAAGAAAATACTCCACACAGTCCAGCTACATAGAGTTTACTGATTCTTTCATTCATCCTATGGTCAATATGCTGAACAGCAGAATGCAATCAAGAATGAGTGAGGAAATTAAGAAGGTCCTATAGTTTTCAAAGCACAATAGGATAGGATATTGGTACTTATATCAAAACCATACAGAGATAAGGGTATATGGATCAAATCCTATCCCATATAAACTATCCAAATACCTCCCAATGAGGTTATTTTCCTTTGAGTATATAAGGAAAATTATTAATTCTGATGCAATCAATTTCTTGGCAGCCAAGAAGAAGACACAGTTCAAGATCAAGAATCAAGTTGGCCCTTTCATTTGTAACAGTAGAGATGCCGGTCCAGAGACTGAAAAGTATTTGCAGGAGTTTAAATTCAGTAAGAGTTTTCTATGGTATTATGATCCTCTAGGAGTAATAAGTAAACTGAGAGTTAAATGCAAACTAAATCCTTATGTACATGAGAAGAAAATAGATATTGAGAAATACTCCAATCAATCTGAATGGTTGGAGAACACCTTGATAGAGGCAGATAAGCAAGGTGATACTAGTCAAACCTTATATACTCCAGCCCAAGAAGATGGGAACTCAAAGAGAATCAGAGAAGAATGATCATACACTATAGAGACTACAACTGAAAAAAAAATTAAATTAATGTACAGGAAGAAGCCAAAATTAAATCTTGTCAATGAAGAAGTGGAAACAATAGAAGTGATTGACACAGATACAACATAAAAGGACAATGCACCTCCTACAGTGATTTAAGAAATACATAAGCCTTCAACGTCAAACACTCAGCTTATTCAGAAGCAATAGTGTTGAAATGTCATCTTCCAACAAACCAACAGAGAAGGAGATGGACATCATGCAGAAATACAAAGAGATAAAGATGAGAAATGAATCCTTGAAGGCAGATACATATAATCTATATTGGAAACAATAACCTAGTGATCAAAGCAGGTTTCTTTCTTCTTTTGACTATAAAACTAGGAAAATGCAGATGACCTTCCGCCAGCCTAAAGTAAAGCATCCCAAAACACTAGTAGATTACAAAAAGTCATCATATGAAGTTTAAACAGATGATGTTCATCCCATTTATCAGATAGAATTTCACAAAAAAGCTGGTGAAATTATTTATTCAACAATGAAAAATAAAGCCATGAGTGTGTAGAAGCTTCAAAACACTCTTGGAAACATCAGAGACCAGCTCAGATTAGAAAAATCATCCTCACAGGCTAAGGATAATAGAGTCAAATCACTGGAATGTTTGATTATTGAAGTAGGATATGATCCAACAAATATAAAATTTGTAGATGAACTGATTAAAAAGAAGAATTCAGACATTGTTGCATTAAAGAAGCAACTTAAGCTGCCTCCTACTGAACATCCTTAGGCAAAGGAGGTGTTACAGGATACAAATCAGAAAGATGATATTATGAATCTCATACTTCAATTTACTGCCCAAATCAAAGAAATGGAGAATGAAATGGACAATTGGGTCCAGGAGAAAAAGGCCAGAGAAGAAGTCCCTGTTACTGTCATCCCTGTAGTCACTACTGTGGTACCTTCCACATTAGAAGAATTATTGGCTCCTACAGTCCCAAGGGCTACAACAATACCTATCACCTTAGCAACAAATTTAGCAACAGAGTCATAAACTACAACAGTACAACCTACATATGAAGAAAGCAAGTTAATTAAATCAATGCAGGATATGTCGATTCAGACAAATGAAATTAACAAACTTAAATAATAGCTGAAAATTCTGGAATATGAAAAGAAAATTGCTAAGATAATGCACAAGAATCAAGAACAGAAGGAAAATAGGTTGAATGAGAAATTGAAGAAGTTAGAGAAAGATCTAACACTGAAAGAACCAATGGCATAAGCCAAGCAGCAGCTATGGGCCAATATCATGGAATCTTTCAATGATATTTAGCCATCAATCCAGGTTATCTATGAATAGAAAGACTTAATCAAATTAGTAGGAGAAGCTATCTAGAAAATAAAAGAAGAACTTGGTAAGAAACCTGAATAAGCTCTTGAATTTGTCAAATTTCTTAATTCAAATAATAGACAGGAATTGGAATAAATTGGTATAGCTGATAGGACAGAAACCTTCCTGAAAGTTAGGAAGGTAATTACTAAAAGGAATTTGATGATACAGCTAGAAGAGAAATGCCAGAATATGGAAGTTGCCATCACAAGATTCATGATGAAGTTTGATGTCCTAAGGTAGAAAGGCCTTCCCAATCCTTTGGTTATTCATGAAAAATTGATGAAGCAGGATGATTATGATAAGAAAATGAGAGAATTTTCCAAGGATCAGGCTAATATTCCTTTTTCACAAGGAATTCCAATAGGGAAAGTTCTCTACAAGAATTTTGAGAATCTGTTTTACCTTCAACATGAGGTAAAACACCTATTTGTTAACAATCCTAAATTCTCGAAGTATACTGAAGCAGATGAAATATTCAGAAGGATGATGAAGATCAAATTTCCAGAGGAAGAATTTTGGGAAAAAATGACTGATTTACTATGAAGAGAACAACAATAGAACAAAGTAGTCAAATGGTTAGAAAAAAATTAACAGTTTATACTAAAAAGAGACAGTCAAAGAGTATCAAATAGGTTAAAGAGTATCAGATAAAAGATATGGTTTGAAGTCAAATCAGAAATTACAAAGAAGAGTTTAAAGTATATTAGTTGAAAGGTTAGAGTGAAAGTCAAAATAGAGATAAAGCTGCCAGCGTAGAAGACACTTCACTGCCTAACTGCAGCCTTCGTTGAGAAACAATATGAGACAAATCAACAGCAAAATATCAAAAATTGAACAACAAATCAATAAAAGAAGGGACAACTTGCATTAGTTAGATAGCTTTCTCTATCTTCTTGCGTGAAGATATTTCTTTTTCCTTGAATAATTCCTAAGTTTGTTTCAGGATATTTTGTAAGAGTTTTTGTATAAATACTTCTCATTTTGAAGTATTGAGTGCGGATGAGTTTCTGAACATTTCTATAGTTGTAATATTTTGGAAACTGAGGATGATTGTACCAATTTCAAGTCAACAAACTGGATTAAAGAAATAAAGAGATAATATTACAGGATTCATGTGTTGGGCCACTACAGTGAAGTATTTTCTACTTGTTCAATTTTTATTTTATTTTTTTGAAATTTTCACAAATACCTGTATGTTTTTATAAATCTAAATGATATATCAGGAATTTTATTTCATAATATGTTTAATTACAATTTGTCTTGAACTCTTTATCATTTACATGTTTTCCATTGATATCTAGATTAGGGAATTCTTAATTTCTCCCTAGTTTTGATTAACCTCTCTCTTTTCACTCATTAACCAGATTTGAGAACCCTTAGGATCTGAAGTTACTCAATTATCTTTCCCAGTGAATACTTCCCTTTAGAACCTTGATCCTACTTCTATTGCTTGACACTTTGATTCAATTAGCCCAATGGTATTCAGACCTACATCTATCCATCTGAGTAAGTGATTTCACCACCAAACCAAATCAAAATCCAAAACCAATTTACCCTACATAACTAGCCTAAAATCAACTAAAATCAACAAAGATAAATCATTTATAGATTTCATATTTCTGTGCTGGGAGTTTTTAGTTGTTGAGAGAGCCCTCTCTGATCATTAGGAAGGCTAAATCCTAAGGCTTAAAAGTAGGTTTGTGGTTACCTCTAATATTCTTTAAACCAAAATAAAAAATCTCACAACCTTTGAGAATTATTGGAGTGATAACATATTGGCGACTATACTAGGGAACTAACCAGTCCTCGGTGTTTTAAACTAATCTTAAAGGAAATATTTTCACTTATCTTTTCACCTTAAGATTGTTTTAAAGGGTTGTTGAGTAAACTTTTCATTAAAAACTAATATTTTGGCTTCTAGAAGAATTTAATATACTAGGTCTAATCTAGATCAAGAACCTGCTATAATAGTAGATAATCCTGACTGAATTTTAAAGAAAAAAAGAAGTAGAAATTTTAGGTAATAAAAATCCATTGATCAAAGAAGATTCTCTTCCCAATAAATTATCAAGTTTACAAGACATTGAATTTGATCTAGCTTTTGAAAAAACTTTGTTTAGAACTAAATCAGAAAGTGACATACATAATAGTGTAATAGATCTTGATTTCATTTCATTTATTGAAAGTAATAAGGAAACTATTTCACTTGATTTTGATGAAAAAACCCTAGAAGTCTATGATAAAATTGATGCTTTAACTGCAACTTTGATTAAGGAAATTGATGAAACTTATTTTCAACATTCAGTTGAATTGGCTGCTTTATCTCCCTATACCCCTAAGCCTTATACCAGTCATTCATGCACCAGTCATTTAGAATCCATAGGTTCATCCTTGTTTACTACCACCTCATCTATTTTTTCCACCACACTTCATTCCACATATTCATTTTTTCCCAAGCTTCCACTTCAACCTAGAATTTTATTTCCATCTCCCAACACCTCAAGTTCATCCCCTATCATTTCTAATTCTTTTTCTAGTACTTCATTCTCATTTCCAAGTACCTCTTCTAGCATCCCAACTACATCTTATAATATCCCAACCACATCTGCAAGTACCTCAACCTCATCACCAAGCACTTCAAACTTACCTCCTAGCCAAGCTAGAATCCAAGCCATGGTTGCTAGATATGCCCCATTGGTCCTACAAGCCCCTCTAAATGCCATGCCCCAAGATTATCAAAGAAAAATCCCTCAATGTTGATGTTCAAATGAGACTTTTTGCTCAAAATTTAGCTGGTGATGTTTGTTGGGAATGTGTTACATTCTTTCCATGACTAACCACGCACACGCCCATGGTTTTGTGCATGATTTTTCACATGGTTTTGGGGTACGATGGTTTACAACCCCTGGTATTTTTTTGTAGATCCGATCAAGGGAACTACGGTTATGTTCTAATCTAGGGTTAATGGATTACGGTTTATGTATGCTTCAGCATGTATATATATGTGTTGTAACACTAAAAGGAATATAATAAAATACCAAACTGTTTGTCCTGATTTGGGATCCAAGGGAAAATCTCTGTGTTTATTTGTTTTATGTTTTATGATCTCACTATTGTTTATTTTCTGTTATAATATTCGTGTGTAGATAATTTATGTTCAAGGTTAAAACCTACATTTGGTATCAAAGCTATTTCAGCTTCAAAGGGACACCTTTGCTGCTGAGGGTTTTTTTCTCAGACCTGAGGTAGACCCTATTCAGTGGGAGATCTGTGGGATCGATTCTTGTGGTGAAAGAATATGGCGAGCGGCGAAAAGATAGAGATCGAGAAATTTAATGATCAGAGTTTTGAGTTGTGGAAGCTTAAGATGGAGGATCTGCTGGTGGATAAAGATCAGTGGATCGCAGTTGATTCAGTACTGTCCCATAGTGTTAAGAGGACCGGAAGAAACCAGGATCGGAAGGCTAAGAGCACAATACAAGCTGATGTAGTTCTAGATCAGCTTTAGTTAATGTATCGGGAAGCATGCTAATTGTGGGAAAAACTTGGGACTTTGTACCAATCTCGAGTCTCGGTGAATAAGTTGTTCTTCAAGTGCAAAATCAGAGGCAACTTGAGGATGAAGGATGAGACTTGGTGACAGAAAGCATCTAAATGCCTTTAATACTATGGTAAGCTCGTTGTTAATCCGTTAGTTAGCAAAGCTCAGAAGAATATGACTTCAGTTTGTTGTGTTCTCTACCAAACTCATGGGATAGTCTGGTTATTGCAATAGGTAGCAATACAACTACCTTGAATTTTGATGACATTGTCGCAGCCTTGCTATCGGAGGAAATGAGGCAGAGAAATATGGAGGGCCAGAATGGAGATGCCTTATTTGTACGAGGAAGGTCCCAAAACAGAAACAATAATAAGGTTTCGAGTGGGAGATCTAAATCTAGAGGGAGATCTAAATATCCTGGAAAGTTTGTAAAGGTATGCTGGAAATGCGGAAAGGAAGGGCACTAAAAAAGGGAGTGCATATCTAAAGCTCCTAAGAAATGAGAGGGATCTGATGATGCTCCTTTTGCAGAGGAAAAAACCACCTCGGATGAAGGTGGGGATGTGTATTTGGCTTCTTCTACAAATACACATGTAGATCATGAGTCATGGTTGATTGACATAGGTGCATCCTTTCACTTCACTCCGCATCGGGAGTGGTTTTGCGAGTATGAGAAACATGATGGCTGTGATGTCTTGCTAGGGGATGATAGGAAGGCCAAAATCATCAAACGTGGAAATGTGAAGCTGAAGCTGCAAGGTGGAAGGATTAGAACACTTCCTAGTGTTCTGCATATTCTTGCATTGGCCAGAAATCTGATTTGTGTAAGCAAGATGGATGATGCAGGTGTAAAAACAATGTTCGAGAAAGATTCCTACAAGATGGTTCGGGGAGCACTGGTATTAATGCGGGGAGTTTGGACTGGAACTCTATAAAAGCTACAAGGTAGCACTGTTATTCATGGGTGTAACAGTTCTGTGGTTCCTAGAAGTGGAGCGGAAAGCCTAGTTGTCTCTGGAGAAAAGACCATGCTATGGCATCAAAGGATTGTAAATATTGGAGAGAAGGGCCTTTAGATACTGCATAGAAATGGTATGGTAGAAGGTATGTCTAATTGATCTCTAGATTTTGAGTTCTGTGAACATTGTGTATATGGGAAGCATAATTAGGTGAGTCTTCCTTCTGGTGCTAAGAGGGTGAACAAGATATTAGAACTTGTGCACAGTGATGTGTTTGGACCTGTGTCAGTTCCATCACTGGGAAAGTATATGTACTATGTTCCATTCATAGATGAATTCTCAAGGAATACATGGATATATTTCTTAAGGAAGAAATCTAAAGTCTTTGATAGATTTAAAGAATTTAAGGCTCTGGTGGAAAACTAGACAGAGATGAAGATAAAGGCGCCGAGGATAGATAATGGTGGGGAGTTCTGCAAGAAGTAATTTGAAGAGTTCTGTAAGAATTGTGGTATAGCATGGCAGAAGACTACTCCATGCACACCTTGGCAAAATGGAGTTGCAGAAAGAATGAACAGAACATTGATGGAAAATGAAAGAAGCATGCTCAGTGGTACCGGGTTAGGACAAGAATTCTAGGTAGAGGCAGTGGAGACTGCATGCTATCTGGTTAACAGATCACCTTCAACAGTGTTGGAGGATAAGACTCCACATGAGGTATGGAATGGTAAGAAACCCTCTATTTCACATCTAAGGGTATTTGGGTGTGATGCATATGTACATATTCCAAAGCAGAAAAGGACCAAGTTGGATAATAAATCTAAAAGGTGCATATTTATTGGGTATAAGGATGGTTTAAAGGTTACAAGCTTTGGAACCCAGAAACAAGGAAGGTTGTGTACAGCTGAGATGTGGTGTTTAGAGAGGTGAAATATGTTGTTAAACATGAAGTCATACCAAAGGAAACTGAGAATGTAGAATTTGAGCTAAAGGAGTATGAATCAGACTCTACAACAGAATAAGATTCAGAAGAGGAAGAGCCACAAACTCCAGCTATGAGGAGATGATTTCGGGTAAGAAGGCGACTAGAAAGGTATAGTCCATCTACTTTCTGTTCAGGTTTTGCTTTAACTATAACTGATGATGATCCCATAACTATCAGGGAGGCAATAGATTCAAAGGATGGAAAACTCTAGAAGGAGGCCATGGTTGATCAAATGGCATCCTTGCACAAAAATGATGCATGGGATCTGGTGGAGTTGTTGGCTGGAAGGAAGCCCATCGGGAGAAAATGGGTGTTTAAGAAGAAGATGAATGTAGAAGGCAAGGTGGAGAAATACAAAGCTCGGTTGGTAGCAAAAGGTTATTCCCAAGTGCCGGAATTTTCGATTTTGGTGGAGTTTTTTCCTTCAAAATAATTTATTAATGGACGTTACCATTGTCATTGCATTTGATTTTGAGATAGAACAGATGGATGTGAAGACAACATTTCTTCATGGGGATCTAGAAGAGGAGATCTACATGAAGCAACCTGAAGGCTTTATGGTGAAGGGTAAGAAAGAACTGGTATGTAGGTTGAAGAATTCTCTGTATGGGTTAAAACAGTCACCAAGGATGTGGTATCATAAATTTGATACCTATATACGGGGACTTGGCTTCACCAGAAGCAAGGAGGATCACTATGTTTATTTTAAATTAATTGGTGACCGTGTTATTTATTTGGTCTTGTATGTGGATGATATTTTGTTGATTGGAAATGACAAAGAAATTATCCAAGATTTGAAGACCCAATTGTTCTCCAAATTCGACATGAAGGATCTTGGTGCTGCAAACTATATTTTGGGCATGGAAATTAAGAGAGATCAGGAAAAGAGGAAGCTCTGGTTAAACCAGGGGAAGTATGTCGAGACTATATTGCAAAGGTTCAATATGCAGGATAGTAAACTGGTAAATGTTCCTATTCCTATAGGTGTAAAGCTGTCTGCTGAACAGTGTCCCAAGACACAAGAGGAAGAGGAAGATATGTCCTGTGTTCAATATGCAAGTGCAGTGGGTAGCCTGATGTATGCAATGGTCTGTACTAGACTAGAAATTACACATGCAGTGGGAGTATTGAGCAGGTTTATGTCAAACCCAGAGAAGGAGCATTGGACAATAGTGAAGCTAGTTTTCAGATATTTATGTGGCACTAGTGATTATGGCTTGTGCAACCAGGGAAGACCAGGATTGGAAAGAATGTTGGACATTCATGGTTTTGTTGATACAGACTGGGCTCGAGATCTGGACCAAATAAGATCTACAAGTGGGTATGTGTTTAGCCTATTTGGAGACGCAGTCAGTTGGATGAGTAAAAGGCAGTCTGTAGTGGCTCTTTCAACTATAGAGGTAGAATACATGGCAGCCACTCATGCAAGCAAGGAAGCAGTTTGGTTGCAGAGATTGTGTTCAAGTATGGGGTTGGTACATCAAGTTATAAGGATAGACTGTGATAGCCAAAGTGCAATTTTCTTGGCTAAGAAACCTTCTTATCATTCAAAGACAAAGCACATTGATGTTCAATATCTCTTTGTTAGAGATATGGTTGAGGCTAAAAGGGTGTTGCTGGTAAAGGTGGAAACTTTGAAGAATGTTGCAGATACATTGACGAAGTCTATGAGCACTCAGAAGTTCTCTTGGTGTAGAGAAACAATGGGTGTTGAAGAATTGGGCCAATGACTAAGCTCTCTTATGCCCCCCTGCAGAAAGAAAACAACAGGTGGGAGAATGTTGGGTTTGTGTTATATTCTTTCCACGACTAACCACGCGTGGGGGGATAAGAGGGGGGGCAATAGCCCACCCTGTCAAGGTTCGGGGTAGTGCCCCAGCAAAAAATTTTGGTCCTTAATTTTCGGTGGGCGGTCCACGCCCATGGTTTTGTCCATGCTTTTGCACATGGTTTTGGGGTACGATGGTTTTCAGCCCCTAGTATTTTTTCGTAGATCTGGTCAAGGGAACTACAGCTATGTTCTAATCCAGGGTTAATGGATTAGGGTTTATGTATGCTTCGGCATGTATATATATGTGTTGTAACACTAAAAGGAATATAATGAAATATCAAGTTGGTCGTCTTGATTTGGGATCTAGGGGAAGATCTCTGTGTTTATCTATTTTATGTTCTATGCTCTCACTATTGTTTATTTTCTGTTATAAGATTCGTGTGTTGATAATTTCTGTTTAGGGTTAAAACCTACAATGTTAAAAAGTGGTTTAAAGGTTTGCCTACTAGTAGTATTGTTGATTTAGATGCTTTCCATAGGATGTTTCTGAATATATGAGAGAAGAAAAAGAATCCATTACAATTTTTTTCTAAATTTGAAAACATAAAAAGAGAACCTAATGAAATAGTTCAGGACTATTATACAAGGTATAACCGTATTTACAATGCAATCCTTGCCAATCTTAAACCTCCTCCAGACACTGCCTTGATCAAATTCCCTGATGGATTCGATACAGATATGTCTTACCAATTGAGAGAGAGAAACCCTGAAACGATCTGATGCAAAGTAATGTCGTAAGTGTAGAGGCAAACTTGTTAGCCAAGAAAGCTAGATTGAGAAATGAAAGAAGAGTCACAATAAAGGAGGAAACATCAGCCTTGGACCTTAAAATAGATAGCTTAGCAAAAAAATTAGAAAGAATGATGGATAGATTAGATAATATGGAAAGGAAGCCATAGTGAGATAATCAACAACAAGGCCCTCAAATAAGAAATCCCAATTTCAGGAAAAACACCAACACTAGTAAATCTAGAGAATCAACACCTGATCAAACAATAAGACCACCTTTCCAAGAGAACTATGCTGAAATTTCTCACCAAAACGAAAATGATGAAGACACTCAGATCAATATAATGGGCATTAATGATGATAACACCATTTTTCTTACACAAGAAGAACAAGAGTTATATGAATTACAACAATTACAATTAGAAACTGGTGAATCTTTTGATTACAAGCAAGGTTATGAGTATGCAATTAATGAAGTTCATAGGAAATATAACCTTAGGAGCAAGAAGAATGTAGAAGCACCTAATAAGAAATCTACCCAAACTCAGACAAAGAAAACATTAGAAGCTCATACAACCAAATTACTTCAAATCCTCCCTAGGGAAACCCAACAAAACTTTATTTCAACTCAGAAAAATTCAAGTCCTAAAATTGTTGACATTACAGATATTGATGTTCAAACATCAGTTGATCCTCCAAAATCTACTGCTGCTAAAACAACAATTTTTGATCCAAAAACACCTACTGCTGATCCAAAATCAACTGATCCCAAAACAATTGCTGCAAAAATATCTACTGAAAATTCAAAATTTGCCAAAAAAGTTGTTGAAACTTCCAAAACTACCAAAGTTACCACTGCATCTCAAACTGTCCCTGAAAAGAAGATAAAAAACAATAAAACAATGGAAACACAAATAGAAAATGAAAAACCAACTATAGAAAAAGAAGAAAAACACACTCAAACAATGTTAGTAAAGAAGAAGTAATTCAGTTAGGAAAAGCACAAGCACCATTTAACATCCTAACTGAAATTGCCAAACTGAAGATACCAATTCCTTTAATAGATTTGGTAAAGCATGATTTGTATAAATCATAGATCACTGACACATTAAACATGAATGAAGGAGAAGACCCTGTCAATTTGAATGATGACCAACCAAAACTAATATTTGGTCCTAAAGTAAATGGAAAAAACCAAGAAGGAGGAGTTCCTCCTTTATACATTAGCTTGACTGTTCATGATCAAATTTTACATAATGCTATGCTAGATTCAGGAGCCTCACACAATTTGATGCCAAAAGCAATCATGGAAACCGTGAATCTAGAGATTACAAGACCATATAAAGATATTTTCTCATTTGATTCCAGCAAATTGAAATTTCTAGGCTTAATCAAAGATTTATGTGTTACTTTAGTTCAATACCCTGGAAAAAACATAGTCATGGATATTGTAGTAGCTGATATCCCTCCTAAATATGGAATGCTGTTATCTCGCTCATGGGGAGAAAAATTGTAGGGATCTCTACAATTAGACATGTCTTATGCAACAATATCAGTTTTTGGCCAACCCAAGAAACTTTACAGAGAGACATTAATGAAGTACATGGTTAGTAGTGTAGAAAGACCTCGAAACTATCCTATTTATTCTACACCTACTGATATGGACTCTTTTATTTTATGTAATTCTGATTCTGGTGTAGAGAACAACACAGAATTAAAAAAGAAAAATAAATACCCAGACAGTGAAAAAATATATCATGAATCAATGTGGCACCTAGACTTTAATGGATCAGTGAACAAATTAGGAACAGGAGCAGGAGTTTGGATTCATAACATGGAAAAAAATTATGCAGAAGGTCATGCCTTTAGATTAAATTTCAAATGTACAAACAACATGGCAGAGTATGAAGCTCTGATTTTAGGACTGCAGATTGTTAGAAATTTAGGAGGAAAAAGAGTTTCAATCATGGGAGACTCTGATTTAATTGTAAAAAAAATTAGAGGAGAATATTATGTATATAATCCTAGATTAAGCCAATATAGAGAAACAGTTTTAGATCTGATCAAAGAATTGCTTGAATGTGACTTTGCTATAATTCCTAGAAAATAGAACATACAGGCACACAATTTAGGAACTTTTGCTAGTACCTACAATCTGAATTTTCAGCCTAATCATCAATACACATCAGAAGTAAAACACAGGCCTACAATACCAGATAATCTAAAATATTGGCCAATATTCTCATAGGATGAACAATTTATCATTTCATGAATGCTGAGGGAGAATTTAAGAATTGTAACATAGACACAGATTGTGCAATAGAGGATAAAACAAACAGTGAGATAGATGTAAATAATTTAGATTTCAATAAACTCACTAAATTCACTCATGTAGAAATAGATAATTTAGAAAAGGTAGAAATAGAAGACTTAGCATATGATGATTCTAACATTTTAAACCTTAAGAATAATTTTTTACCTAAGGGATTAGCCCCTTTAGAAGATCTTTTTTATTCAAATGATGTTGCAATAAAACCAAATATTGTACCATTAAGATCAGATATAGAAGAATGCAATATAGGAACAGAACAAAAGCATAAACTCATCAAACTTTCAAAAGCCTTACCTTAAGAAGAAAAACTGAAATACATAGCTTTGTTTAAGGAATTTCAGGATGTATTTGCATGGAGTTATGAAGACTTAAAATCTTATGACACTAGCATAATACAACACAAAATACCCATAAAAGAAGATCAAAAACCTTTTAAACATAAACTTAGAAGAATCAATCCAGTTTTAATGCCTTTGATTGAAAAATAGGTTAAGAGAATGTATGAAGCTCAGATAATTGCACCTATCAGATATTCTAATTGCATTTCAAACTTAGTTCCCACTAGCAAAAAGACAAGAGAAATCAGACTTTGTGTTGATTTCTGAAATTTAAATAAGGTGTCCCTAGAAGAAAACTACCCTCTCCCCAAGATGGATCATATTTTACAAAGGCTGGTTGGTTCATCCAGGATTTCATTGCTTGATGGATTCTCTGGATACAACCAAATTTTAGTTCAAAAATAAGACCAACAAAAGACAACATTTACTACTCCCTGGGGTACTTTCATGTATGTGAAAATGCCTTTTGGATTAATGAATGCAGAAGCTACTTTCTAGAGAGCTATGGACATAGATTTTTCCAAATAAATTCATGATTTTCTTGTGATTTATCTAGATGATATTACTGTATTTTCAAAAACTGACAATGAACATTTAGATCATCTGAGACAAGTTTTTATCAAATGTAAAAAATTTGGTATTTATTTGAATCCAAAAAAGACTCTCTTTGGACTTGAAGAAGGTAAACTATTAGGACATATAATATAAAAAAAGGGAATTAGGATAGACCCAGCTAGAATAGAGGCCATTTTGAACATAAGCCATCCTAGGAATATTAAGGAATTGCAGGCTTTCTTAGGTAAAATCAAATTTCTCAGAAGATTCATTTCAAACTTAGCATAACTAATTAAAGAACTCAATAACATGTTGAAAAAAAACTTAGCACTTAAATGGACAGTAGAAGCCAAAAAATCATTTGAATCAATCAAACAAGCCCTTACAAAAACACCAGTCCTAATAAGACCTGATTTCAAAAAAGATTTTATTATTTTTTCCTTTGCTTCAGAACATACTATTGCATTAACGTAGACAAGAGCTTGAGACATGGCATTATAAAGGGTTTGGGTGAATTTTGGCCTCACATTATTTGGGTTTGGATGTGGGTAGTAAGACCGAATTTTGTGATGTGTATATTAGCAACATTTGAATGTTGGCTTTAATGGTGTGGGCCAGAACCACATTGAAACCAAGAAGCACTTGGAATCCAAAAATAAAAAGGTCGTTAATCTTTCATTGGTAGAGTTGGATCAAGCTACCTATAAAATTCTCAATAAGGGTTTAGGATTTGTTGTTTCCCCTAAAGGCATCCCGAAGGAGAGCATTCTCTGCAGCATTGAGGAAGGGATTCAAAGTTTAGATCTAGAAGTAAAAGAAGCATTAAGGCAAGAATGCTCTATGATTCTAAGAAAAGCCAGAAACCCTAGGATCAAATTGAACAAAGATGAACTTTTAGCTCTAAGAACCCTTCGCAACCATGACAAGATTGTTATCATAAATGCAGACAAAGGAGGGGCTGTTGTTGTTTTAGATAAGGTTGACTATGTTAGGAAAATGGAAGAAAATTTGGAATGTGGAAGTTATAGGAAACTCAAATCCAACCCCATGGCCTAAGGTTCTAAGAGATGTCAAGAAGGTGATTATGAGTTCATTTCTTGATGAGAAGACAAAAAAGAGGTTGACCCCCTCTTGTGAGGTCATTCCTAGAATCTATGGATTACCCAAGATTCATAAATATGGTGTCCCCCTTAGACCGATCGTAAATACAATAGGATCCCCCACTTATGAACTGACAAAATACATTGCCAAGGTTCTCAAGCCCCTTGTTGGAAATACTGAATCCTTCATAAAAGACTCCAATGATTTTATTAAGCTTATTATGGAAGAGAGGGTGGAAGAGAGTGACATCTTGGTAAGTTTTGACATTGTGTCATTATTTACCAAGATTCCTTTAGATGAGGCTATTCAGGTCATTAAAGAAGTTATGGATCTAGTAACAGCAAAGCTTGTCGAAATTTGTTTACGATCCACGTTTTTTAGCTTCCAGGGAGAATATTATGAGTAGATATCAGGTGTCGCGATGGGCTCACCTCTCTCACCCATTGTCACCAATTTATATATGGAACATTTTGAGAAGAAGGCACTTGCATCCTCTCTCTTAAAACCAACTTGCTGGAAAATATTTGCAGATGACACCAACATAAAATGGACTCATGGGAAGGATAATATTGATAACCTTTTTAATCACCTTAACTCAATCTCCTTAGATATTAAGTTTACTATGGAGGTTGAAAAAGACAAGAGCATCCTGTTTTTATATGTTCTTATTACTAGGAAAGATGATGGAACACTGGGACATCAAGTATTCAGAAAGAAGACTCACACTGACAACTACCTTCATGCTGAGTCTTACTATCATCCGGGCCAAAATTTTGGGGTCCTTAACACTCTGGCTATGAGATCCCTGAGGATATCTGATGCAGAGCACCTAAAAGATGAACTCAATCACTTGACATTTGTATTTAAAGGTATTGGTTACAATGAGAATTATATCGGAAAAGCCATACGTAGAGCCAAAGGCTCTGTCTTGTCTCAGGAACTCAAGGGACCTTAGAAAAATCGGGAAAACTAGGAAAATCGTGGCAGGGTTTTCCTTCCATACATCAAGGGTGTTACTGACAAAATTTCCAATTTCATGAGGAAGAAAGACATATTCGCACAATTTTCAGCAACAGGAACATTAAAACAAAGTATGCAGTTAGGTAAAGATAGTATAAGCCATGAACAACTCAAAGGAATTTACAAGATTGACTGTTCGTGTGGGAAAAGTTAGATTGGGGAAATAGGGCGTTCGTTGAAGAAGATGGCACTGATATTAAATATGAAAGATCATGTACCTCAGCCCTAGCTAAACACTATGCAAAAACTAAGCATCATTTATCTCGAGGATGCCAGAATCATTGCAAGAAAAGACCACTATTGGAGAAGGAAAATTAGAGAGTAAATCAAGATTATAAAGCATCCTCAAAACCTTAACAGAGATGGAGGTTGTGAGATTAGTGACTGCTGGTGTCCTCTAATTCGTCAGATTTGTTCCTCCAGTTCGACAACCCCCTAGGTATAGTTCCTCAGGTTTGGTCTTTCTGATTATATTCTAGGGTTTAGGGCTTTCTAGCCTAGATTTGTTATAGAATTAATAAATTATAAAGTCAATAATTCATTAAAAAGTCAAATAATTTATTAATTAATTTCCAATTAAAATTAATTAATTAATAAATTATAATTATTATTAGTATCTTTGGATAAAAAACTAAGAAAAAGAATTAAAAATAAATTGGGGGTTTTACAATATAAGCTAATTATAATGATAGTTAGATTTTATACTAATAATCACAAACTATTAATTATTGAAACTCTAGGAATTAATATATATCATTTAATATTATTTATTAAAATTCTAGGAATAAAGTTAGATTTAGATTTTATAATCATTAACTATTATTTGAGAAATGAAAATTTAAAATAGTATTATTTATTATTAGTTATTAGATATTATTATATACATTCACCATTATTATTGATGAATTATTGAAATTCTAGGAATTAATATAAGTTATTTAATATTATTTATTAGAACTCTAGGAATAAAGTTAGATTTGGATTTTATAATCATTAACTATTATTTGAGAAATGAAAATTTAAACATAAAATAATTATTAGAAAATTCTAAAATAAATAATAAAAATAGTAGTATTATTTATTATTAGTTATGAGATATTATTACTATATACATACATCATTATTAATTAAATTTATACAATATAATGAATTAATGAATTAATTATTTTTTAAATTTAAATAAAAATTAATAAAAATAAATTAATTATTTCCTAGATATTATTGTTGGTCGGCTCTTTAGAAAATAATCTTTTCTCTATAAATTTGACCTAATTCCTTCTTTCATTTCTTCATTCATTCGTCCTAAAGATGGATCTCCATGGAGATTCAAAATGTCGACATATATTCTCTGACACTGTGGAAAATCTGGGTTGTTCTTCATCAATTGATAACCACAGAAGCTTGAAAACCAGACATACTATAGTTTCAGTCTTACTGCAGAAGAATGATCAGGGCTATGAGCAGCCCATTGCATTTTTCAGCAAATCACTCAGAGATGCTACACTGAAATATAAATAATGGAAAAGCAGGCACTAGCTTTAGCGAAGGCCTTTAAAGACTTTAGAGTGTACATCTTGTATTCACACATTATAGCTTATGTTCCAAATTCAGTAGTGAAGGACATTTTGACTCAGAATGGGCCTGATGGTAAAAGAGGTAAGTGGATTTCCACCATTTTGGAATATGACATGGAAATTAAGCCCACCAAACTCATTAAAGGCCAAGGTTTATCCAAACTCATGGCTGAATCAAATTGTAAAGCCTTAGATATAAATTTTATTGCCCAATTAGATGATCAAGAAGAGATGGCGACTCCACAGGTCAGTGAAGCATTTTCAGATTCACCATGGTATGCATATATCATATTTGTATTACTAAATTTACAAGCTCCTCCTGGATTTTCAAGAACTAAAGCTAGATTTTTAAAGTTAAAAGAAATGAAATTTTGTATCATAGATAATGCTCTGTTTTGGAAAGATCATGGTGGAATTTTATTGAATTATTTACTTAAAGATGAAGCGGATAAATTTATGGAAGAGTTTCATGCAGGTGACTGTGGAGGACATATTTACTAGATGTCAACTACAGATAAAATCTTGAGGGCTGTTTTTTACTAGCCTGCACTTTTTGCAGATGTAAGAAAATATGTGACCTCCTGTCACAAATGCCAAATCTTTGAAGGGAAGAAACAATTGCTACCTTTACCCCTTAAACCCATATCAATAGAAATGCCTTTTCAGTAATGGGGTATTGACTTCATTGATGAAATTTAGCATCCCTCCTCTGCCCAACACAAATGGATTTTGACAGCCACAAACTATTTCACCAAATGGATAGAAGCCATTCCTTCTAGGCAAGCCACTAAGCTAGATTTGGATGCAACCAAAAGCTCATTACTGATAATGTAGCTACTTTCAAGTCTAAAAAGATGTTTGACTTCTATAACAAATACCACATTACCCTTGGTCATTCTACTGCCTATTACCCTCAAGGTAATAGAATTGTTGAATCCTCCAATAAAAGCCTTGTGAATATCATCAAAAAACTACTTGAAGACAATAAAAATACCTGGAACAAAAGGTTAGTTAATGCCTTATGGGCAGACAGACTCAACACAAAGAAATCCATTGGTACATCCCCTTATCAGCTTGTATATGGGATGGATGATGTTTTTCCATCCTCTTTAGGAGTACTAGTGGTGAAAATAATCCAAGAGTTGCAGGAAGAACCCAATGATATCCAGAGAAGGATAAACCAGACCATACACTTGTAGCAAACCAGAGAAGAAGTCTATGTCAAGTCACAAGTTGTTCAAGATAAGATTAAAAATATTTTTGACAAGAAGACAAAGGAAGATGATTTTTACATAGGTGACAAAGTTCTTAAGTGGGATTCTAGGAGAGAAGAGAAAGGTAAACGTGGGAAATTTGATTTCTTATGGAAAGGCCCTTATGTAATTTATGGTTACAGAGGTAACAATGCATTATTTTTGAAGGAGTTGGATGGATTAGATCTGCCAGGTGGACCTATCAATGGTAGAATGTTGAAGCATTACTATTCCCCAGAATAACAGTAGTTTATTTTGTTTACTTTGCTCATTGTACATAACATTGCAGAGTTGAGATTGGATTGGATGTTTTTCTTGCAAAGTTGAAGCCCAGAGAGAAGCCCCTAATCTTAGAAAGACAAAATATCATAAGTATGAATAATGCAGAGCTTAGAAAACAGTTCCAAGGCAAAAGCACAGTCAAAATTCAAGGCCACTGATCTTAAAGTTCTTGAAATTTCACTAGGAAATGCCATCCCCTTGTGGAGCCACTGTTAGGGTCCTATCATAATAGGATTCATAATTTTGAAATGAATTTGATTACTCTTGTAATATGTACATACTTTTCTTTTTGCAAATTGTTTTCCCATATTAGAAAAGTAAAAGTTAATACTATACAATAAAATGTTAATACCACATAACTTCCGATATATGTTAATAAAATGTTAATACAATAAAGAGAGTGAAACCTGACCATATCACATATATCACATAACTTCCGCATTTGAAATATCTCGGGCCCCACACCTACCAAATCCCGATACTCCATTGCATCGTCCCATCCATCAGATCAACACTAACCAGATCTAACAGCTAGCAAGCCTTGTCGCATGCCCAATATCCAACTCTTTAACTACACCTCGACCTTGCGATATTCATAGTTTTTGAAGCTCCGTTCTTGGTTACCTATCGATTTTTCATTCGATCGCATCCTCAAGATTTATACTACCAACCACCTTTGGCCAGTGTGAAAACTGCTTTGCGGTTTCTCCTAACCGTTATCCAAACCAATTTTCTATTTGAATTAACCCCGTGTTTTAAATACTAATCATTGTTGGTTAAAAATACCATATAGCTGCCCTTTTTAGCCTTTTACACAATTTCTGTTACACTTTTGCATAGAAGGAGCTTTTCTAAAGCGAAAAAGTTGTTGTTGACCTCATTTTAAGACAAATTAAATCATAATTCAAACAATTTGCTGCTACAACTATTGTAGAAGTCATCCAAAGCATTATAAAGACCAGAAAAGCCTTAGAAAAGCCCTTTGTTGCCTCATAAACCCTCTGCAAACCAAAATCCTCATTTTATCTAGGTATTCTTCAGTGCTTAGGCCTTCTCCTAAAGAAATAACGAAAGTAATCAGTAATTGAATTAAAATAGAAGCCTTTGCAGACTAAAGGAAACCTTCTGTGCCTTTCAATACTTTCCTACAGATCGTAGGCGTCCTTTTGCAAAAATTTGAGGTCTGGAGATTGCTTTTGGTCATAGATAATACAGTTTTATTAATTAAATCAAGTAGAATCCTCTGCAAACCTAAAATGAATCCCTGTAGCTACTCAAATCCTTTTTTCTGCAAACCCTCAACCTATTTTTTTAGGATTTCCAAGGCCTGATACTCTTTTTGATTACAGAGATTAATAATTGACCAATTAGCTTCTTAAATCAGTGTGCAAATTGTTATAATCTATCATAGGTGCTCCTAAAGGCCTAAATCAGTTTTTTCTAAGTAAAAGAGTAATCAATTGAAGAAATTTAACAAAAGAATGGCTTCCAAAAGCATTGTATCTATCAATCCTTTACAACACCTAGTTGTAGATGTAGACCACATTCCCTTAGCTGACAAAGATTTCAAGATTAATGATACAGTCATTGAATTTAATATTCTTGAGCTCCACTGTTGGAGCCATGGAAAATCCATAGATCAAGCAGATGAGGTTTTCATTTGGGAATCTAATTTCCAAAGTATGTATTCCCACAAACTTTCGAGTGCCCAGAAGTAATTAGGCTTTGTAAATCTTGCTATTTCCCTGACTAGACAACCATAATAAACTCTGAAAAAAGAAATTTTGTTTACCGTTACTGCTGAGCCAATAAATCAAATGCTCCAGATCCAATCAAGACCAGATGAAACCCCTTTGTCCATTGAGGCTCTTACATAGTTGTATCTGAATTTGGACTTCCCCAAGAGGTTCCAGATATTTCAAGCTTTCATGCCCTCATCTGTAGAAATTCTGAAGATAAATCCTCCTTACCCATCTGCTAAATTTTCTGAAAGAACCAGACATATCATTAGCATGATATCTTTTATTCTTGGTTATTTCACAGATGAGCATGTTGATGTTGTAGTACTAGGTTTTTTGTCTACTTTCACACCTGGTCAACCTCCTGCTACCATTTTTAATTTTTCCCAGTACCTTGCTGATAATATTCATGAACAGTTGGTCAAAATTCCTGAAGAAGGTGTTTTTAAGTATTCATTAGTCCTATTCCACATGTTTCTACATTTTCAGTTTGAGAAATTTTCCATCAACCTTCAAAATCTTTATGTTGAAGGAAACCCACAATCAGTCATATTTTGGACTCCTTTAATAAGAAAAGACTCCACACAGTCCACCTACACAGAGTTTACTGATTCTTTCATTCATCCTATGGTAAATATGCTGAATAGCAACAGGCAACCAAGAATCAGTGAGGAAATTAAGAAGGTCCTACAGTTGTCAGAGCATAATAGGACAGGAGATTGGTACTTGTACCAAAACCATACAGAGATAAGGGTATATGGATCAAATCTTATCTCATATAAATTTCCCAATACCTCCCAATGAGGTTATCTTCCCTTGAGTATATAAGGCAGATTATTAATTCTGATGCAATCAATTTCTTGGCAGCCAAGAAGAAGACACAGTTCAAAATCAAGAATCAAGTTGGCCCTTTCATTTTTAACAATAGAGATGCAGGTCTAGAGGCTAAAAAGTATTTGCAGGAGTTTAAATTTAGTAAGAGTTTTCTATGGTATTATTATCCTATAGGAGCAATAAGTAAACTGAGAGTTAAATGCAAACTAACTCCTTATGTACATGAGAAGAAACCAGATATTGATAAATACTCCAATCAATCTGAATGGTTGGAGAAAACCTTGACAGAGGAAGAGAAGCAAGGTGATACTAGTCAAACCTTACAGACTCCAGCCCAAGAAGATAGGAACTCAAAGAGAATCAGAGAAGAAGGATCATACACTGCAGAGACTACAACTGAAACCAAATTTAAATTAACGTATAGGAAGAAGCCAAAATTAACATACAGGAAGAAGCCAAAATTAAATCCTATCATTGAAGAAGTGGAAAAAATAGAAGTGACTGACACATATATAGTAGCAAAGGAAAATGCATCTTCTACAATGATTGAAGAAATACATCAGCCTTATTAAGAAGCAACACGGTGTTGAAATGTCATATTCTATCAAACCAACAAAGAAGGAGATGGAAATCATGAAGAAATACAAAGAGATAAAGATGAGAAATGAAGCCTTGAAGACAGATACATATAATCAGTATTGGAAATAGTCACCTAGTGATCAAAGCAGATTGCTTTCTACTTTTGACTATAAAACTAGGAAAATGCAGATGACCTTCCTGTAGCCTAAAGTCAAGAACCCCAAAACACCAGCAGATTACAAAAAGTCATCATATGAAGTTCAAGAAGTTTATCTTCATCCCATTGATCAGATAGAATTTCACAAACAGGCTGGTGAAATGCTTTATTTAATAATGACAAATAAAGCCATGAGTGTGCAGAAGCTTCAAAACACTCTTGGAAACATCAGATATCAACTCAGATTAGAAGAAGCATCCTCAAAGGCTAAGGACAATAGAATCAAATCACTAGAAGACTTGATTATTGAAGTAGGATATGATCCAACAAATTTAAAAGTTGTAGATGAACTGATTAAAAAGAAGAATGCAGACATTACTGCATTAAATAAGCAACTTAAGCTGCCTCCTACTGAACTTCCTCAGGAAAAGGAAGTGTTACAAGATACAAATCAGAAATATGAGATGATGAATCTCATACTTCAGTTGACTACCCAGATCAAAGAAATGGAGAATGAAATGGACGAATTGGTCCAGGAGAAAAACGCAAGAGAAGAAATCCCTGTTACTGTCATCCCTGTAGTCATTATTGATGTAGCTTCCACATTAACAGAATCATTGGCTCCTATAGTCCCAATGGCTACAAAACTACCTGTCACCTTGTAACAACTTCAACAACAAAGTCATCAACTACAGCAATACAACCTATAGATGAAGCAAGTAAGTTAATTAAAGCAATGCAGGACATGTCTATTCAGACAAATGAAATTAATAGAATTAAAAAACAATTGAAAAGTCTGGAAGATGAAAAGAAACTTACTAAGGTAATGCACAAGAATGAATAATAGAAGGAAAATAGGTGGAATGACAAATTGAAGAAGTTAGAGAAAGATCTAACACTGAAAGAACCAATGGCACAAGCCAAGCAGCAACTATGGGCCAATATCATTGAATCTGTCAATGATATTTGGCCATCAATCCAAGTTATCTATGAACAGAAAGAATTAATCAAATCAACAGGAGAATCTATCTAGAAGATAAAAGAAGAACTTGGTAAGAAACCTAAAGAAGCTATTGAAATCATAAAATTTCTTAATTCAAAGAATAGACAAGAATTGGAAGAAATTGGTATAGCTGACAGGACAAAAACATTCCTAGAAGTTAGAAAGGTAATTACTAAAAACAATTTGATGATATAGATAGAAGAGAAATTCCAGAATATGGAAGTTTCCATCACAACATTCATGATGAAGTTTGATGTCCTAAGGCAGAAATGCCTTCCCAATCCTTTGGTTATTCATGAAAAATTGATGAAGCAGGATGATCATGATACGAAAATGAGAGAAGTTGCCAAGGATCAGGCTAGTCTTCCTTCTTCACAAGGAATTCCAACAGGGAAAGTTCTCTACAAGAATTTTGAGAATCTTTTTTACCTGCGACATGAGGTAAAACACCTATTTGTAAACAAGCCTACATTATCAAAGTATATTGAAGCATATTAAATATTCATAAGGATGATGAAGATCAAATTGCTAGAGATAGAAGTTTGGGAAAAAATGATTGATTTACTGTGAAGAGAACAACAGTAAAACAAAGCAATCAAAAGGTTAGAACAACATTAACAATTTACAGTAAAAAGAGACAGTGAAACTTAGTATCAAACGGGTTAAACAATATCATATAAAAGATATGGTTTAAAGTCAAATCAAAAATTACAAAGCAGAGTTTAAAGTATATTAGTTGAAAGGTTAGAGTGAAAGTTAAAACAGAGATAAAGCTGCCAGCGTAGAAGACACTTCACTGCCTAACTACAGCCTTCGTTGAGATAAATTAGTAGCAAAATATCAACAATTGAACAACAAATCAATAAAATTAGGGAAATCTTGCATTAGTTAGATAAATTTCCCTATCTTCTTTCATGAAGATATTTCTCTTTCGTTGAATAATTCTTAAGTTTGTTTTAGGATATTTTGTGAGATTTTTTTTATAAATACTTCTCATATTGAAGTATTGAGTGTGGATGAATTACTGAACATTTCTATAGTTGTAGTATTTTGGAACCTGAGGGTGATTGTACCAATTTCAAGTTAGCAGACTGGATTAAAGCAATAAAGAGATTATATTACAGGATTCATGTGTTGGGCCACTACAGTGAAGTATTTTATACTTGTTCAATTGTTTTTTTTTTCCTTGAAGTTTTCACAAATATTTGTATGTTTTTCTAAATCTAAATGATATATCAGGAATGTTATTTCAGAATATGTTTAATTACACTCTGTCTTGAATTGTTTATCATTTACATGTTTTCCACTAATATCTAGATTAGGGAATTCTTAATTTCTCCATAGTTTTGATTGACCTTTCTCTTTTCACTCATTATTCGGATTTGAGAATCCTTAATTTCTCTCTTACCTCGATTGAAACCATTTTCACTATCAGCCTAAGGATCTGAATTTACTCAAGTATCTTTCCCTGTGAATACTTCCCTTTAGAACCTTGATGCTGCTTCTGTTGCTTGACACTTTGACTCCATTAGCCCAATGGTATTCAGACCTACATCTATCCATATGAGTAAGCGATTTCACCACCAAACCAAATAAAAATCCAAAACTAGTTTACCCTACATAACTAGCCTAAAATAAACTAAAAACAACAAAGATAAATCATATAGAGAAATCCCTCTCTGAGCATTAGGAAGGCTAGATCCTAAGGCTTAAAATTAGGTTTGTGGTTACCTCTAATATTCTTTAAACCAAAATAAAAAATCTCACAACCTTTGGGAATTATTGGAGTGATAACACCTTCCATCAACTACAGGGGGTCTAAACTACAGGGAGAGTTTGACCTGCAAAAAAATGTATTTGCAGGGTTGAACAACAATTTTTCCTTCACATAGTGAGCCTAGAATTTTGGTAGCACAACCTCAGGGTATCTTCTAGTCACATATATGTGCTTTGAGCTAGAATTCAAGCCACATACTCCCACATAAATTGCCTCTTTCAGTCCAAAAACCCTCGCCCGCCAAGAAATCGTTAGAAATCTCGCGATATTTTTCCTTCCATAGATTGCTTCTGCGACTATCCCAGAAATCACATCTTCTTCCTAGGTAAACTCTGGGTATGCCTTAGATGAATATTTGCAATATTTTGGGCTCAAAAAATCGCTCAAATACATGATCAAAAAATCTACAAACAAAAACAAAATTACTTACTCACATAACACAATCTCCTACCCTATTTATTTACAATAATAAACTTCAAGTCTTTCTCACATATTCCTGGCCCTCCCTTAAGGGATTCAAGCCAGTGTCAACTCTGATACCATGATAGAAATTGAGAGAAATTAGAGAGAAATTGTGCACTCAATACAAATCACATGTTGTGTTTATTGATATTGTAAAGTAGTTATATATATAATAATTAGATCACCGACTTCTAGATGATAATATACAAAGAAGGTGGATCTATGACTCATAGACAACTCACACACATAGGGAAATAACTACTTCTAGAATGACACCTAGGGTCTCACAATGACAACTCACAACACTGTTTCGGGATATAATACCCTAAAGGTTTTTGGGTCGGAAACCTTCACATATCAGGGGCATACCATTTAAGAAGGATGCACCTAACCTATCTTTTATACTGAAAACTAGATATAACAAGTTACATAACTTACCCAAAAGTCCCATGTTTGATGTAGATCTCGCAAGGTGCAAACCCCCAACAACCCTTCATGCTTCGTAACCTAAAAATCAAGAAAGAACAAACATGAAACTCTAGTTGTACAACATATATAGTTCCTAGATGTTAGTGTAACTCATGCATAATATCATAAAAACAATATTAAATATTCAATTAATGATCATTACACATATATAAAGAGATATAAACACATGAATATCAGGAACAAGATGGTTCTTCTTATTATAAATGGCACGTACATTAATAGAAACGTGGAGAGATCACTTTAATCCTTCCACGGCCTTCGAGTATACCATCCTCTGGATCCATCCAGCCCTAGCCTCACAGAATTCTTCCAAGTTGTGTGCACACTAGATGTCATATAAGATGATAAGAATCTCAAGGAAAGAAGGGTTTCCTGAATATACCTTGGAAGTGTAGGAGGCACAGGAATATCAAACTTGAAATAGGGCTCCAACAGAGTATAATATCTATATTTTTCTCCCTCCCTTAGGCCATGCACATGAGGGGCTTTTATACTCCCTCAAATTATTTTCTGTAGTTGGAAACAATTAGGCCACGGGTTGGGGTTGTTGAATTACGGGAATAACCATCAACCCTGCCTTGAAAATAGGGAATAATATATATATTTTTAATGATTGAAAAGGTATACATGGATATCTATGAATGGAATCGTGTATATATGTGGAAAAGTCTTGGCAGAGTCGCGTATGGGTTTTATGATACTGTTTTTGTGAAGATATTCAAGTTTGAGGGGAAAGGGTGCCCAAGGCCAAAGTGTCAATCATCAAGCACATGAAGGTGGAAAATGATGCTATAATAGACACAGGGAAGCATTACTTCGAATACTATATTCTAAATAAATTCTCTTATATATACTTATTTTTGTAATAAAATGTTTTTGGCTAAGTTAATATGGGGTAGCTAAAACTTTCTTTAAAGAGTCGCCAATGAGATAAGATTAGGATGATTGGAAGGATTTTTAGAATAAGAATCCATATATGTTTATCTCGCCTATAGATCTTCCATATATATTTATTTAATAGTCAACTAAGAGAGTCAACTAAGTGGTTGACTAAGGGATTTATTACATGGTCAACTAGGCATTCAACTAGTCATACTAAAGCAGTAAACAAGTGCATAAAACAAGGTATGAATCAAATTTTTTGTTTGCACCAACACCAATCTATGTGGAACCTGTCACCTTGAATTCAAGGGAGTTGGTTACATCTTGCTGCTATAAATATATGGCCTTAAGGGTTAAGCCAAGAAGGGAAAAAATGTGTGTCTAGTGTGTGTTGTTTATGGGAGTCTTTTGCTTTTTTATACTACTAGGAATGTTAAGCTATGCTCTATTTTACTCAAGTGTTGTAATGGTGCCTGTAGTCACCACCTCTTTATTAGAAAATTATCTTTTTAATCTACCTAATCCTTGAACTTTCCACTGTGGTAATACACATAGTGAGTTTGGATACTTTGAATAATGAAGGTAGAAAGAAAACTACTTGTCATTATTATGGAAAATTGGGATATATGAAGAAGGATTTCTAGAAGACTAGTGATATAGAGGAGAAATTGAATAAAAATGAAGGAGATGAGTCAAATGGAAGATTGACTAACCCGTAAAACCAAATTTCAAAATGTAAGTAAGATAACCATACGTTACTTGTTAGTGCTTCTCTTCCTTTGCATACTCATACCACTTATTGTGAATGGATAGTTGATTTTGGTTGCACCCATCATATGGCTAAATAGGTTTCTATTTGTTCTTCATTGAGTGAAGCTACAAACAAATAAATAATTTTCATATTTGACTATGTACTTACTATTTTTAGTTGTGAAAAGATTGAATATCAAAATTGTGTGATCACTTATGTGTATGTACCTAGTTTGAGTCCCACATTGTTATATGTATCTCAATTAACTCAGTCTAGAAAGAAGGTCGAAATTTGGCTAGATTAATACGATTTGAAGGATATTCAAAACAAGTTTATTCTTGTCATGGAAGGTTTCATTAACTATAAGGATAAATTATATATGTTTTGTGACTTTCATAAGAAATATACAGGATCAACTGCACTCATATATTATACTAATAATGAGAGTATAGTTTGACATGGAAAACTTGGACATCTTAATTTTTAGAGCTTGAAATTGAGGGGGAAACAAAAATATGGGATACTAAATATTCTAATCTTAGTCCCCATGATGGAGTATGTGAACGATGTATGCTTTGCAAACATCATCAATTAGCCTTTGAAATAGGTAAAGCTTGTAGAGTAAAGGCTTGGATGGATCTTGATCCTTTTGATTTATGTTCCATAAAAAAAACCATCATAAGTAGGTGCAAGTTATGTATTTATCTTCAATGATTATTAGTATACGTATACTTAGGTATTTTTATTGAGGAATAAGACATGTCTTTAAAAAGAATAAGAAATTTAGGTCGTTAATTGAATAGCAATGGAGTCAACCTATGCAAATTTTAATATATAACATGAAATAGTATAAGTCATAACGGATTATGAAAGGTACTTAACATAGAATGGCATCTCTTGGGTTTTAAGGAATGGGTGAACTAAGAATAGAGAACAAATAACAAAGTCTAAATTGAAATTGTTGAAAAGTCAACAAGAAATGTGTGTCTAATTTAATTTTCCCTTAATTAAATTGGACAATAAAATGTAATCTTATCTCATAATCACTTGTAATAGTTAACTGAGTGTGATAAACTCAGATAGATCATGAATTTCGAGTTGAGAGTGGTTGGTGAGGCATGCAAAGTGATTCTATTAGTTATGGAGTTCAAGTTTCAATTAGTGCATTAGTTTAATGCATGAGAAATCAGTTAACTCAATTTATTGAGTTAAAGTCTGTTGAACTAGTTGTAATTGTTTGTTGCACTAGTGAGACAAGTGAATTAAATCATATTTAATTCACATGCAGTGACCTGCCATGCAACTGATGATTTACTATTAATAGCTACATGCATGTCAGTTCTAGTGGATACCCAGTTGAGACAAAGGTTAAAGGGATGTTAACTATTAATTCTATAATTAGTAGGTTGCCCGCATGCAGTAAGACAACCATTGGATTTCCCATGAGCATTGTGTACTTTTGGAAGGCTGAAATTCCTAAAGAGTAGGGATTTCATTCCACAGTGAATTGTGCAAGCAAGGCAGGCTGATTAGAGGCAGGAAATTGGCTAAGTGTTGGTCGATTTTTTTCGGGTCAGTGTGAGACAGTTTTGAGAGTGAAAGAGACTCTTGTGAGAAGAGTGCAATGTAATTGTTTCATGATTCCATGGTGAATATAAAATAGAAGATAGAGGGGTTTTGAGCAACAAGCTTTCCCTGGGAAAATATATGTGTTGTGGTTTGATTTGGTTCTTTCTTTACTTGTTGTGATTGACAATAGTGTTTATTTTCCACAATTAATTTGTACAAGGATTCAATATCTTTATTTAGGATATTGCATGATTAGATTGAATCCATTTAAATAAATATTGTTTGTATAATTTATACATGGTATCATAGCACAAGAAATCACTATTGTGGATAAAAAATTGAGTTTGTGACTGAATAGCATTCAAATTTGCAAAAGTATTCTTGGTGCGACAAGCAGATCAGGATCAAGATGGCTTTCAATGGCTTGAGATTGGAGTATGCACTCAAGGGTAGTTCCAGTTATATTGCGTGGAAAGACAATATGGAGGCAGTTTTGGAGGAAAATGGGTTGAAATAATTCATTGATAATGACATTCCCAAACCCGCTGCAGCAGATGCCACAAATCTTGATGCTTGGAAAAAGAAGGTTGCAAAGGTGAGGATGATCTTACTGGAGGGAGTATGACACCACACTGTCTCAAGTTTCCATGGAAAAGAGACTCCATATGCAATGTGTAATTCTTTGATAGATCTTTTTGAGAGTAGTAGTGATCATAAAAAATTGGCACTCAAGGACAAGCTCAGGAAAATCAAAATGGAGAAAGGTGACATTATTTTTAAATATTAAACCAAGTTTGTCCAATATTGAGATGAGCTTGAGAGCGTCGGAATTACTATTGCGGATGATGACTTAGTTAGTCTAGCTCTTCTAGGCCTTCCCAAGAGTTGACATAGTTATCAGGACTCTGTTAATGGGAGGGAGAAGTTGTAATATTGGGAAGAAATTTGGTCGGATTTGGTGCAAGAAGAATTCAGGCGAAATACTAGGGATGGATGTTCATCTAAGACAGATTATGAAGAAAATTGTGCCTTGGATGGTAAGGTGAAGAAGGGAAAAGGAAAGAAATCCTACTCCAAATCTAAGTCCAAAAAACAAGGCAAGAAGCATGACATGTCTAGAGTGAATTGTTTTCACTATCATGATCATGGACATTATGCCACTAATTGTCCACAAAAGAAGAAGAACAAGAATGATTCAAGATCTACAACTGGTGAGGCTTTGGCCTCACAATTTGAGTTGGGCTTCTCACTCATTTCATGCATGGTGTCAAGTGCAATGGGATCAGTGTGGTACTTGGATAGTGGTGCATCTTTCCACATGACGGGAGACAAATAAATTTATAATATCTTGGAGGAGAAGGATGTCCATATGCATATCAAAATGGGTGATGACAGATGGTACAGTGCTACTGAGATTGGTACAGTTACCATCTAAAGACAATCAGGTAAACTCTTCTTATTAAAATATGTAATGCATGTACCAGGCTTGAAAAATAATTTAGTTTCAATCGTAATGTTGGAGGATATAGGTTATGATGTGTTTTTTAGTGAAGGGAAAGCTTTCCTTCAACACAAAGCCATAGCACAAGCCAAGAAGATTGGGATTCGTGTGAGGAATATCTATAAACTTGATGTAGATGGCTGCGCAACATTGATGGATAAGGCAGACAAAGTGGTGAGTCTGGATGAGGGTGAGTTATGGCATAGGAGTTTGGTCCATATACACCACGAAGCCTTGAAGGTCATGTAGCAGATTTCTATGGGACTTCCCAAGGGTACTATTACGCATATAGACACATGTAAGGGAGGTACCATGGGGAAGTATGCAAAGGCCACTTTTCACGAGAAGGACAACTGAACTTCAAGAATCCTCGAGAGAGTTCAATTAGACATGTGTGGACCATTCCCTACAGATTCAACAACAAAGCACAAGTATTATGTGATCTTTGTTGATGATTTTTCTAGAAAGTGCTGGATCTACTTCATGCAAAAGAAAGACCAGATGTTCTCAAAATTTTGTGAGTTCAAAGCACTAGTGGAGAAAGCCGTGGGGAAGCATGTGAAGGCTCTTAGGAACGATAATGGTGGTAAGTATATCTCCAATGAATTCAAGAGCTTCTGTAGCAAAGAAGGAATTCATAGAGAGTTGATTTTACCTCATAACCCACAATAGAATGGGGTCATAGAAAGAAAGAATAGAACAATTATGGGTGCAGCACGAGCAATGTTGCATGATCAGGGCCTACCATTGCATCTGTGGGCAGAAGCATGTAACACAACGATATTTTTGCAAAATTGTAGTCCTCATCGGATACTTAGCATGAGTACACTAGAGGAGGATTTTCCTAGTAAGAAACCTTATGTTTCATATTTTAAAATTTTTGGCTCATATGTCTATTTCCATGTGACCAAATATTCTAGGAAGCTTGAACCAACAACTCAGATTGGGATATTTTTGGGGTACAATGATACTCCCCAGAACTATCAGGTGTATTTTCCAAACAACAATATGGCTGTTGTGAGATGAGATATAAAATTTGACGAGGAGAAATCCATGTGATTGTCCCTTGAGAGGGAGCTGGATATGCATGCAGATGAGGAAATTTTGGTTCCAAAGAATGAACCTCAATATTTTGAGCAGCCACATGCGAAGGATCATGGAGTGGCAAAAAACACTCATGAAGAGCCATCCACCATACTTGGTAGAAAGTGCACCACAAAAACTGATAGATTGAGACTTGATGCGACAGAGCATGTAGAAACACCTACTTCACTGCGCAGACGGAGAGAGTCTCCATACAGTTTTACTGGATACATGTCTCTTATGAGCAAGTGTATTGTGATAGAACCATCTTCCTTTGAGGAATCCGTGCAACAACAAATTTGGGTTGACACTATGGTTGAGGAGTATGAATCCATCATCAAGAACAGTGCATGGGAAATTGTCCCAAGACTAGTCAGAAAATCAGTGGTTGGATCTAGATGGATCTATAAGATGAAGCAAGCAACAGATGGGAGTGTGGATAAGTACAAGGCTAGGTTTGTAGCCCAGGGGTTCTCAAAATTTGAGGGGATTGACTATGAGGAGACTTTCACACCAGTTGCTAGATACTCATCTATTAGATTTGTCCTTGCACTCTCAGCACATATGGGGTGGAAAATACATTAGATGGATGTGAAGATTGTGTTTTTCAATGGAGTTATTGAGAAAGAAGTGTACATAGAGAAGCCAAAAGGTTTTGAGATATTTGATAGTGAGTCACATGTGTGCCAACTCAAGAGAGAATTGTATGGGTTGAAGCAAGCACCTCGTGCTTGGTAAACTAGAATTGACAGTTATTTCACCAGGATGGGCTTCACCAACAGTGAAGTGGATACAAACCTGTACTATATTGTGGTTGATGGTAAGCTCTTAATTATCATACTTTATGTTGATGATCTAATTCTAACAAGTGATGAGCAGCTGATAACTTGATTGAAATGAAGGACATGGGAATCCTTCACTATTTCCTCTGTTTGGAAATATGGTAGTGGGGTGGTGGGATATTTGTTTCTCAAGGTAATTATGCCAAAGAAATTATGAGTAAATTTCACATGGAGAGTTGTAAACCCATGGAGACTCCTCTTCCAGGAAACTGGATGAAGGAGAATGCTACTTCATGTGTAGTAGTGGACACTACTATTTATAGGTAGCTAGTGGGTTCATTGATGTACTTGGTGAACACTAGACTAGACATTTTCTAGGCAGTTAACCAACTGAGTCAAGATATGGTGAAATTGACCAAGCTATTTTGGAAGGTGGGGAAGCATTTTTTGAGATATCTCATGGGAACTACAGAGTATGGAATATGGTACAGATAGACAGAGGGAGTGAAGCTTCAAGGCGTCACTGATGTAGATTGGGCAGGCAATACATTAAATAGAAAGAGCACATCAGGAGGGATCTTCAGCATAGGATTGACAAAAATTTCTTGGTACAACAGGAAGCAGTGATTTGTGGCACTTAGTTCATCCGAGGTAGAGTACATGGTAGCAAGTCAGGCTGCATGTGAGGCCATCTAGTGAGGAAGATTTTTGTTGGTTTGTTTGGTTCTCATATGGATCCAATGGTGATACATTGTAATAAACAGAGTTGCATTAAACTCTTGGTTAACCTGATATTCCATGATAGTTCCAAGCACATATACATCTGGTACCACCATCTTAGAGATTGTGTTCAGAGGCGCAATATGTTACTTCAGTACATTCCCATAGAAGATCAGGATGCAGATATTCTGGCAAAGGCACTCGCCAGGAGAAAATTCGAATACCATAGAGGCAGGATAGGGGTGGAAGATAATCCCTTTCTTGTTGAGAGGGAGTGTTGAAAATTCAACAAGAAATGTGTGTCTAATTTAATTTTTCCTTAATTAAATTGGACAATAAACTGTAATCCTATCTCATAATCACTTGTAATAGTTAACTGAGTGTGATAAACTTAGTTAGCTCATGAATTTTGAGTTGAGGGTGGTTGGTGAGGCATGTAGAGTGATTATATTAGTTATGGAGTTCGAGTTGCAGTTAGTGCATTAGTTTAATGCATGAAAAATCAGTTAACTCAATTTATTGAGTTAAAGTTAGTTGAACTAGTTGTAACTGTTTGTTGCACTAGTGAGAGATCAAGTGAATTAAATCAAATTTAATTCACATGAAGTGATCTACCCTGCAACTAATGATTTACTACTAATAGTTGCATGCATGTCAGTTCCAGTGGAGACCCAGTTGAGAAAAATGTTAAAGGGATGTTAAATATTAGTTCTATCATTAGTAGGCTACCCGCATGCAGTAAGACAACCATTGGATTTCCCATGAGCATTGCACAGTTTTGGAAGGCTAAAATTCCTAAAGAATGGGGATTGCATTCCACATGAATTGCGCAAGGCATGAAGGCTGATTAGAGGTAGGAAATTGTCGAAGTGTTGGTCGATTTTGTCCGAGTCAGTGTGAGACATTTGTGAGATTGCAGGAGACTCTTAAGAGAAGAGTGCATTGTAATTGTTTCAAGATTCCATGGTGAATATACAATAGAAGATAGGGGAGTTTTGAGCAGCAAGCTTTCCCTGGGAAGATATCTGTGTTGTGTTTAGATTTTCTTCTTTCTTTACCTATTGTGATTGGCAATCATGTTTATTTTCGACAATGAAATTGTAGAAGATTTAGTATCTTGCTTTAGCATATCGCATGATCAGATTGAATCCATTGAAAAACATATTGTTTGTATAATTTCCACAAAAAATGAATAGAAGGGAAAATAATTCTCCAAGATGATGGGTGGTGTTTAGAGACACATTTATAGCATTTAAGCATAGTGAATTATGATAATAACATCAAAATTCATAATGATTAATACAATTGTGATCAATATTTCCAAGTACATACATGCATATTCAACCCATAGGGTTATTTATTTAAGTTACCAAATATAACCAATTTTCTTGGATTGCAGAGGATTTGGTCCACTAATGAGCATTTACCATTATAATTATTTCCAACAAATCCATGTCAATGGTCCAAGTCAACCCAATGATTTATTCAATTCCTTCAAGCATTCAATTAATGGTATAACTAGTCAACAACTCGATAAAATTGATCACCATTCAGTCAAATGCTCTACTTGGTAGTCATTTGACCCATTTTTTACTGTCTTTGGGAGCTATAGAGGTGTGGTGAACTAGGATAACATTAGGTTATAACAACCCCCCATAAAAAATAAATAAAAAATAAAAAAAAAATAAAAACATTGTGGAGACTTAGGAGGTAAAATTAAACCTGTAGGACACCTCCCCCATAATCGTAGCTCCCTGAAGCCTAAGAAAACCTTGTATCTTGAAAAAATTGGATTCAACCAATGAATTTGTAAAGAGATCAACAAGTTTATTATTAGTGCTACAATAAACAAGAGTGAAATTAATGTCTTGATTTTGTGTCATTGTTTTTACCTACCCGGTCAGAGTTAATGAAAATGATTAACATATCTAAAATTTGATAATATTTGATACCAAAATGAGTGGTACCTTTTGTATAGTGAAAAATCTTCTTTTCATATTTCTAGACTTAGCTTTCTCATGGGTCTTGCATATATCGGGAAATTGCACTAATATCAAAGGAAATGTGTTGGAGCCCAAGTGTGCACTTTGGTTAATTAGAAAATTACATGTGAAATATGCATGCAAGTGAAAAATGTAAATGTAAAATGAAATGCAAAATACATGTAAATGTAAATGCACATGGGATGTTAATGATATGAAATGTAAATTCCATGTAAGATGCATTTCATTTGGAGGGAAAATTAATTTTTATATATTTTTATTAAAATATTCCCTCCACCTAGGTTTAGGGTTAGAGGTTTTTTATATGGGGGGTGAATGAGGGTTTTGATTATGTCTCTTTGGTAGAGTAATTCCTAAGGTTTGAGGGTGTGAGAGGAGTTTTGATGTCCCCTATTAATTCATGGGAAAACATAGTTACTATGGTAAAATATGTGGACAATAATTATGAATTGTTCATGTGTGGGCCGCAAAGGATGGACTATAAATGGTATGCATAAGGGTATGCATGTAAATAGTTATGTATGATTCTTTAACATATTAAATTAGAATTTTTATTTCATTTTTATGATTGTATTGGTAGTATGAAAAGAAATAGATGGAAAACAGTGCTGGCAATACTGCATCCTAGAAATAGTTGAAACAGTTAGGGTTAGGTAGTTACCTACCCGAATATGGGAAGCCAAAAGGATAAAGAGTGCCTGAGGAAAAAAAGAAGAACAAAAGAAGGAAAAAAATGGTTAGATTCAAAAGCTAGAAATTCTAGTGAGGACTAACTAAGAGTAGAATGCTCAAACAAATGATAGCTGAGTCTGGTTGAGACTAGCTAGTTTTAGTTACTTCTTGAAACAATTGTGGGATGCGAGAACGTTGGGGGGCAGATGTAGTTTAAGAATTGATCTCGTTGGAAGGGAGGAGCATTGTTTGGTAAAAGTATTGATGATCTCAGATTTAAATATAAGTAACGAGATAAGTATATTAATCAGTTTCTTAGTGTTAAAGAATCAGAAAGGTAGAAAGATCCTCTTGTTCTTGATTATTTACTTGTGATATTCTTAGTTAATATTATGTTCTTATTATCTTTATTCTTATCAGTTCATCAAGAAAATATCAAAGCAAATACACATAGATCAAGGATACCAGATGTAGGCCAAAAACTAGGGAAAAACCCCCTTGAGGGGAAAACCCAGTCAATAATTCTTCCTTCAATAATGATTCTTGAGACTCTAGACCTTGACCTAGACTTCCTCCACACCAAGTCAGCCTTCCTTGTGATCCTTCCTGTATCTGGCAGTAGCAGCAGCAGTACGATGACCTGTAACTTTGACCTTGCTTCTTGACACTTTGATCTTAAGGTAGATAATTTGATCTAGCTTCAAATACTTTGATTTAGGCCTAATACAACCTCTCCAAGCAACAACATTTTGAAAAACAAACTTCGACTTCCTCCTCTCTTGGAAGTAGCACCTTGGTAGCAACTATTATAGTAAAACTTTGAGAACTTCGATCTCCCAAAATATAGCTCGAAATTTAAAGAGAGTGGTACCAAAATTTCGATTTTATTCAATTCTATAAGTGTGCCCAAAACTGAATCTTGAAAGTCCTCCTTTATTTCACAATTTCTCCTTGTTGCAACGACAAAATCGAATTTATGTGTTGCAGTAAGATGTCTCCAAGTGAGTTCAATCTGCCTATATCTATAGCCTTTTTATGGGTTTTAATTACTCGATTTGAGGCCGAATTTATCACCTTAAGGCTGAATTGATGTGGAGGCTTCATAAATCATATTTTACTCAATACTTGACCTATTTGCATGATTCAAAAGCCTAATATGGATCAATTTAAATATGAAAAAATCCTATAGACCCAGAATAAAATGTAGGAGTCCACAAATGGGAATTTGAACTAAAATAAATATTACCCAAGCTTGAAACCCATGCTTTAATAAGTCATTTAATAATAATATAAAATTCTTTTATTTATTCTTTTGACAAGTACAATAAGTATTGACTCAAGTACAATTTATGAAGACTGAACCTAGTTACATTCTTCAACACTTAGATGAATTTACAAATAATATTTTTTCTTAATTGACTGTATCAAGACTGATGTATGTTCAACTGTTAAAATTAATTAATGTTATCATATTTGGGATATGCCATGCTAATTCTAGAAGGCCAATCATAGTGATCATAGATACATATTTCACAACATAATAACTCTAAAAAACAGAAACAGATAATCTAAGTCGCTCAAATCAGTAAGCATCACAATCCTTCCAAGCATATGAGAAAATAATTGAATAGTGCCAGAAAAGTTTGGAAACAAAAAAAAGTAGACTTTTTCTCATCCCAGTGAACACTTGGCTCAATGGCACCATAAATTTTAGTTCTAAGGTCGAGTCGATAGGCAGCCAAGGAACATGTCTTTATGTTCCAGAGAAAGTCAGGTTCATTATTTGGGTTTATCAGTAAACATAGCCATGTAATTGAACCCATCATTAGGGGAATTTTGAGGTCTAAAATGGGCCTCCTGAGGAAATTATAAAATAATAGTGGAAATAATAAAATAATATTAGATTACATCATCAAATTTTAGAGGGAAAAAAAGTAAAAACTATTTTTTCAACTCCCATTTTCAACTTATCTCCCTATGGGTTTACTCAAATTTCGAGCAGGAATACTCGTTGGATTATTCCTCATCCAAGGAGTACCCATGTTGCATACTTTCGATGGACCCTACTACACGAAAAATGAGAAATACATGAAAAATGTGATTGCAATCATGTTTTTTCACGTATTTCTCATTTTTCATGTAGCAGGGTCCATCGAAAATATGCAACATGAGTACTCATTGAATGAGGAATCAAATTTTGCATCCAATGAGTACTCCCGCTCCAAATTTGAGTAAAACCTTTCGGAGATAAGTTGAAAATACAAGTTGAAAAATTAGTTTTATTATTTTATTATTTTTTAATATTTTTACTTTTTTACCCCAAAAATGGTGAATCATCCCCCATGGTTGACATCATCATCTTGAATCGTATTGGTTCTTATAAAGTTTATTTTGGTTGTACATTTTTCTTAGGAGGCCCATTTTAGACCTCAAAAGTTCTCTAATGAGAAATGGAAAACAAAAACAAAAGAAATGTAGGTTCTTATATTAATTAACCAGGAAACGAAAGACAAAACAGTTGTAGGTTCTTTTTAAAATAATTAATCAATAAATATGCCATAACAATAAATATCATATATTATGATAATTATAACAAAAATACCATAAAATATATAACCAAATACTATGCCATTTTCTACATGATTCCAAAAAGATATGAGGAATGTAGCCAAGTAATTTACACTGCGTAATTAACCCAAAGAAAAAAAAATGTTGACAGTTGGAACCTAGTCCATGGGTTTTTATATAGACTAAAATAATAGGAAACATCCTTATAAGTATAGTAGTACCCTCCGTCATTAAATTTCTACAAAAATACAATAAATTACAACCCAAAAGTTGAGACAGGTGTTGTTTCGGCCATTGTTATAATTTAAACATTAACTATTAAGTTGTTCTGGGATGACGAGTGGTCAACCCTAAATTTTAAGCAAAAAAACTTTGTAACTCAATTATTTGGCCGGAGAACAGACTCGACCATTAACATTGATCCAAAAAGTATTTGTAAATATAAATACCTGGAAAGAAGACAAAGAACCCTAGGTTATTACTTATGAATTCCAATGAAATGCTGTTGAGATTAGTGTAAGGGGGAGGTCACATAAATTTCTCAAGTGGACTTGCACCAATAGGAAAATCATTAACAAACTGAAACTCGAACCAAATTTTTCCAAATTAGAAAAATACAGGAAGGATAACAATCACTTGGCTTAGTTGGGGTTTTCTCCTTGGAGAAAAGTACTTGCACAATTGAATAACAGAGTCGACACCTTAGGTTGAATCTCAACAAAGGAGATTATTGTGTCAAGTTTCAAAGGAGCGGTGCATACTTACCATCCATGCACACTGGTGAATTCTCTGTCCAACATCATCACCATGCAGAGGAATTAACCATTGTTTCCACACCATAATGGTTAGAAGAAACCCTCCCTATCTGCAAGAAGGAAACAAAGTCATGAGTAGCAAAGACATAATGAGGGAGCTCCACCCTATGTAGCAGGAAGCAAACAAGGGAATTAAAATTTTCAATGCAGCATATAATAATTTTTAGCTATGGAGGTTGTGCAACCACTCTACCACCTTGGAAGGGAGGTCTGCATAATATGTAAATTGCGTCCATGTTAATAAATAATTTGGATTCCAATGATTATATTTGTGTTGCAACATTTTTATATTGATTTTTTTGTGAAACCATGTGTTATTTGTTTATTTGCAGCAGTTGTATTAGCAGTAGCTTGTGTTTTAATTTGTTGTTCATTTTTTGTTAGTATTTTGGTTTATTTGCAGCAGTATGTTGGTTTTTTTTATGTGCATATATTATTTTATGTTGAATTTTTGCTTCTGTTTTTCTCTTATTGGCCCATAGGGTAGGTTTTTTCCAACAAATTGTACCAACTAAGAAAAACATGGTTCCTCTCTTCGTCGGGGTCGTAGAGGGGGTGGAGAGAAGCCCATATAGATGAAATTGTGGTCAAAAGGGGGTTGTGGGCCTAGATAGCCTAAAAATTTAGGAAGAATGCAAAACCATTAACTTCATGGCTTGAGATTTTCTAGGTTCCTGGTGGCTACCCATGTGCCAGAACCAATGCTTTCCAGAATGTGGAGATTAGTCGATTGAAAAATGTTTGGGTCATCTTGCACTGGTGAAGATGATTGGAAGGTCGTTTGTTAGGTTACCTTATGGGGTGGATGACCAATCCTATGTTTCAATGGTAGCATCTATTCATTTCAAAGAGGATGATTCAATTGTTTTAGAAGCACGCAGTCCTCAAACAATGTGCCAAAGGTAAATGAAACTGTAGTGGTTAACGATGATTGCATTAATGACAACGTTTTATCAAAGAAAATTTTGAAAAAATCCTATAATTTTTTCGCAGAGAGGAGCTGCAGAGGTCCTCAAATTGGCGTTAAAAAAACATGGAGGTATAACTAAATACTTCATGGAAATTGTGCGCAAAGACTTGGTGAAGAAATTTCGCACAAAGGATTTGGTTGCAATCGCATAAGTGAATGGAACTCACAAGTGTGATTTTGTTGATCCATATAACCAACATAGATGTAGCATTTTTGAGAATAATATTTTAGAATAGTAATTAAGCATCTCTGAGAACGGTTTCAGTAATGGATAAGCTTGAAAATTGAAGCTTGGGAATGCGTTAAGTCATGTGGCAAGAATTGATATTATGGGGAGGAGAATAGGAAAGGCACCAAGTATCGTCACCTCCGCATTGAGCATAAATGAAAGTGCACGGAGAGTGTGTAGAGACACATAGAAGGAAGAAAAACAACAAGTGTGTAGGTGCATGAACAATAGCCCCATATAATTTCATAACAAATAAATGTTGTGACAAAGGTAGCGATGAGCTTGATGCACTAAGGTCCAAATAAAAGTCTCTACTATGAGAATGATGCTTAGGTGATGGTGTCACAGGACACATTGATGAATAATGGCTACAAAGACAACTCGTAACAATGATAAATAATGGCAAGAGACACATTCTAATGGTCTTAACTTAACGAATGGCCTCAACTTATTTTTTGAATATGAGGAGATCAGAAAAGCTCGTAAGCCAAATTGTGATAAGAACATAAATACGGGTACTGTCTTGAGTATTCTCTATGATGTTCTCATCTGTGACAGGAGCATGAAGAAGAGAGTAGTGGAAGTTTCCTAGGGTGGAAAAAAGTATTATCCTCAACTTGTAGTAAGAATCATATTGTGTTGTGGGAGCCACCCCTCACGATATGAACCTTCAATTTTTAGATGTTGTTATAGTGGCCTACTTTTGTAGCTACTTCCCAGAAATTTATGCCAACTATTTATGTTAATGTCATTTTAACTTTGGTATCATGTTTTCCTATTTTGCAGCTCATAAAGAAACCATGCAGCACATAAATGAAATATGGGAAGTCTTTATTAAGACCCCTACAAGCGTTGTCATCTAGTCCTACGCAAACTAATTGGTACAATGTATTCCAACTATCCCAGAAGAGTAGATAACAGAGAAAGGGAGACAGAATTTGGTAGAAAAAGGCTCCAACCCAACATAAATAGAGGAATACAATAGCACCAATAAGTGGAAGTGATATAATGTAAAGCATTCAAGAAAGTAGAATGGGCACGGACATTGGAAGAAGGGAGAGTCATGGAGAACTGGCTGTAGGTTGTAGTAGTTAAGAGAAAAATCATAGAATATAGAGTAAGTAAGAAGAGAGTGGGGTCTTGCAAGCCGAGGCTAGGATGTCTGTGGAAGAAGAAGAGATATGGGACCTTGCACGCATGAGGTTGGGATTCCCATAGAAAGAGGAAGAAGTGCACCAAGAGGAAGCACAATGTAGAGCATAGGATTAAAGGGTAGCATGTACTTAAGAATTTACAAGTGGACTTGGATTGCACAATTTCAATAGATGTGAGCATTGTTATCTGACTATGGTTAGCTTGGAATGACCTTGGATTCGTGTCGGGGGCCTGTTGGAGCCCAAGTGTGAAATTTGGTTAACTGAGAGGATTGCATGTGAAATATACATGAAAATGACAAATGAAAATGTAAAATTAAATGGAAAATACATGTAAATTTAAATGCACGTGGAATTTAAATGAGATGAAATGTAAATTGTATGTAAGGTGCATCTCATTTGGAGGGAAAATTACTTCTTAGATATTTTTATTAAAATACTAAAATATTCCCTCCTAGGTTTAGGGTTAGGGGTTTTTCGCATGGGGGTTGAACGAGAGTTTGGAGTTTATCTCTTTGGTAGAGTATTGTGTAGGGTTTAAGGGTGTGAGAGGAGTTGTGGAGACTACGAAGCCTCCCTACCTCCATGGTAGGGAGGCCTACATAATATGTAAATTATGTCCATGTTCATGAAGAATCCAAATTCGAGCGAGTATATTTGTGTTGCAATAGTTTTTTTTATTGATTTTACTATCTTGTTATGTGTCATGTGCTTATTTTCATAAGTTTTGGCATGTTGTGTTAGAAATATCTTGTCTTTTAATTTTCTATTCATTTTCTGTTAGTAGTGTGGTTTATTTGTAGTAGTGTGTGCTGGTTTGTTTTACTATGCATAGATGCTTTTATGTTGAGTTTTTGCATCCTTTTTTCTCTTGTTGGCCCTCCTAGCCAAAGGGTAAAAATTTTGTCTAAATTTTTTTTATGGTGACTATGAGTCAAATATATAAGGTTACCAACTAGTTGTTGATAAAGGGTAGCAAATTTTTTTATAGAAGGGAACTCTTTAGTGAGCTTGAATTCTGATTGAAAAGGGGTATAAAATTGCTTACAGTCATCCATATTGAATTTTTTCAACAAGTCTAATTCATATTTAGATTGAGAGATAAAGAGGCCATAAGGAAAAGGTAAGACTTGAAGACCAAGACCAGTCATTTCAAAAGTATCAAGAAGTCAACTCTTCAATCTAAGAATTGCATTAGCATTCGGGTCAATGATAAGAAAGTTATCCACATAGAAAAAATTAACCAAGTTATTACCATTCATGTGTAATACATAAATGTTGTGCTCATATTCACAACTTTTGAACCTAAGATTAAGAAAGGATCGATCAATATTAATAATTCTGAGGGGCTTGATGAAAACTATATAGTGAATTATGAAGTCAATAGTGAGAATTGGAATATATCACAAAAATAACAGGGTTTTCCATGTATATTTCCTCAAATAAGTTACCATGAAGAAAGGCACTCTTGGAATCCACCTGATGAATTTTCCATCCAAAACAAAAAACAAGAGAAAGTATGAGGTGAAAAAAATTCATATTTGCAATAGGGGAAAAGGTTTTAGTGTATTCAATAAATTTTTGTTGTGAGAAGCCTTTTGTGACCAAACGAGCCTTGTGACATCAAAAACACCTTCAAAATTGAATTTTGTCTTATGTACTCATCGACATTTTTCAACGTTCTTTCCTTGTGGTCAAGGAACCAAGTCCTAATTACGATTCTTCAAAAGAGAATCAATCTCAACTTTCATAGCTTGTTCCCATTCAGATTTTCCTTGTGCATTTGCATAGGATTTTAGATGGAAAAGTTTCATGAACATGAGCCACCAAATTAAGACTAACATGTTTCTTGTGACTATGAGTCAGTCGACCTATTGAAATATCAGTGAAGTCAAATCTAGAAGTTTTAATAGTTTTAGCATCCCATCAAGGTAAACACAAAATTTAGAAACAATTACGAGCTTCAAATATTTGGGCAGGAGAAATTAGAATTTCATTCAAAGATGAACAATTATTAGTCGACTTGGGAATAATGGTCAATGGAGTGGTCAATATACTAATAAAAAGGAAAGTCGAAGTGGGGTATTAAACAATATCAAAAGGATAATTTTTCATCATCTTAGAAGAAACATTTAATAACATAATTCTATAAGAATTCTCATGAAAACATATTTTCTCCTAATAATGATTTGCTATTTGAGAGGGTCAAATAGTCGATAAGAATTCCACTCTTTAGAGTAGCCATCATCATGCAAGCATGACTTTTTGGAGTGGTGTTTGGAAGTCCCTGCATGTACATGCATGATGCAATATTCATGCAGAGAGCTAACCAATATAGACTCGTCAAGGATGGAAAATATTTCACCATCTGAATGTGAACAAAGGAAAGTCAAATATTCCGCTGGTAAGTGCCAACCAAGCCAATAAATTGACCAGTTAAAACAAGAAGTATGTATTTTCTATTTTTAAGAGAAAATAAATTTGTAAAAGACTCAATAAGAGGTAAGGCATCCCTAGAAGGGTGTACTAATAAATAGAAATAACAACTGGAAGAGTTTTTGTAGGAATACATGGATGTGTTTTGGGATGCTAAAGGGTTACCACCTAAGAGGGAAGTGGAACACGAGATTCCACTATTGTTAGACTCATCATTGCCAAACATTGGGTTCTACAGGAAGTGTGTTATATAATAAAGTGAGGTGAATAAAAAGTTGCAGGAGCTACTAGGACATGGTGTCATTTGACCGATTACATCACCATGTGGGTCACCCATCATCACTGTACCAAAGAAGGATGGGACTTGGTGGATGTGTATTGATTACAAGGTATTGAATAAAATTACACTCAATAATAGGCACCCCTTGTCCAAGATAGATGATGTGTTAAATCAGTTGTAGTGAGTGAAATACTTCACTAACTTGGACTTAGAATTTCGGATATTTATAGGTTTGGTTCAGAGAAGAAGATACCTGGAAAACCACCTTAAAAACTAGGAAAGGTTTGTATGAGTGGTTAGTCATTCCATTTGGTGTATGCAATGCACTAGCTAAGTTGATGAGGTTAATGAATGATATATTGTGCCATTTTATAGATTCATTTGTTATCCTTTATTAGGATGATATACTAGCATGCAATGCTACCTACGAGGAGCACATCTAACATTTGACACACGTGCTGGGGACATTAAAGAAGCATTAGCTACTAGAAAATCTCAAGAAGTGTTAGTTTTCAAAAAAATATTTAGTGTATTTTGTGTATGTGATAAGTGGACGAGAGTTGTTGAGATAGATCATGCTAAGATATAGGCCATCATGAAATCGTCAATGCCTATTAATGTTTCTTAGGTTAACAGCTTTTTTGGGGAAACATAGTACCTGAGGAAATTCATAGCCTCATTTTTAGTAGTAGCAACACCACTATACACCATAACAACAAGTGACAAGAGTTTCCAATGGAGAAAGAGTCAACAATAGAATTTGGGGAGTTAAAGAAGAAGATCAGTCAAACACCATTTTTTTAATTACCAAAATTCCAACAACCTTTCAAAGTGTAGATAGATTCAAGTGGGTATGTTATGGGAGTGGTATTGGTGTAGGGAGGAACACCTATATCCTACCATTATGAAGTATTTCATGGGGAAATTATTAACTACCCTACCTATGACAAGGAGCTTTGTGCTTTGGTGCAAGCTGTGAAGAAATGGAAGCACTATTTGATGGGAAAGGAGAAATTAATCCACATAGACCACCATCACCTACAATACTTGTAGGCCTAGAGTAAGCTACAAAAAACCACACATTATAAATGAATGGGGTTTCTACATCAGTTTCATTTAGTGATCAAATACAAGAAGGGAAATACAAACAAATTGGACAACATACTATAATATTCCCAATTTTCCACAAGGTAATTGGAATATTAGAGTTCTTAATTTTCCTAACTAATTAAGTAAATAAGAGGGTGGAGGGACCCACAAACCCCATGGATGAATAAAATCCACTTTTGATATGTGTATGTGCATATTTTAGAGCTAGATCTACATTATGGAGTAGTGGAGTAGCTTCTTAAATGAAGGAAGAGTGGAGATCATGGATCTTTAATTTAAAAATCATGAGGATCTTGGAGGAGGTCAACTGAGATCATAGTGCATTCAAAGTAAGATCATAAAGCACTTATGATGAAATAGTGGAGGAAGTGGAGCATCTAATGCACACATGATGGAGAGAGTGGGAATTAAATACATAACATGATGGAGATCATGGAGAGACAACACAGTCTTCATGGAGGCTAGTGGCCACATGTACAATGCAATTATGAGGTGGGTTAGGGCTATGGAAGGCTCACAATCTATATAATGAAGATGAAGTCACAATAGAAGTAAGGATTTGTATTATTATTTATAATCTGTTTAGATCTAGATTTATCATCTGACATTTCTATGCATGCTTATGCTTTTTAGGTAAGTCTGCAATGTTGTTTAGCACACTGGTGTTTCTAAGTAGAAATCCCACCCTTACCCATGGGGGACTTCAATTTCCTACTCTGGGAAGGTTTCTGTTGGGCTTTATTCATCATTAGGCATTGGTGCCACATTTAGCCACTATCATATGCACATTCAGTCTCAGGAATAACCCATTCCTTCTTGAGGGTTTGAGAGGTGGTGGTTGTTTCTAGCACTTCTGCTAGGAAATCGATTGAGGATTCATCCTTTCACCTTGTTCTTCATGTTCAGCCTTCCAAGAGCAGTAGATCTATATCCAAAATCCAAGCCATTTTATTTTACCTCCATACAACAATAGTCCCCTCAGGGATTGCGTAGTACAGTCCTGTAGATCTATTGGAGGAAGGAAGTTTCCAGTATTTCAGCTCTAAATCTTGTGAGGCACCATCTCTTCACTTTGTATTAATTGTTTCCATCATTATTGAGCTACTTTGCATTATCCAGTAGCAGGCTAGAGATCCTCCCTCCTTCACAATGCAATTTTTTCCAAGCAGTTGTGTAGCAGCAACTGTATCTAGTGGTGAAGGTTGGAGGAGCTAGATCTTGAGCTTTTAGCTTAAGGATCTAGTGAAGGGATAAACCCTTCTTGCATTGAGATGATTGTATAACATTGCAACCATCTATTCTCCAGTTCGTGCAACAGATCTGTATACCCAATTGTGTATATGTGCAAGCCCTAATAGTGTGACTTTACTAGATTTATAGATCTCAAAATCCATTTCTGGGTTATCTTGGGTATCCATCATAGAGCTCAAATCTATATTTTCAGCATCATTGGAGCTCCAGAACTGCCTAGATCTACATTTACTATTTTTCTGGAAGTATTCTCAGGAGTTGCAGCAGGTACAACACAATATTCCTTCCAACAGTCCAGTAGTTACGCAGTCCCTCTTGTGGGATCATTTCAGTGTCATTCTAGGCCATCTCTTTGGCTTGAGTGTCTCATATTTTGAGCACTATTGTACTGTTTATCCACCTCCTTTTTAATAAAATGGCTCAGCCACTCTCTATATTTTGATTGTGTATTTAGATTATTTGTTTCCTTTTCTCCAGTTCTTGTATTGTGTTTTAGTATTACTGCATTCTCCCTTTTGGGATATTACAGTGGTATCAGAGCATGAACTCTGGCTCAGCTTGTGGGAACTTCATATTTTGCATCAAAAGAAGAAGCAAATAGTAGAGATATATCAGGAAGGAGGATTTCAGTTTTTCCACTCTTCTCTTTAGATCCATGCAAGATCTCTCCAAGGAGGTCAAAAAAATGAAGAGAGAAAGGAAAAAGGAGGATCCAAGAAGATTGAATGAAGAAGATCCAAGCACTTCCTATCAGCATAAGAAGCAACCAGAGAAGCAAGGAGCTTCACATCCTTCTACTAGATCCACTTCCTTTGAGAAGGAAAGGGAATGGTGTGAATATGAAGGAGACTTGGGGCATGAGACCCTAAGTAAATATCTATTCAAGTACAAAGAAAAACGTAGAGCACTGAAGGAGAATCTAACTTTCCAACAATTTTTGTAACTCAAAGAGGAAAGAAGATCCTGAAGCAACAATAGAAGAAAGAAGCATAGATTATTCTTGCCTAAATTTGATGGACCTTCCACAAGAAAATTGAGGGCTTGGAGGGAAGAGTTAGCTACATTATTTCTGCAATATCCTGTAGCAGAAAGAGAGGCTATGGAGATTGCAGCGCTGCACTTAGAGGGTGAAGCAAGAGATTTGTGGTTCAATCACTTGTCACACATGAAATTTTCTGCTTATGCACATTTTAGTCTAAGACTGAAGAAGAAGTTTGGTAGAAAGAAACTAGATACATATCACATAGTGACATATCCCATCATTGAGGAGATAGTACATGAAGAGCCCAAGGAAGATGTCCTCATTATCACTCAGGAGGAGTAGCCTCTACCATCACCACCAGCTGTAGATGTACTTACATCAGGAGGATGATCACTTGCATCTTTGCAAGATGGTATTGAGCTCTTGAAATTTGAAGCCCCATGCATGATTCATGAGATGCATGAGGAGGAGGCATATACCAGCGATGGTATAGTTGAAGAGATACAAACATCATCATTACCAGCAGTTGGAGAGACCATTGCACCTGTTAAAGGAACTCTTGTAGATGTGCAAGATGTTTCTGAGATTCATCTTATCCAAGGTTTTCACATACTTTCATATCATATTATTTCAGTACCTCATATTGAGATTTGTGAGACCGTGCCATGAGGGCAAGTGCATCACCAAGGATTAGAGCACGTTGCTTATTTGGAGTAGAAAAGTATCACTCCAAAGAGGACCCTTGATTTGATCAAGGAGAAGATGTATTGCTATCCCATTTTTTCATGGTTGAGATACACCTAACACTTTGTGTTGAAGTGTGGAGTTGCAGAAGATGGGAGGAGCACAGTCCTATTCAGTACAGTGCCAGACTATGAGTTTAGCATTGTATGTAGCCATGAGACAACACATGTATCACCATGCAGATCTATAGTGCTGTCACTTAGCAACAGTGATGAGATGAGGGCCCTATTATTCTTGGAGCATTCTGAAGGTAGCTTCACTCATGAAGAACTGGAGGGAAATATGATAGATGGAAAACATCTTGTGATGGAGAGCACTTTCCATTGTCAAGATGAAGTTTCCTTGATGAGCATCTCACAACTCAAGGAGGGATCTATACCTAAAGCATGCATGGAGCCTTATGGGTTCCAATGGGCCATTGATGAGAGGATCTCATGGAGAAACCTCAATGGAGGTGCACTTCAAAATTTCATGAAGTGCAAAGCTATTCAGATGGAGGATGTTGGTATTATACATTGGGAGGATACCAATATTGAGCTTGGCATGATTCATCATCCACATTGGGATGAATGGATCTAGATGAGGAGGAGGAGGTTTCATACCTTCCTACAAATGATATCGGGCAACAAGAATCATGGTTGCATTGGTTGATTTTGGGTGAGTATAGATACTACCCAACAACTCATGCTTGTGTGGTCCATTCTAGGTATATCACTGATGACATGCAACAACAAGAGGCATGGTTGCGATGGTTATTGATGAGAGAGTTTGGACATCTCAGGATGTATCTTATGTCCATGTCTTTTCTTTTGTTTGGGGTATGTCTCATGTCTTTACATGTACTTCTATTTGGGATAAATCTTATGTTCATGTATGTACTTGGGTTTGGGCATGACATAACTCTCACATGATGTGGTAGAAGGGAGCTTATTTGTATTGTTCTGATGTGACATACCACATGTCAATTAGTATGTTGTTGCTCCATGACTTGCAACATGATGATGTAAAGTGGCAGAAAGAATCCTTGTTGCTTTGGTTACTCTTGGGAGAGTATGGGATGATTTCTACCCATACATTGCATGATATGGATGGAGGATGGAAATAGGAGGCCTTACTGCATTGGCTTTTGTTGGGAGATTATGGTCATTGTACTTGGTATAATGATGATGTGATGGGGCAGCAAGATGCATTGCTACGCTGGATTCTCTTGAGAGAATATGGCCACTACATTTGGTACGATGATGATGTGGTGTGGTAGCAAGAGGCATTGTTGTGGTGGCTTCTATTGAGAGAGTATGGCTCTCTTACTTGTTTTCATGATGATCTAGCATGGCATTAGAAGGATTTTTTGTGGTGGTTGTTATTGGGAGAATACGGTTTGACATTGTTCATGTTCATCCATATGTCTCTACTTATTTTTCATTAGGTTTATGTTATTTTTGGATCCTATATGGCCAACAGGGCTAATGATGAGAGCATTGATAGATTCAATCTACTCTATGTATCATGGGTTGGAGAGATAGTTCATGAGTTGGGGAATTTCCACTTTGGGAGGGAACCACTTCATTTCATGTATCTCATGTATAGAGGAGATATTTGGACATCATATGGTTTCCACTTGGAGATTCATTAATGAGGAAGGGTATCTAACTTTTCAGTTGGAGGCCATTCTAAACATTCTAGAGAGGCTGCTTTGGAGCTGGGCATGCATTACACATTGTGACATATGGGGAGGCCTTCCATATGAGGATGCCATTTGGAGGGTGGATGTTTGCAGTAGCATCCACTTTTTCAGTTGGTTGGGGAAAAGCAACATTTTGGCGGGGAGGACTATAATATTCTAATTTTCCACAAGATAATTGGAATATTAGAGTTCTTAACTTTCATATTTAATTAAGTAAATAAGAGGGTGGAGGGACCCACAAAGCCCATCGATGCATAAAATCCACTTTTGATATGTTTATTTGGATATTTTAGAGTTATATCTACATTATGGAGTAGTGGAAAAAATTCTTAAATGAAGGAAAAGTGGATATCATGGATCTTTAATGTAAATATCATTAGGATATTGGAGGAGGTCAACTGAGATCATAGTGCATTCAAAGTAACATCATAAAGCACTTATGATGAAATAGTGGAGGAAGTGGTGCATCTAATGCACACATGATGGAGAGAGTGGGAATTAAATGCAAAACATGATGGAGATCATGGAGAGACATCGTAGTCTTCATGAAGGCTAGTGGCCACATGTACATCACAGTTATGAGGTAGGCCAAGGCTATGGAAGGCTCACAATCTATATAATGAAGATGAAGGCACAATAGAAGGCAAGCTTTGTATTATTATTTATGATCTGTTTAGATCTAGATTTTTCATCTAACATTTCTATGCATGCTTATGCTATTTAGCTAAGTCTACAGTGTTGTTTAACACATGGGTGTTTCCGAGCGGAAATCCCACCCTTACCCACAGGGGGCTTTGAGTGCCTACTCTGGGAAGGTTTCTATTGGGCTATATTCATCATCAGGCATTGGTGCCACATTTAGCCACTCTCATATGCACATTCAGTCTCAGGAATAACACATTCCTTCTTGAGGGTTTGAGAGGTGCCATGGTTGTTTCTAGCACTTCAGCTAGGAAACTGATGGAGGATTCATCCTTTCACCTTGTTCTTCATGTTTAGCCTTCCAGGAGCATCAAATCTATATTCGACATTTAGGCCATTGTATTTTACCTCCATGAAGAATTAGTCCCCTCAAGGATTGTGCAGTCCATCCCTATAGATCTATTGGAGGAAGGAAGTTTCCAGTATTTCAGCTGGAAGTCCTATAAGGGACCATCTCCTCACTTTGTATTCACTGTTTCCATCATTATTGAGTTTATTTTCATTATCTAGCAGCAGGCTAGAGAGCCTCCCTCCTTGACAGCGCAATTTTTTCCAAGCAGTTGTGTAGCAACAACTGTATCTAGTGCTGAAGGTTGGAGGAGCTAGATCTTGAGCTTTTAGCTTAAGGATCTAGTGAAGGGATCAACCCTTCTTGCATTGAGCTGATTGTATAACATTGCAACCATATATTCTTCAGTTCATGTAATGGATCTGCATACCAAGCAATGCATATGTGTAAACCCGAAGAGGGTTATTTTCCTAGATTTATAGATCTGGAAATCCCTCTCTAGGTTATCTTAGGTATCAATCATAGAGCCCGGATCTATATTTTCAGCATCATTGGAGCTCCAGAACTGCCTAGACCTACATTTAATATTTTTTTGACAGTTGTAGTCCCAAAAATTGCAATAGGGACTATGCATTATTCCTTCCAACAGTCCGGTAGTTATGCTATCCCTGTTGTGGGATCATTTCAGGGTCATTCTATACCATCTCTTTGGCTTGAGTGTCCCATATTTTGAGCATTGTTGTACTGTTTATCCACCTCCTTGTTAATAAAATGGCTTAGATATTATGTACATTTTGATGGTGTATTTAGATTATTTGTTTACTTTGTTGCAGCTCTTCTATTGTTTTTTATTATTACTGCATTTTTCCTTTTGGGATATTATACATGCTTTCAAGGTGACCGACATTAAAGATCATAACTTTGGGAAATTTGTTGCACATTGATCCATTCACCCGTGATGCAAATAGAGAGGTATATTCAGAGGATGAGGACTTCAAGGAGGTGAAATTTTAGCATTTGCATAACTAGAGTCATTTACATGATGGTAACAACATCATTGACTCCCATATCCATGATGGATTACTCTACAAGATGGATAATTTGTGTGTTCCTCAAGGTGAATGTTTGCAACTGATGAGATAGGCTCACACATCCAACGGTTCATGGCACTTTGGTGTAGGGAAGATAGTGGCCAACTTTCAAAGTTATGTGTATTTTCCCAAGATGCATGAACAAGTAGCTAGGTTCATAAGAGGATACTTGCTTTGTTGTACCAACAAGCCTAGTAACATTAAAGGAACTTTTGAGGCCTAAAATGGGCCTCCCAAGAAAAGTGTACAACGAAAATAAACTTTATAAGAACTAATAGGTTTCAATATGATGATGTCAACCATGGGGTATGATTTGCCATTTTTGGGGTAAAAAAGTAAAAAAATTATAATAAAACTACTTTTTCACATGTATTTTCAACTATCTCCTAAGGTTTTACTTAAATTTGGAGTTAGAGTACTTATTGGATGAAAATTTTATCTTTATCAAAGGAGAAATATACACATACATTTGATGGACCTCGTTATTATTTGTAAAATGATAAACACATGAAAAATGATTATAATCACGTTTTTTCATGTATTTCGCTTTCATGGCAAGGTCCATTGAAAGTATGAAACATGGGTACTCCTTGGATGAGGAATCAAATTATACATCCAATTAGTATTCACCTGAAATTGAGTAAGCCCATAGGGAGATAAGTTGAAAATATGAGTTTGAAAAGTAGTTGCTTATTTTTTCTCTCTAAGATTTGATTATGTAATCTAATATTATTTTTTGCTTCAAATTATTATTGCAAGTTTCAGAGGCCCATTTTGAACCTCAAAGTTCCCCCTAATGTGTGAATACTTGCCTATATCATCATCCCTTACTATACCTACTCATCCTTGGGAAATCTGCTTCATGAAATTTGTGGGAGGTTTACCAAAACTAGAAACTATGAATGGACATGAATACTGTCATGCAGTTATAGGTTCATCAAGACAAAATAATGCCTTGTAAAGGCTCATCAATGGGAAAGAATTAGAAAAAAATTCTGGATAATGTCTGGTGCACCGTAGGACAGGGGCAGTAGCATCATTTATCAAAGCATAGATTATCAATAAATTTTGGGATCACATTGTGAGAGAATATGGACATGAAGTTGAAGTTTTCTATAACAATCCATCCTCGGATAGTTGGGAAAACATAAGTAGTCAATAGTACTTTGGTGAAACTTTTGAGGGGTTACAATTAGAAACATATGAAGACCTAGGATGAAAATATGGTATATATACATCACTCTTATAATAAGGAAATCCAAACTTCTACCGGTAAGTCACCATTTAAAGCTTGTTTTAGATATTGTACACCCTTATTTTTTGGTATTACATATGGGTCGCAAGGATGAGTGACGGAGGATCTTACAGGGGATGCATTGAGGCAAAAACATTTGTAGAAAACATCAGGAAAATCTATACAGGTAAAGGAGACACTGCAAAATTCATAGGATAAATATGATTCCATGCATGATCAACACAGAACAAAGAATTTATTTAAGGTGGGATATATAGTACTATTACAGTTGAAAAAGGAGAGGCTACAAGGTCCTCATAAGAAAATGAAGTTTTTGTGGTATGTTACCTTTGATATACTATAAAAGGTGGGAGATAACACCTACAAACTCAATATACCCCCATACATGCACATGTACGTAGTTGTGAATGTGAAGAATCTAAAACTCTATGAGCCTTCCATGCTATAATAGGAAGAGGAATAAGTATTACCTTCTATAGAGAATTTGGAATCAAATGCTCAGGTAGAGTTGGGAGAGGATACAATTTTGAAAAAAAAGTACGAAAACAAAAAACATGGGTAGTATGACCTTTAGTAGATTGGGTTGAAAGGAAAACTTTCAGACAAGGCTAAATGGTACACTGAGAGAAGGTGAGGGACAAATTTCGTCACCTCATTCAAAATAAGATTTTGGGGACCAAAATCCTACCGAAATGGGTGATGTGATATGAATTGGATCATTATATTTTTTCTCATCCATCTCCATGCTTTTAGAGTTGAAAAGTTGGAGGAATAATCTCACAAGACCATTTTTACTGGCAGGACCCAGTTTGACAAATTGACGTCTGAAACCTTCATGGAGCATTTTGAGGCATCAAATGACACTTTTTGGTGGGTAATAATTTTCCTATTTAGTGCCACATATTTTTTCATATTATACACACAAATACCCTTCCAACAACATAAGAATCACCTCAATTGGAATCCATACACAAAAATTATGCCACTCAGAATTTGACCTTCTTATTTTCACCACCATAATTTGAGAGATGCCAAATCAACCCCCATTATTCATGGAAAATGGGCTAGCCATGTGATTATGATGAAGAATATTCCAAAAGGCTCCATATTGTAACTTAGGTTAAGAGTTGAGGGAGTCAAACCTAATCATCAGTAGGTCATCAGGTTTTGTTATAACCATACACTAGGAGGAAAAGCATTTCCATTCTTTTCAAGTGAATTTGTTCCATAAATGAGTAAAATAATCAATAGGGATAGGGAGAGAGCACATAGAGAGGATTTATGTCCTTTATTATCCCACAAGAATTAAACCTTACTTATTTTTAATTTTAGCCACTTTCTATTCAAAGAAAGAGAGTCGGGCGACCTCATCTTCTAGTTGGGTTTTCTCCTAAAAGGGTTTCCCAAGTTATACCTTGTGTCAAATCATTTGTGAGTTTTGTTTCACTATTCTCTATTTTTTTGAGAATTTTAATTTTCATGCATATGAAAATAATATCAATCTATAGAACTAGAAATATAAAGATAAATAAGACCCTAATAATGTAGATTTCATATTTTTAAGTATAGTTTTATCAGATCTATTGTGATAAACTGTTTAATAGAATATCCATGACAGTTTATGGATCATAACCTAAAAAACATTCATTGTAACCTCCTCTTCACCCTCTCACAATGTCCTCTTTTAGTCACAATTCTCTCTTAACAATATGCAATAATATTACAATGCCCTCATAAAAAGAAAACACGGTTTCCTTCTAGGGGAAAAAATCTTAACATAAATTCTAAGATCAAATTTTCAACCTAATGATGAATGGGCTGAATTGACTATGAAATTACAATAGTTACAAGTAAATTTTCTAAAAAAAAATCTCTTTGGGGTACTACCCTTGAAAACCCTCTACATGAGGGGGTGGGGTGGAGGGGGGGGGGGGGCGCGCTCTAAATTTTTTTTCTACCCCACCAAACTCTTTGGGAATAGTAGTGAGGAGGAAATCCCCTGCATCCACCCCTGCAACCAATAATAGTAGTGGGGAGGAAATCCCCTACATCCACCCCCGCAACCAATAATATTGATCCAAACACATATGAAATGGATTCTATGAATTAGGAATATAATCAAACTCCAGAACCAACAATATCCCACTTGGGGATTGATCACAATAAATCTACCACTACAACACCTATTGGACTATACTCATTTTCAAAATTTATCATTTTTAGGGTCTTGCTTGAAGGGCAACTAAAACTAAGAGAAATTAGGTTTCCCCTAGTTACTACTGTTGTTAACATGTATGCAAGATTTTGGCTAGTGTGTACTTTTTCACATTTTAACTTTCCATATTATAAAATTGATCATATGAAATGGTACCTAAGCTATCTATGTTTAGTATTAGAATGTAATTCAAAGTTCTTTGAAAGATGAATGATACTTTGGTTATCACTTTACAACCTACTATTCTCCTTCTTCTTTCCCAATTCCTCCATAAACCTCTATAACTATTAAAAAACTTACCGAAGAGGAACATATGAACTCAGAGGAATATTAAACAAACCAACAACAATACGAATGTTAAACGCAATATGCACACATATCAACCTGTGAAAACCCAAAACCTAGGGGAAAAACCTAGCTAACAGAGTTCCGTTAGTCCCTTGGCCAAAACTAGGCCAAGTGAGCCTTCACTGCTCACCTCCCTAGCCCTTTACAATACAGTTCCTTGGAGCCCATTAAAGGCTCCATTATATGATATCCATGGGTAGGAAACAATGGGTACACTTTACCATGTGCCCAAAACCACCATTGTTTGACCTGGTCAACTTTGACTCTTTCCCTGAGTCAAGTTTACCTAACAATTATATATATGAGATGCAGTACATAGATTTACCTAGTGATGGAACCACCATAGGCCCAATCACATTACTGTACACTAGCTATAATATTCATTTCTCCCTCTTAGCACTAGAGGAAAATCTCACTCAATTCTGCTTCCCATATACATAGTGTTCACATAAAACAAAATACAAAGAGAAATTATATGTACCCTCTTCCATATCATTACCATGTAGTATTTGAAGGCCCTTATGTACAATATGTCCCAGTATTTTATGCCATAAAATAGTATTTTCTCCATATATTACAATATTTTCTATTACGCTCTCAGGAATAACAAAACTATTGCACTAAACAATAGTTGTACTTAATTTTAATGATTTATTTTAAAAATTAATTATTTAAAAATATGTATTAATTTATGATGTTAAGTATGTCTTTATTAAAATTAACTATTACTTATATATTTTTTTAATTTATGATTGCACTTTAGATTATTATAACTTTTAAATTTATTAAATATCTTTTATGATTATTTTATTTAGATGATTAATGCTTATGATGTTATAATTATTATACCTTTTTATTAGAATTTTTTATTTATTTATGTTATGGAAGATGTTATATAATAATGAAGTTAGAGATTAGAGAGATGTTATTATCCACATAAATTTTTTTTATAGGGGTGAATTTAATGTGAAATATTTAAAAGGTTTTTATTAATAGTTTATTATTTCTGGAAAAAATTTATAAGTTTAAATTTTATTAGTTTTTAAGATTTATAGTTTGATTTTTAATTTTTAAATTGAAGTATAGTGGAAATGTAAGTGATTTTTTTTAAAAACGGAATAAGATTTAAGGGAAGGGGTATGAATATGGATTTTTCGAATTAGAATGATTTTTTTTTTAAATATTAAAAAGGAAAAAAAGGTTAATTAATAGAGAAATTTTATTGTTTAGAGAGGGGTTATTAGAATTTTTTATTTTTTTATGTTTTAAAGGGAGTTATTTTTTAAATAAATGTGGGAATCCAATTCTCAATAATGTTCCATCCTTCGTCGTGATTTAGGTTACTAGGACGTTTATTGATTTCTAGAGCTTCCCTAAATTTTCTATGAAAATAGTGGTCTATTTTGGCAAGGATGCGAGAGTTTTCAATACATATATGGTGTTTGGAGTTGTTTGAATGCTCACCTAAGGCAGAGATTTTTGAGCGGTTATGTTTTATGTCAGTCGAGTGTTCTTGTATCCTGGTTTTGATTGAATGACTAGTCTCCCCAATGTATGGTTTGCCACAAGAGCAGGGGATTAGATACACTCCCTTTTGTAAGTTATGGTCAACAGTGTCTTTAACAAATTTAAGGTTGCTACGAATTGTGTTTATGGGTTTGAAAGTAGCAGAAATGTTGTTTTTCTTTAGAATATGGGCAATTTTATCAATGATGCCAAGGATGTAAGGTAAGTTAACTTTTCCAATAATGTTTTCTTTATTTAATTTTTTCTTTTAGGCTTGTTTGCATTGCGGAAGGCTTTGAGGGTATAATGTTGGTTATACCCATTTCTTGCAAAAACTTCTATAAGATGGTATTTTTCAGATTCTAATTGTTCATCATCAGAGATTCTCATGGCTCTGGTTGCTAAGGTTTTTAGGACTCCCAATTTTTGGGTTGGATAATGGTGGGAGGTGGCATGAAGGTATTGTTCAATGTGAATATTTTTCCTATAGATATGGTGGGAAAAGGAACCATCAGGGTTGCAAGATAGGAGGACGTCTAAGAAGGGAATGGAGGCATCAATATCTGTTTCCATGGTGAATTTGGTTGAGTCAGAAAGACTGTTCAGGTGTTTTTTGAAGATTTCTAATTTATCCTTTCCATGAGGCCAAATGACACAGATGTCATCGACATATCTTTTCCAACATTTGGGTTTTAGGGGGGCAGAATTTAAGGCTTTAGTTTCAAAGTCTTCCAAGAATAAGTTTGCAATGATGGGGGACAAGGGATATCGCATACCAACATCCCCATCAATGGAGCTGTGGATGTTATGGGAAAAATATCGAACCCTAACACATGAAAGCTCATTAAAGCCTACCTAAGATCCACTTTATTTAGCTTCATGGATGAAATCTATGAAAAAAATTTTGGTTTCGCTATGGGATGTCCCTTGTACTTCATTATTGCAAACTTATTCATGGAAGACTTTGAAATTAATCTCTCTATACCAAAATCCCCAACAATGAAGCTATGGACGTTATGGGAAAAATCTCGGATCCTGACAGATGAAAGCTCATTGAAGCCTACCTAAGATCCACTTTATTTAGCTTCATGAATGACATTTATGAACAAAATTGTGGTTTTGATATGGGATCTCCCTTGTCCCCCATCATTGCAAACTTATTCATTGAAGAATTTAAAATTAAAGCCTTAAATTCTACCCCCGTAAAACCAAAATGGTGGAAAAGATATGTCGATGACATCTTTTTCATTTGGCCTCATGTAAAGGATAAATTAGAAATATTAAAAAAACACTTGAACAGTCTTGCTGACTCAATAAAATTCACAATGGAAATGGATAATGATGCCTCCATTCCCTTCTTAGACATCCTCCTATCTCGCAACCTTGATGGTTCCTTATCCCACCATGTCTATAGGAAAAATATTCACACTGAACAATACCTTCATGCCACCTCTCACCATCATCCAACTCAAAAACTGGGAGTCCTCAAAACCTTAGCAACCAAAGCCATGAGAATATCTGATAATGGACATTTAGAATCTAAAAAATTCCATCTTCTGGAAGTTTTCGCAAGAAATGGGTATAACCAGCATCAGACCCTCAAAGCCTTCTATAGTGCAAACAAGCCTAAAAATAAAAATTTAAATAAATATAACATTATTGGAAAAGTTAACTTACCTTATATCCTTGGCATCACTAATAAAATTCCCCATATTCTAAAGAAAAACAACATTTCTGCCACTTTAAAACCCATAAACACAATCAATAGCAACCTTAAATATATTAAAGACACTCTTGACCCCAAATTACAAAAAGGAGTATATCTAATCCCCTATTCTTGTGGAAAACCATACATTGGGGAGACTGGTCATTCATCTTAAAACCAGGATACAAGATCACTCGGCTAACATAAAACATAACCACTCAAAAACCTCTTCCTTAGTTGAGCATTCAAAAAACAATAAACATCCTAGTAACCTAAATCGTGACGAAGGATGGAACATTAGTAAGAATTGGATTCCCACATTAATTTCAAAAATAAATTCCTTTAAAACATAAAAATTTAAAAAATTCTAATAACCACTCTCTAAACAATAAAATTTCTTTATTAATTAACCTTTTTCTCTTTTTTTAATATTTAAATTTTTTTTCATTCTAATTTGAAAAATCCCTATTCATACCCCTTCCCTTAAATCTTATTCCCTTTTTTTTTTTTTTAAATCACTTACATTTCCACTCTAGATCAAATTAAAAATTAAAAATCAATCTATAAATCTTAAAAATTATAAAAAATTTCCAGAAATAATAAACTATTAATAAAAACCTTTTAAATATTTCACATAAAATTCATCACTATAAAAAAAAATTATGTGGATCATAACATCTCTCTAATCTCTAACTTCATCATTATATAACATCTTCCATAACATAAATAAACAAAAAATTCTAATACAAAGGTATAATAATTATAACATCGTAAACATTAATCATTTAAATCAAAAATTCAAAAAAGATATTTAATAAATTTAAAAGTTATAATAATCTAAAGGACAATCATAAATTAAAATATATGTAAGTAATAATTATTTTTAATAAATACATACTTAACATCATAAATTAATACATATTCATAAATAATTAATTCTTAAAATAAATCATTGAAATTAAATTCTAATTTTTTTGGGCCCTAATTTTTTTTTACAAAACCTTTTAAACTATTTATTTACCACAGCTGAGATAAGTTTCTTTCATTCAATATTATCTTGATGATGAGCCTCGGTAGCTGGTTCAAAACGTCAATGAAGAAGAAAACCCACCATCTTATCTTGATGATGAACCTCGGTAGGTGGTTCAAAACGTCAATGAAGAAGAAAACCCACCCAGTGCGATGGATCCAAAAACAATATTATTATAAAACAGAGATCGCAGAAGTCTGAAATCAGAAATAATAGTACTTCTAAGCAACTTGTACAAAGTTGTGTTCTTTTCCTGAGTCAAGTTTACCTAATAGTCAAATAATCATATCTTTACTAGCCTTTGTAGCAAATATATACTCTACTTCTAATTCTAGAAAGTGAAACAACCTTTTGCAATTTTGAAACCTAACTTATCGTTGTTCCACCTATAATAAGAGCATACCCTATGGTGCTCCTCATGCTATCTATATCAACTTCCATATTTGAATCAAAATATTCCTATAGAATAATATTAAACCTCCAAAACATAATTCATAAATAATGATTACCTCACAAATACCTGATTATCCAATTTATTGCATTCCAATGCTCTTTACCTAGGCTACTCATATCTCTTCTCACAACTCCCACTGCACAATAAATATTCATAATTTTGCATGAAATCACATACATGAAATAATCAACTATTGATGAATATAGAACCTTGACATATAGTCTATTAGGCTTGGGACACATATCTTATTCAGCTTCAGGTGGTTGTATAAAGGTGTACCAACTAGTTTTTTATCCAACATTGTAAATATTTCCCACACCTTCTAAATGTACTCATTCTAAGGCAATGTTAATTCACAATATTCTTGTCTCTTGTTATTCTCATACCAAGGATTCACTTAGAAACACCCAACTCCTTCCTCGCAAAACAATTAACTAATTTTATTAGCACATTTATATCCTATAGGTTAGACCCCACAACATTCATGTCATCTACATAAAATAGTAGGATAGTATAGCTATCATTATCTAACCTCTTAAAATAAACATAGTAGTCATATTTCCATCTACTATGACATTGTTCTATCATAAATTTTCCAAATTTCAAATACCATCACCTCGAAACTTGCTTTAGGCCATACAAGATATTCTCCAATATAAACACTATTTTTTTCCTTCCCTTTGACGTCATACCTCTGTGGATGATACATATAAATCTCTTCGTCCAAATCCCCATGAAAAAAATTTGTATTTACATACAAATATTCAATATGCAAATCTTCTACTACCAATAGACATAAAATAGTTCTAATTGAAGTCATTTTAATAATAGAAGAAAACAAATCATAAAAATCTATACCTTGTTTTGTCTAAACGCCTTTAAAAAAAAATTGGCCTTATATCTCTTTTTTCCTCCATATTCTTCCTTCAATTTGTAAACCGATTTATTCTGCAATGCTCTTTTATATACAAGAAACAAAACCAAGTTGCAAGATTGGTTATGTACCAAATATTCCATATCTTCTTTCATGGCTTTCTCCCTCTTCCTTCTAGTTTCTACATGCATTGTTTCTTCATATTTTTTTGGTTCACTAGCATCAATCAATGAAGACTTTCAAATTAAAGCCTTATATTCTGCCCCCTTAAAAACAAAATGGTGGAAAAGATATGTCGATGACATCTTTGTCATTTGGCTTCATGGAAAGGAGAAATTAGAAATATTCAAACAACACTTGAACAATGTTTCTGACTAAACAAAATTCACCATGGAAACGGAGAATGATGCCTCCATTCCCTTCTTAGACATCCTCCTATCTCGCAATCTTCATGGTTCCTTATCCCACCGTGTCTATAGGAAAAATATTCACAATGAAAAGTACCTTCATGCCACCTCTCACCATCATCCAACCCAAAAACTGGGAGTCCTCAAAACCTTAGCAACCAGAGCCATGAGAATCTCTGACAATGAACAATTAGAATCTGAAAAATCCCATCTTATGGATGTTTTCGCAAGAAATGGGTATAACTAGCAGTAGACCCTCAAAGCCTTATATAGTGCAAACAAGCCTTAAAACAAAAATTTAAATAAATATAACATTATTGGAAAAGTTAACTTACCTTACATCCTTGGAATCACTAATAAAATTGCCCATATTCTAAAGAAAAACAACATTTCTGCCAATTTCAAACCCATAAACACAATTCGTAGCAACCTTAAATATGTTAAAGACACTCTTGACCCCAAATTTCAAAAACGAGTGTATCTAATCCCCTGTTCTGGTGGCAAACCATGCACTGGGGAAACTGGTCGTTCAATCAAAACCAAGATACAAGAACACTCGGCTGACATAAAATATAACCGCTCAAAAACTTCTTCCTTAGTTGAGCCTTCAAACAACTCCAAACACCATATCTGTATTGAAAACTCTGGCATCCTTGCCAAAATAGACCACTATTTTCATAGAAAATTTAGGGAAGCTCTGGAAATCAATAGACATCCTAGTAACCTAAATTGTGACGAAGGACGAAACATTAGTAAGAATTGGATTCCCACATTAAGTTCAAAAATAACTCCTTTTAAACATAAATATTAAAAAAATTCTAATAACCCCTCTCTAAACGATAAAATTTCTCTATAAGTTAGCCTTTGTTTCTTTTTTAATTTTAATTTTTTCATTCTAATTCGAAAATACCCTATTCATGCCCCTTCCCTTAAATCTTATTCCCCTTTTTTTTTTAAATCACTTACATTTCCACTATAGATCAAATTAAAAATTAAAATCGAACTATACATCTTAAAAATTAATAAAATTTGAACTTATAGATTTTTTCCAAAAATAATAAACTATTATTAAAAACCTTTTAAATATTTCACATAAAATTCATCACTATAAAAAAAACATTATGTGGATCATAACATCTCTCTAATCTCTAACTTCATTATTATATAACATCTTCCATAACATAAATAAACAAAAATTTCTAATACAAAGGTATAATAATTATAACATCATAAACATTAATAATCTAAATAAAATAATCAAAGAAGATATTTAATAAATTGAAAAGTTACAATAATCTAAAGCACAATCCTAAACTAAAAAATATATAAGTAATAATTAATTTTAATAAAGACATACTTAACATCATAAATTAATACATATTTATAAATAATTAATTCTTAAAATAAATCATTAAAATTAAATTCTAATTTTTTTTTGCTCTAAAAATATTTTCACAAAACCTTTTAAACTATTTATTTACCACACGTCAGATCAACTTCTCTCATTCAATACTATCTTGATTATAAACCTCGGTAGCTGGTTCAAAACGTCGATGAAGAAGAAAACCCACCCAATGCGATGGATCCGTAAACAATATTATTACAAAATAGAGATCGCATAAGTCTGAAATGAAAAATAGTAGTACTTCTAAGCAACTTGTAGAAATTTATGTTCTTTTCTTGAGTCAAGTTTACCTAACAGTGAGAAAATCATATCTTTACCAGCCTTTTTAGCAAATATATACTCTACTTCTAATTGTAGAAAGTGAAACAACCTTTTGTAATTTTGAAATCTAACTTATCATTGTTCCACCTATAATAAGAGCGTACCTTACGGTGCTCCTCATGCTATCTATATCAATTTCCATATTTGAATCAAAATATCCCTATAGAATAATATTAAACCTCCAAAACATAATTCATAAATAATGATTACCTCACAAATACCTGATTATCCAATTTACTGCATTCCAATGCTCTTTACCTAGACTACTCATATCTCTTCTCACAACTCCCACTGCACAATAAATATTCATAGTTGTGTAAGACATCACATACATGAAATAATCAACTATTGATGAATATAGAACCTTGACATATAGTCTATTAGGCTTGGGACACATATCTTATTCGGCTTCACGTGGTTGTCTAATGGTGTACCAACTAGTTTTGTATCCAACATTGTAAATATTTCCCACACCTTCTAAATGTACTCATTCTAAGACAATGTTAATTCACAATATTCTTGTCTCTTGTTATTCTCATACCAAGGATTCACTTAGAAACACCCAAATCCTTCCCCGCAAAATAATTAACTAATTTTATTACGAGCAAATTTATATCCTATAGGTTAGACCCCACAACATTCATGTCATCTACATAAAATAGTAGGATAGTATAGCTATCATTATGTAACCTCTTAAAATAATTATAGTAGTCATATTTCCATCTACTATGACATTTTTCTCTCATAAATTTTCCAAATTTCACATACCATCACCTCGAAACTTTCTTTAGGCCATACAAGATATTCCCCAATATAAATACTATTTTTTCCTTCCCTTTGATGTCATACCTCTATGGATGATATGTATAAATCTCTTCGTCCAAATCCCCATGGAGAAAAATTGTATTTACATACAAATATTCAATATGCAAATGTTCTACTACCAATAGACGTAAAATAGTTCTAATTGAAGTCATCTTAATAATATAAGAAAACAAATCATCAAAATCTATACCTTGTTCTGTCTAAACCCCTTTAAAACAAAATTGGCCTTATATTTCCTTTTTCCTCCATATTCTTCCTTCAATTTGTAAACCCATTTATTCTACAATGCTCGTTTATCTACAAGCAACAAAACCAAGTTGCAAGATTGGTTATGTACCAAATATTCCATATCCTCTTTCACGACTTTCTCCCTCTTCCTTCTGGTTTCCACATGCATTGTTTCTTCATATTTTTTTGGTTCACTGGAATCAATCAATGATACATAATACGATGAAGAAGTGTACCATTACAAGGGTAAAATTATCCATACATATCTTCTAACTATAGTTGTAGGAGTTTGATGTACTAGTTTTTGTTCTTGTTGAACATTTTGATTTTCTAGGACCTTTGGAATTTCATTTTTGTGATTTAATCAAGCACAATGTATTATGTGTGTATATTTTCCTGTTTTTTTCCTTCCAACGCATCTTTTTACATGACATTATCATTGAATACCACATCTCCACTCCTAAATATTTTTTATTTTCATACTCCCATAAGTGATAACTAAGATCATTAACTCCATATCCAAAAAAATGTGCACTTTTGGATTTTCCCTCAAGCTTTGTTCTGTTTTCTATTAATATTGAAAAAAATTTCACAACCAAAATTCTTAAGAAATGAGTAGATTACGTTTTACCTATCCATGCATCCTTTAGAATGACACCATCCAAGGAACTTGAAGAATATTAATTAAGTAAATAACATTGTCCGCAACATTTTCCCAAAACTATAAGTTAAATCCTACACACAATCTCTTACTCCCTGTTAGATGATCCAAAAATAAATATTATCATACGTTATAAAGTTTGAATAAAATAATTATTAATTTAAGATACTAAATTAATAATTATTATTCTAGAATATTTATTTATTTTATGGAGACATTTAGAATTAGCATATTGTTGTAACAAGATATGACTCTCCAAATGTGTCATATCTTAGGCCTTTTTGTTAGCTAGTTATTTGGAATAACATTTAATGTAAGTGGACACTTGTTATTTAATAAGTGGTCCATAATTAGTGGAAGTTAGGACATTGAGCATATAAATAGCTCATTGCAAGAGTGTTTTTGTTGTTAGGGTGTAAACTCTTGCATAATTTCAAATGTAATTGTTTTTCTAATTAATAAAATTACGTGTCTGAGGACACTTCGGCCATTATTGTGGTATTAGAGCTACGGTAATGCTGCAGTGGATGTGAGGAGGAGATTCCAGCTCTACAAGTTCTTGGAAAACTCCATTAAATTAATCAGCAAATGATTGGTATGGAATTTGTCAAGTTTTTTTTTAAAGGAACATAAATTTTATTATTGATTTTAGATTTGTAAATGATAAAATCATTTTTTTGCAAAATAGTTTTCTGCAAAATCTATTGTACAAAATCTGCCCATTAAAAACTATTTGGCCCACATTCATCATTGTTGTTCATCCAAAATTTGTACTTCCAATCTATATTAATATTCATACTTCAAGAATATATACACGACCAATGTTTAATTTGTCATTGCCTGCGGATTGGTCAGAAACCATGACATTAACCACAAGATTTTTCTTTCACATGATTATATAATAAAATAGGAAGGAAAAGTCTTGTGAAGCCAAAATTTTACGATTTTTTTTTGTGTAATTCAACTATCTTGTTACTCAAATTTATAGAGAGTCGGCTTCATTCTTGTTTTGAATGTTTCATGCACATTGATCAAGTCAGTTGGTTGGTGTTCCAATGAATATATAGTCTAAATCTGTCTTCATAGATTTTAGAAGTCGACAGGTTCTCCACTCGATTCATTCCTCCCAGAACACAGTATGCACAAAGCAGTGTAGGTATTTTCTTAAAGGAGATATCACATTGTCTGCCAAGAAAATCAACTTGTAGATCTCGTGTGCGCAAATCAATGAGGGAAATCAAATAGACATTTTACCATCTTCATTGAAAGCGTTGTTCTAGCATTCTTATCATAGTGTATGCCTCAATCCAGCACACCGTTTTCCTTCAAGAAAAAGAGCAGTTTCTCCCAGCGAAGATACGCATCGACTGTTTCCAAACGAAATGAGAAATAGCCCAGACTAAATGATTGCACTTCATTCCACAGCCACTAAGGCAGAGCAGGTGCCAACGGAAATTAAGGTAGTTTTTAAGCAGGTGGAGACATAGTTGTTGCATAGAGTAGTCATATGCTGAAGGAGCCATTGACAACTAAATTTTATCAATCTGTACGCTGTTAACAAAGGAAGGTTAGATCCAAACAAGATTGCTATAAATATGAAAATGGGCATCCCACAAGGTCTTTTCTGGTATTCATTATAAATGAGATGGCTTTGAATGAGTTTAGAGTTGGTTTGTAGTTGAGAGATAGAACATTTTTATGTAATTTTATTGGATTAATAAGGATTTTGTAATATTTGTGGAGTAATAACGTTATTTGTAATTTTTTAAAATTTTTTTTGGAGTAATAAGGAGATTTTTATTTGTAATTTGTTTCTGGAGAGATAAGTGTGACTCAAATTAATTTTACTTTGAGGAGGGGTAACATTTTTTTTTTACCATATTATGCAAGAGCATCATTGTAAAAGTCAAATTTTGAAAGTTACCTTGTAAATATTTGAGAAATTGACTAGAGTCAAGTGCAAATCTTAGTCATTTTTTCTCCTGTTTCAACGACTATACGAGGGTCAAGGCCAAGCCCTGATAGATCATTTTTTTTCATGGCGTGTGTCGTAGCGTGTTTCGTGTGATGAGTTGCTCAATTTTTTGTGCTTGATTCTTTTGGTGTACTACTTCAACACTCCAATGTCGAAATTAATTAATCTGTTCTCTGAAACTGATAACCTAGAAGGAGTGAAATCCTATAAGACATGGAGACATATAATTGAAAGAACTCTTATTTTTAATGAATTATGGCATGGAATTTGTGATGGCAACATTAAGCCAAATAAACCAACAGATCCAGCTTCACTTACAAAATGGGAAATAAAAGATGCCAAGGCATTAGCTCTTACAAAAGCTTCAGTTAGTAATGAAATGTACATACACATTGAGAATTCCTCTGATGCATGGGCTGCTTTACATACGTTCAAAGATCTCTATGATACACAACTTGAATCAAAGAAGGTTGATCTTCAATTAAAATTGCTTCAACAAAAATTAAATGAAGGTGGTGATGTCCTTGAGTAAATTTCATGGCTTAAAAACATTAAGCAAGAAATCATCAATGTTGGCTTTCAAGCTGTTGATGAAATCTTCTTAAATACAATTTTAATTATTGTATTTCCATCATCATATACTCATTTTTTGGAAACTTTTCAAGTCACTGGAAAATTAGAGAAGATCAAATTTGATGAAATGAGTGACATGTTAGCACAACATGATAAAGATTTCGGGAAGAAGAAGCAGATTGGGGAAGATTTCTTCTTGACCGAAGCCATTTCAAGCAACTCCTCAGCTAATAGTTCCAGAAAAAAAAGGAAGAGGTAATTTCAATCCAAATAAAGTAGCACAAGGTCGTGGTCGCAGTCAACAAAGAGGAAAAAATTCCAACAGAGGCTCCAATTTAGGAAGAAACAATTTTCAAGGCAAAGGCAAAAATCAAAACAAAGGATATCATCAAGGTACAGGACAGAGTCTAGGAAGAGGAAAAACTCAAAATAGAGGACAAAGCAAAGGTCGAGGACAGTCTCAAGGAAGAGGCACCGATTTGAGTCAAATTGTTTGCAGGCGATGTAATAGAGTTGGTCATTATGCAGCAGATTGTAGAACTTCTATTGAGAAAATTTCTAAGTTTCATCCAAACTCAGCACAGTTTGCAAATGATGAAGATGATCTTGATAGTTCCGAATATTTCTTCACCAACATAGAAGCAACAACTTTATAGGTTTCAAGCTTTCTTCGAAGTGATTATGAAGATGCATGGATTCTTGATACAGGCGCAACTCAACACATGATATTTCAACATGACTTCTTCTGGAGTTTCAAAGAATGTCATCTAAATTCAATCTACCTTGCTAAAAAAACCAAACATACTCCTTCAGGCAAAGGTGTAGTTAAATTTTTTTTACCAGGCATCAGAGAAAGAATGATTTCTAGTGTATGGTATGTCCCAACATTCAAGCAAAATTTGTTGTCCTTAGTCACAATTCGATAAGCAGGGCATATAGTGATTATGGAAGATGGCTCAGTTAAAATCAACTCAGTCAAACAAAACATGCAAATAGTAATGACAGGTTATGAAGATGGAAAATTGTTAAGGATGAAAGGGATAGTTATTCCAAGAAATTATGACTTTGCAAGCACAACAAGTACAAATATTTCACTAATCCGATTATGGCATGTTAGATATGGCCATCTCAACTTTGACAGTCTCTCTCAGTTACAAAAACAGGGCATGGTTAAAGGACTTCCAACCTTCAAAAGGGAAAATGCAAAGTGTGAATCTTGCATTTTTGGAAAACAACATCGAGAGACTTTTCCCACCAATTCCTGGCGAGCAGACAGGCATTTGCAGTTGGTTCACAGTGATATTTGTGGACCCTTCCCAAATTCACTTGGAATTTGCAGATATTTTTTACTTTTTATTGACAATTTTAGCAGGATGACATGGGTATATTTCTTGAAGCAAAAGTCAGAAGCATTTGAAAAGTTCAAAACTTTTCGTAAGCTTATTGAAAATGAAGTAAAGGAGAAGATTGGTAGTCTTCAAACTGACAATGACGAAGAATTCACTTCAAATGAATTCAAAAAGTATTGCATGGAAAATGGCATAAAACGACATCTTATGAATGTCTAAACTCCGCAGCAAAATGGGGTAGTAGAAAGAATGAATCATACCTTGTTAGGAATGGCGCGATCTATGTTAACTTTCAAAAAGTTAAGTCCTTCATATTGGGCTGAAGCAGTTCATACCTCTATCTACTTGAGAAATAGATCTCCCATAGCTTCTTTAGATGGAATCACACCTTATGAAGCTTGGTCTGGCTTCAAACCACGGGTTAAGCATCTCAAAGTTTTCATATCTATCTGTTATGCCTTAGTTCCCAAGGAAAAATTAACTAGGCTTGATGCACGAAGCTTAAAGTGCACAATGATCGGGTATTCTGATGAGAAGAAAGGGTACCGAATTTTCTCAAATGGGAAATTTATTGTAAGCAGAGATGTGATTTTTGATGAAAATGAGAGTAAGAGTGCTGAAGAAGTTGACAGTCTTCTTCAAAAGTTAGAAACAAAAACTGATAAAAGAAATGGAAATTTACAAAGTCAACTGAATTCACCAAATTTGTATGAACTTGAATTTCTTTCATCTGAAGTGTTAGGGTCCTGTGATTTGGCTGATTGAAAAGCCAAATGACAGTGTAACATCAAACCAGACTTTGGAGCCCAAGGACCTAGCCTTCCTAGACTCAGAGAGGGCTCTCTCTATTTGTGTAAGGGATATCTATGTGTTTGCTTATTGTGTTCTTGATTTTAGGCTAGTTATGAAGTAGGTTTTTGGTTTTGGTTTCTAGGTTGTGAGGGATGAACTGATAAAAGACATAAGATAGGTAAAAATATGTCGGATCAACTGGACTATGGGGTCGAAAAGGTCAAGAAAGCTTTCAGGTGGTGATACAAGGTTGTTGAAGGGCTGATTTGATTCGAGGTAAAATGGATATTTGGGTAAAATGGAGTGAGATGGACACTAAATTTGTGAAAAAAAAAGGATTTCAAACATAAATAGTTTAGTAGCTAAAATAAACATGGTAGGGCTAACCATTAATCATGAGAAATGTAACTATAAATTGATCAATTCATAGAAATAAACATTCAAGCCATGCATAGAGAGATATGACTCTCTAACTTTAGGAAATGGCTATCAGACTTTGGGGAAATACATTTAAGACAAACAAACAACTCAAATCACTATGAAGGAATGCCTAAAAATAATATTTCAAGCTATTGGGCACTTCGAAAACAAGATTGCATAGTTTTAGGCAAAGGGCAAGATCAGTACAAGACCTCTTTGGTTCAACAAATGACAATCTAATCAATAAAAGAGAGGTTTCATAGGTGGTGCTATGGCTAGCCATGAGTAAGTAGGGCATATCTTGAATCATACTTAGCATGCATAAAACCATAAATGAAACAAGCAAACAATATTCTTCAGTTATTAAAGAGAAATCAATGATCCTTTAATATGACTAAGAATGAATAAAACATATAAGCTATAAAGAATCAGGAAATTTGAAGTGCCTCCGAGGGCATGTCTCAAATATATTCTCTACTGTCTTATAGCAAGCAAGAATATGGAATTACGAATGAAAACTAAGAAAAAAAACAGAGAGAGAGACACTATACCATTCTACCAAGTCTTGGAATCCAACAGTGATCCTCTTTCATCATCCAAAGGCACTCAAGAAACTCTCCAAATGCATGAGACAAGTATTTCTTCCAAGCTTGTATAACCATATATTGCTTCTATTCATCAAGTTTAGCCTTGTTTACAATGAAAGCCTTTGGAATATATAGGCCAAAGTGAGAAAACCTCTTAGTTCAACTTGCAATCTCATTAGCCTATCCAAAATATATGATTTTTTCCTTGAAGCTTTGCAAAGCCCAAGGCACAAAATATCTAATAAAATATCTCAAAAATGATAAAAAAGGGAAATATATTGACTTTTCATAACTTATCATGTACAAAAATAGCTAAACGCACATGAAGAAAATTCACTTTTGAAAGGTTCAATTTTTACAAAAATACTCAAGAAATACATCAGCAGAAAGTCCCCTGACTTGCTGGCAACTTTTGGAGGCCTTCCCGATGTTGAAATGAGGCCCGTGATGGCTCGTTGGAAAGCTCTGAGTGTCTACTTTCTGAAATTTTTTATTTTTCTCCAAAATGACCATGGAAGTCCTCCAAAAATAGGCCTATGTGTAAAAACCCAAAAAATAGGCCTTGCTGATAAACGGGGCAGAGAGTAGAAAAAGCGAGTGTTTTTTGCCATTTTGGGGGAGAAAATGATCTTCAATTGATCTGAAAATCACTGATTATATGCCCCTGAAATTATGGCATCCAATGATACCATTTTCATCCTTTGAGGATGCCCCAAAATGAAATGGCGATGGCCATGAGTTTTAGCCAAAAACCCAAAAATGACAAAAAACCAAAATTTGTCGAATTTCACCCAATTTTGGCGAGCATGACCCTCAAGGGTTTTCAGAAACATGCTGTGAAGCTGAGGCCAAATTTTGGAGGTGTCTTTCCTTGATTTTGGTGCCGGGCGCCTTCTTTTAACCTCCTTGAGTTTTTCCTGAGTGACCTTCAATTTCCGCTAGGCAAACTGATTGAGCTTCTTATAATACTCGTTCATCCTCTGTTGAAGGTCCAAGTCTCTATTTGCCTTCTCCAAATTCTTCTCCAAGTGATCATTAACCCTCTCAAGCCATGGTTCTCAATTGTTCTCTATCTCTTGTGTGAACAATGTAGTGAGAGGGGTAGATTGGAGAAGGGAAACTTCTTCTTCCTTTTGTTTCTCAAGGGCCTTTTTGAGCCCCATGGTTCTTGGCCTCTTTCGCCTAGGTTGATCTTCATCTTCGCTCTCATGGAACTCACCCATGATTTCTTCCAATCTCACTTGTGCTTTGGAGGCCTCCTTTTTTTATTTGATGGCCCGTGTCTCATATACCGCCATATGGACACTCATCTGTTTGTTTTGAACTTGCAAAAAGTGATTGAAGTTTCTAGCCCTCTCAAGATCAGTCCTCAAATCATCAATTTGGTTTTCTCTATTGATCAAGAGATTTTCTAGGATCCGGGCTTCATTTTCACTATCATCACTTTGGATTTCAATGATGTCGAATTCCCTTTCCTTTTCATGACTGCTTTCTTCTTTCTCCTTTCCTTTTCTTTGGGTGGCTCTTTTAGTCTTCCTCCTCTTGGGCAATTCGAAAATGGGCTTCTTGGGCAATTTTCCCTTGCTTCAGAGGGCCCTAGTAACATTTGGAGTTACAAATCTAGGCACCCTTTTCCTTGATGTCTGGGGCTTGGAAACTTTCGGAGAAGAGAGCATGGCCCCTTGCCTAGGAGAGGCAACTAGCACATGCCCCATTGGCTCTTTACCCTTGCTAATTTTCTCCTCATTCTTGCCACTGTCTCGGATTTCTTCATGGATGCCTTGACTGTCCTTTTGCATTTATTTTTGAGGGCTATCCTCCTCACTGTGTTGCATCTCTTCATCATGCTTCTATTCCTTTTTATGAGGCTGTTGTTCTTTTTCTTGAAGCTACTGTTCATCATTATGAGGCTGTTGTTCATCATGTTGTGGCTGCCTCTGTTCATCATGCTGCACCTGTTCATCATGCCCAAAAGTCTGTTGTTCATCATGATGTTCCTCTTCATCATGCTCTTCTTCTCCTTGCTGTTCTACCTCACTTTTTCTTCTTCCCCTTGCTGCCCTGTTTCACTATGATGCTATTCATCATCACCTTCCTCATCATCCCCTTGCTGCCCTGTTTCATCATGATGATGCTCATCATCATCTTCCTCCTCTTGCTCATGCTCTTCTTCCTCATCATGCTCTTTTTCTTGTTCAATGGGAAATTTGAGCTTCTTGGGAATAGGATTTCTTGAAGAAGGTGAAGGATGGTGAGTGGAAGGTGAAGGAGATGTATGAAATGAAGGGACAGTGGAAAAATCTAGATGTTTGATGAAAGTATCCCAAGAGACTTCCTTCTTCTCAAGATGATGAGGGATGATAACCTTGATGAGGGAGTGATGGAAGAGGCAAGGTCTGCTGAGAAGGAGGCTTTTTCTGAACAGTGGAGGCCATTTTCTCAATACTTCTATGTAGGAAGAAAGGGAGATATAAAAATTTTGCCCTTGTGAAATTCATAAGCAATCGGATATGATAGGCATAGACTTGGGAGAATCTTCCCTCGCAAGTGAAGTATTTCATGATTATCTTCATGAGGGGGGCGTAACTAGTTAATAAATATGAGAAGGGAAAAATGGATCGGCATGAATCTCTATGCTCAGGCTTCAGAAAAGGCTTGTATTCTTCTGAGTCTAGGTGGCTTTGTTTAAACCAATTCTTCCCGACATAAAGGATTTTGGTGGCCTTGGAAATGGAGCTTGGAGAGAATTTGAAATCTAGGCCTGCCAACTGAAAGTTCTTCTCTTGAAACCTCAAAGCACAAAGATGTGTCAATTGGGAATAGCTCTTCACCTCTTGCACTCTTTGGAAAAAATCTAGACACCCAATCTCATGGAAGTTAAAAAGGACTGATGGATGAGCATTCACTTCTTCAGTGGAAACAGTCTCAAATCTCTTGTGAAGACCACTCCTACTATCTTGCCTGGGAGGCATTTTGTTTTGAATGTTCTTTGCAAAACCAAGCTATCTCAAATGGCCTTTGGAATGTTTTTTTCAACCACACCTCTATCCTCCTTGTTAGTCACTGTTTGACCAAGGCAAACTGCTTCAAATGCTGTGTGAAATAGTTCCCCAACACCAACTTTGTGCACCTTCTAAATCACTGTTTTGTCCTCTTTTATGCCAATCAACAAATAGTTATCAAATAAAAATCACACAGTCAAATTGTTACTGTGTTTGGGCAAGGTATTTTGAAAAGAGGTATCTATGGCTTTTTGTTAGAACATAGGTATCCTTGTGTTTTGACAGAAGCAAGACAGACTACTCCAAACAAAACTCTTCTTGTATTCACTTTTTTTGCAGAGGTAGACAAAACACCCTCAACTGACTTTGCAAAATATTTCACCACACTCTATTTTATGGGACAATGGGGATAATATAGGGTACAGAGGGAGGTACCCAAGGGAATAATATGATGTAATAATATAAGAATGATAAACAAATGGGCCATAGTTAATAAATAAAGTGGTTAACCCACATTATGTAAGTTGTGTTAGGGAATAGATATGACCATTGTATTGGATGTATGGTATTGCTCAATAACGCTACATGGTATTTTAATAAAACTATGAAATTGAAGACTCTCCATTAGAGATCTCGAAGGGGATTGTTGTACTAAATGACCTTATAACTATTTGTGGTCTCATGCCAGCAAAAATTGAATGTATATTGTCTTATATAATTATTTATTGGGCATATTCTCTGTTCTCTACATTGTGGATCCTAAAGTGGTATCGGAAGCACTTTCTTGGTGAAGGTTTGCGGAATTTGTTTTCATTTTTGAGAGGTGCACAATGGTGCAACGACGGTCCGGAAAATTTGGTGAAAAATTTTCAGAAATAAATATCAGATCTGGATTCCTTATCGAAAAATACCCAATTTCAAAAAATAAATTAGTCGAATCGAAGTCTAGATGAGGGTGATATCGCTGATTTAAATTCAGCTATGTTGCAGAAATGTTTCTGACGGCAATTTGTGTACGGCGGCTCTCCTGACATTTTTAGTAGATTTTGGTGTACAATTTCATAAAACCAATTATAGATCTGAGCTCCCCTTGAAAAATAACCCAATTTCAAAAAAAAAAATCGGTCAAATCGGAGTCCGGATGAGGGAGTTATCACTGATTTAAAATCAGTCATTTTTTCAGAAATTTTGTGACGGCGGGACAGTTGCAGTGCAAATTTGTGTTTCCAAAGCACCTAGATCGAGATTTCAATCACATGGTTAGATGCAGAATGGATTTTCCATTTTCAAAAATGGGTTATAATAAGGATTCTAAGTTATATTGACCGAGTAATGTCCATTTTAAATTTTTGCCAAAGTAAGTGATTTTCTTCAAAACCCTTACTTTATTTTATGGATTCTCACAAGATGAAGTTTACAGGAAAAGATGATGGCCCTACTAGTGAATATTTTTTACAACATCTCAAGGCTCAATACCGATGTTTTTGGATATGCTCCATAGGGCTTCATCTGAAAGATGAGGCAAATAAATGGTGGACCTCACTTGACAGCTCAGTGAGGAAACTTCCTGAGCAAAAACTTGAAAAAGTTCTTTTGGACAAGTGGTCTCAAGCCGGAAAGAAGGATCGTAAGAGCCATAAAGACTTATTTTCTACTAATATTTCCATATTATAGGTTCATGGAAGTATTCATAAAGAGAACATCGTTGTGTCTATCATTCCTAGTTGCAAGCATAATTGTATCAATTTGAATTTGGCTAAAAAATTGCAAGTTCCAGCAAAACATATTGAAAACACACAGGTTGATAATGAAGATGTTCAAATTTATAAATGTTTGAAGATTTCTATGGATAAGTATGTGTTGCATTCTGATTTTTATGCTTCAGATATGGATGTTGTGGACGTTGTTTTGGGACACCCTTGGATGGAATCCGTTGGTACTGTCAATTTTAATGTGCAAAAGAAATTCATGAAACTCTAGTATAAAAAGAAGAAAATTACATTGCACGATATTTGCATTAGGAACCATGCAAAGATCGGGGAGGCAGAAGCACAAATATCTAACGAGACAGACACATCAGATGATGCGCCTTTGATGGTAGACAGCCAAACATAGACATCAAAGCAAGTACCAACAAAAGAACCAGACACCACTCCATCACCAATAATGGAGGAATTACCGAAAGATATTACATCAGTTAAAGCTTCAACATATCACCACCCGCATCACCCAGCAAGACAACAACCAGCAAAGTGGCAACAAATTAGAAACAACGACAACAACCCTTGGATGACACATAGAGAGGTGCGACGATCCACTGACAACACATCAACATAGAAGAACCACCAGAACCCGCTTCCATCTCAAGCGAGCAAGGCACCGACTAGATCGAGTGTTCACATTTCTCTTGGATGGCTGCATGCATGTGAATGGTATCAATGGAATACTCTTTTGAGTAGATCTTATTATTTGTGTTCTTCTCATGTTTCGGGGATGAAACATGTTTAAGGGGGGTGTAATGTAGTGTACCTAGAGGGGATAATATAGGGTACAGAGGGAGGTACCCAAGGGAATAATATGATGTAATAATATAAGAATGATAAATAAATGGACCATAGTTAATAGCTAGTGGTTAACCCAGATTGCTGTAAGAGACCACATAAATATAGGAATGATGACCCATTGTATTGGATGGTATTAAGAAATTACATGGTATTGCATGTATGAAACCTATATAGAGGCTACAGACTCTCCATTGAGGGATGTCAAGGATTATTGTATGGGCAAGCATATGGCTTGTGGAGTGATCTCCTTCCTTAAGCAGTGAATGTATGGTGTTGCCCTACCTTAAGGGTTTTGATATTAATGAAGATCTGAAGCTTTGTCTTCTATGGTGTTATTTATTGGGAATATTCTCTATTTCTCTACATTTCTTGTCAGATCTACTACAAATTCTGTGTGAAATAGTTCCCCAAAACCAACTTTGTGCTCCTTCTAAATCACTGTTTTGTCCTCTTTTATGCCAATCAACAAATAATTATCAAATAAAAAGCACACAGTCAAATTGTTACTGTGTTTGGGCAAGGTATTTTGAAAACAGGTATCTATGGCTTTTTGTTAGAACAGAGGTCTCCTTGTGTTTTGACAGAAGCAAGACAGACTACTCCAAACAAAACTATTCTTGTATTCACTGTTTTTACAGAGGTAGACAAAACACCCTCAACTGACTTTGCAAAATATTTCACCACACTCTATTTTATGGGAAAATGGAGGCAACACTAGTTTTCTATTTTATAACACATAGAAAACAATTCATAATGATCAAATTTCCACCTTATAAACAGTGTTTCTTTCTCCCCTTTGAGTTTTAGGCAAAGTCTGCTTTTTTTTCACTATGGGTTATCCCCGTGTTTGAAGGCAGCTAGGGTTCTTCAGAACTAAATAAACACACCTTAGTCTATTACCGTGTGGATATTTGACACTCACATTCAACCATAACCTTTGATTTTCGACCAAAACATCCCAATTTATAACATCATTTGTCTCTTGGAAACATAGCAAAAGCATATCACCTCTTAAACTCAAAATTTGTATTAGAGTAAGGAAAATACCTAAAAAATGTTTAAGGCCCTCGTTTGATGAGTTGAGTAGGTTTAGAGCTTGTTGGAAAGCACAAGGAGTGAGTGACACATTTAAAAGGAAGAGCGTCGCGCTGTGTAGAGGAGTCGGGTCGGCCTTCGGGCAAAGGTGACCGTGCACATAGGCGCGCTGCGCGCCACTACAGGCACGCCATGCCAACGTTATAGCCCTTTGTATTTTTGCTTTTGAACACACCACACGCTTTTCCAAGCATGCCGTGCAGGCTTTAAGACTCAAAAACTTTGCAATTTCACTTGAAATCCTTGCGTGGTCCAGTGAGCATCTATGAGAGCGATTGTGAGCACTTGTTTACATTTTTGAAACTTGCAGATGGGCTTTGCAATGGTCCATAGCTCCCCTTAAAGTTGACAAACCTTTTGAACTTTCTTTGTGAGGGTTTGAACACCTTTTTTGAAAACTGTCTTTGTTATAACGAAATTCAAATGACTTTTAAAATGCCAAAGGGGCCCCTATCCAATTTATGTTGATAATAAAGTGTCGTGGAAGCTGCTTGAAAGTTTTCATAGATATTACTTTCCCTTAAAATCATCTCAAGGATAAATTGCTTTTTCACTGTTTTCCTATTTAAGGGAGGAAACTTGTTTCCTTTGTTCATATCCGTTTTTAAGAGGAAAACCCTGCTCAAACCATATACTGACTTTAGATGCACCCTTAAAATGACATTTCCTTTTGACTGTGGGAACCTTAGTTGCATTTTCCTGGGTTTAACAAACATATTCTCATTAAAAAGAAGATCCTCTAAAGGATTCTCCTGCAATTATATGCAACAGCTAGGTATCTTCATATGTTTTCAAAAAAGTCTTTTGTTTGTGACAGTATCATGCTTCATTTCTTCGAATATTGTCCCTGAAATTGAAACACTTGCCATATCCTTTCTTCACATTTATGAACCTAGGTGTCTATTTGCAAAGCCTCCTTCAGAAATCAGGCTTAGGTTACCTTCTTGTCCATTGTGATGAGTTTTTGAAAAAGATCTTCATGAACAGGAAGATCAAACCTTCTTTGAATATCAACATCACTCTTTGGCCTATGTCTAACCCAGCTTTTCAACTTACAAACCTTGAATGGATTTCTACTAATTTTAGCCCTGTCTTTTAAAGGAAAGCACTAGCTAGATTTCATGCCTGTTGATCAAGGAGGAAATTTCTGGAAACTTTTAATGAAATCACATACCTCAGTAGGATTTGTTCATTTCGGCTTTAGATTTCCTTTGAAGTAAAACTCTAATAGCAGAAAAATCAAACCTCTTGGATTATCACAATACCACTGCTTTCCTTCTGTTTTGAACACCATTTCTCTATCCATAAGCCTTCAGTTGCTTTCCTACTACACTTAAAACCCCACCTCTGTTCCTGGCCCTCTGCTTATTAGATGAAGGAGGCCTTTATCACAGTGCCAAACCCTATACTTGTAAAATGAAGGAGGTTTTCTCAGTCTTTCAACCCTCTGCTCATGTATGGAGGAGGTTTTCTCAGTATTTCAACCCTCTGCTCATGTATGGAGGAGGTTTTCTCAGTCTTTCAAACCTATGCTCATGTATGGAGGAGGTTTTCTTGGTCTTTCAACCCTCTGCTCATCTATGGAGGAGGTTTTCTCAGTGATGCCATTTCATCAGTTTTTCAAATAGTGTTATCTTTCCTTTCATTGCCTATTCATACTTAAGAAAATGAAAATGACAAAATGACAATATGCCATGAAGGGCATCTCTCTAAGACATATAATCCTGCTATTAAAATACCTTTATGCATCTTTAGACAATCAGAGGTAGCCTGGCCAGTATCTGCAGAGAAATTCTTGTTATTCATAAGTCACTAACCTTTGACTATGTTTGCAGGAGCTTACTAAAATAGCTCTTTGTCCTGTAGTTGCATTCCAGGCTCAAAACCACATGAGAAGCAGTTGTCGTCTCATGTTGAGTTCAATAATGTCTTCTGGAACACTAGTACACTTCTGCTCTTTGAAAGAGACATTGAAAAACTTGTACATCTATCTAATATCAGCTTGACCTATGGCATATGTATTGCTGAGACTTCAAGGCTTGTTAGTGGTGCGACTTAAGGGTGTAGCCAAAATTTATTTGCAGAATAGGAAGGTATTTTAGGACTGGTTGATAATAGATAGAGGTTCTTTTGGCTTTAGGATAGTTTTCTAAGGGAAAATTGCCTAAATCTCCACTACCTAACTTAGGGGAGACTTTTTGGACAGATTTGGATTATTCTCTTTGGAGCTGATGGACAAGTTTGTATGGCTTAGGCTAGATAGGGCTTGACAATGAGGTTTTATCTCGTCATGGGCTGATTGAAAAGGTAGGAAGGCAAAAATGTTTATGGGTGTTTTCTAGCTAACAAATTTGACATATTGGAAATCAACTGCTAGAAAAATTGGTTGTAACAACTAGTCATCATCAACAGGTGAAAAATACTAATGACTAACATGACGATGATTCATCCAGTTTTTCTTCCTCATCAGTTCCATCCAGGTCTTCTAGCAGTTCATCCAACTCTCCTAGCAGTAGAAGTTCTTCTGACAATGACTCTCCACCCCTAAAACCCGCGGTTGATCAACGAACATTAGTTTACATCAACCCTCCTTTTAATGATGGTGATTTTTCACAAGCTCAAACCAGTGAACATCAATTTCCAAAGTGGGCGGTTCAAATTTTGAAAGATGTCAGGCCTAATGAACAAAATAAAAGAGGAACAAGGGGATCAAAACAAAATGAAGGAAATTTTTCTTTGATAGCAAATAATTTTACTGAACCTTCTTCTTATCAAGAGGCAGTAAAACATAAAGCATGGCAACAGGCAATGGTTGATGAATATCAGGCATTTCAATAAAATAACACTTGGCAACTTGTTGATTGTCCTCAACATGTTAAACCTCTTGGATGCAAATGGTTTTATCGAATTAAGTACAAGCAAAATGGTGATATTGACAAGTATAAAGCAAGACTTGTTGCTAAAGGTTTTGTGCAGCAGGAAGGGATAGATTATGAGGAAACATTTGCTCCTACAGCTAAATGGAACACCATCTACCTCACACTTGCCTTAGCAGCTGAACAAGGTTGGAAAGTTCATCAAATGGATGTAAAAAGTGCTTTTCTCAATGGAGATTTACAGGAAGAAGTGTACATGACACAACAACCAGGTTTTGAAATTGAAGGACAAGAACATAAAGTATGCAAACTGATAAAGGCTTTATATGGGTTAAAACAAGCTCCCCGAGCTTGGTATGCCAAAATGGATGAATATCTTTGCAAAGTTGGTTTTCAACGCAATGAATCTGATGATACCCTGTATGTATGCCAGCAAGGTGAAAATCTGGTGATTTTGGTTATGTATGTCGATGATTTGATCATCACAGGAAACAATGATGATCACATTGAACAGGTGAAAAAGGAGTTACATGCAGGTTTTAAGATGACAGATTTTGGACTACTTCACTACTATCTTGGTGTTGAAGTATTCCAACGTCCACATCAGAGCTTCATTTCTCATAGTAAATATGCAGTAGAAATTCTTCAGTGATTTGGAATGTAGGATTGCAAGCCTGTCCTTACCCCTATGGAACAGAACTTGAAACTTTCAAAATTTGAAGGGGGGGGGGAAGGTGGACAACACTACTTACAGACAGTTGATTGGCAGCTTGATTTATTTAACAACCACTCATCCTGATCTATCTTATGTAGTCAGTATTCTTTCACGTTTTATGCAGGAACCACTAGATAGCCACTAGAATGTAGCCAAAAGATTTCTTTGATATATCCAAGCTGGAACAAAAGATTTTGGTCTTCTTTACAAAAATACTAAAAAATTTGTACTTGGTGGATTTTCAGATGCCGACTTTGCTGGCAGTATTGATGGCAGGGCATCAACCTCAGGTTACTTAATGAACATGGGGTCAGCTGCTGTTTCCTGGAGTTGCAAGAAGCAAGCTACAGTGGCCACTTCTTTAGCAGAAGTAGAGTACATTTCAGCATGGGAAGCAACATGTGAGATTCTTTGGCTACGTCACATTTTACAGGACTTGGGAATTCCTCCAGCAAAAGCTACTTCATCATTCATCGACAATCAGTCAGCAATAAAGCTTGCCAAGAATCCAGTTTTTCATTCAAAGGCAAAGCATGTGGACACCAAGTATCATCATATCAGATCACTCATTGCAAAGGATGTCATCAAGCCGATTTATTGTCCTTCAGAAGATCAGACCTCTGAAATTTTCACGAAACCTCTTGGAAGAATAAAATTTACTAAGTTCAGGGATGAACTTGGTATCTGTTGTAATGTATCTTTGGATCATGGGGGGAATGTTCGATGATCCAAAAATAAATATTATCATAGGTTATAAAGTTTGAATAAAATAATTATTAATTTAAGATATTAAATTAATAATTATTATTATAGAATATTTATTTATTTTATGGGGACATTTAGAATTAACATATTGTTGTAACAAGATATGACTCTCCAAATGTGTCGTATCTTAGGCATTTTGTTAGCTATTTATTTGGAATAGCATTTAATGTAAGTGGACACTTGTTATTTAATAAGCGATCCATAATTAGTGGAAGTTAGGACATTGAGCATATAAATAGCTCATTGCAAGAGTGTTTTTGTTGTTAGGGTGTAAACTCTTGCATAATTCCAAATGTAATTGTTTTTCTGATTAATAAAATTACGTGTCTGAGGTCACTTCGGCCATTATTCCCTACATGCTCCATGATTTTTCTATTCATCATTTTTGAAAAACCAATTTCTTATGGTGTTCCTAAAATTTTCTTCTCTCTATGAATCCATGGAATGAATATAATTATCAATATCCTTGGTGTAGTATTCACCACCATTATCTTATAGGAGACATTTTAACTTATTTTCTATCTCATTCTCAATGAATGATTTAAATTTATTAAAATTATTAAAGAATATATATATATATATATATATATATATATATATATATATATATATATATATATATATATATATATATATATATTCGAATCCAATAAACCCAAATTTTCCTAGTCACATCATCAATAAAATTAACATAATAATAAGAGCCACCAAGAGATGATACCTAAGTTGGTCCCCATACATTTTTATGCTTAATTTCTAACTTTTCACTCTTCTTTTTCTTTTGAACTTTGAGAAATTTGGCTCTCTTATATTTTCCATGAACACAATGCTCATAGAAATCAAATCAACTTGCTTCAATCTTGGAAATAAATTCCTTGAATGGAGAATTTGCATCCCCTTCTCACTCATGTGCCCAAGCTATTGTTGCAAAAAAGTTGTAATTTCTCTTTTAGGAGCTAATCAATAGAAAAGACAACATTTTTGATACATAAATACATTGTACATATCTTATCTCTTTCTATTATTATCTATGATCATTACGTGAACTTCGATGATTTTTTTTTGTAAATGTAATTATACAACCTTCACTTCTAAACTTCCTTGTTGAAATTAGATTTCTTCTCAAATAAGGAACATGCCTCACCACTTTCAACAACCATTGGTTTCCATTATGTAATTTTATTTATATTTTAACCTTTCCCAAAATTTTATATGGTTCATCAACACCCAAATAAACCTATAGAAAATCACCTTAAACATAGTCTTGAAAGTATTTCCTATGGGGTGTGGCATGAAATGAATACCCAGAGTCTAACATCCAAGAGTTAGTAATATTATCTAATCAAAGGATTAAAGTAACTTGCAACACATGACTTTCTAAATTTTCTTCCTAATTATTCTCATGTTTTGCATCTCCTTGTTTTCATTTTCAAGCATTAGGGGAATTTTGAGGTCTAAAATGGGCCTCCTAAGAAAAATGTACAACCAAAATAAACTTTATAAGAACCAATAGGATTCAAGATGATGATGTCAACCATAATAGATGATTCACCATTTTTGGAGTAAAAAAGTAAAAAGATTAAAAAATAATAAAATAATAAAAACTGTTTTTTTTCAATCAGACGAACTTATTCTGTATAATAAATTTGAAAATAATACGAATTTAATTCTCATCCAAGGAGTGTTCCATGTTGCAACTAATTTTCATTTAATAATATTTTAAAAATGTGAGAAATACATAAAAATGCGGATTAGGTCGCACGAATACTACTGTAGTAGAGTAGTAGGACCTATCAAAAGTATGTAACATAAGGTACTTGATGAGGGAATTAAATTGCGATCCAACGTACTCCCCGCTTTCAAATTCTATAAAACTTTGGGAGATAAGTTGAAAATATGAATTGAAAAAGTAGTTTTTTCATTTTTCCCTCTAAAATTTGATGATGTCATCAAATCTTATTTGATTTTTTCCGAAATTATTTTATAATTTCCTTAGGAGGCCCATTTTATTGGAGAATATATGGGAAAAGTGATGCTTGAAATCATATTTTATATGCTTGAATATTTTATATGCTTGAATTATTGACCAACTATAGAAGATCCAAATATTGAAAGAAGTTGGAATGCTTGAATAAGTGATGCTTGAATATTTTATATGCTTGAATTATTGACCAACTAATAATTGCATGAGGAGAATATATGGGAAAAGTGATGCTTGAAATCATATAGAGATGGAATCTCTTGCATTCTTCAATACGTGTAATCAACCCCCATGCCCTCATAATTAAGGAAGCTGTACTTACCAAAAACCACTGCATGGATTCAATTATTAGTCACCTGAATTTTTAATAAAATATATGTTCAAAAGATTAAGGTTAGGAGACTAGAAAATTGAGAAATCTTAGCATTGTTTTTCATCTCCCATATACCCCCTTCCTTCTCCCATCTAGTGGACTCATAGTCCATCTTTTGATCTTTAGAAGCCAATATTGGACCTTTATATTAATTTTTAAAATAATATCTACATATCTTATGAATAACAAGGTAAGTTTACCTCCTAGTATATAAAATAACATTTATCAAAAATAAATACCTAAACAATCACTATTTAGGCCTTTTCCTTGAGCTTTACACTAGGAATTCATACTATCATATCTATATCATTTACATTGGTTTAATTTAATAAAACCTATGGATCACAATATGGATAACACACTTTTAAGGGAAGATTGGTTATGAAAATTGGGCCTTATTACCCTGGATTTCCGAGAGTTATATGTAAGCATAAATAATTAGGCACATTGATACACTCTCAAAGGTATCCAAGTAGTTTTATAAGTAATCATCAACTTTCATCTTGTGGAAAATATCGTAAAGGACAACAAATCAAGGGTTATTTCCCAATTCAATGCCATTCAAGTTATTGACAACTCCCCACATTTATTCATTCTAATTTTCTTTTACTTTTTGGAAAACACCACCAAGTGTTTGGAATACACCACAAATTACCATCCTCATATGGTGATCATAGTAAAGGCATACCATTAATTCTAGGAATTAAAATACCTAATGTGTACCCTTAATGAAATGGAAAAGATATTATTGGAGATTTTGGAGGTAGAGGTAATACATCCTACTACTATCCCCTACTCCTCCCTAGTCATAGTGAATTGTAGAAAAGAATTAAATTAGAAAATTTGTTCAAAATTATCCACTCTTAAAAAACTAATGACGAGAGAAACTTTTCCAGATCATGGCATTAACAACCTCTTGGATGAGCTTCATAGTGCACAATTATTCACTAATCTTGACATTTGTTCTAGTTATCAATAAATTTTAGATGAAGGAAGTAGATACTTCTAAGACTACACTTAACACCCATGAAGGACATTATTATGTTTCTAGTGATTCCTTTTAGTCTTTGCAATTTTTCCTCCTCTTTTTAGAGCCTCATGAAAAATCTCTTTAGGCCCTTTTTGTCAAACTTTGTGCTTGTATCCTTTCATGTTATTTTAATCTACATCAAAACTTGGGAGACATATGTGGCACATGTGGACCAAGATTTAAAGTTATTAAAAATAACCACTTGTTCCTCATATGTTCCAAGTGCACTATTATCTCTACTAAAGTGAAATATTTGGGTCACATTATTAGTAAGGACGGGGTGTGAGTTTACCTTAAAAAAATTTAAGCATTCAAAGTCTAATCCTACCCAGATACACTCAAAATGTTCCATGGGTTACTTGGCCTTATTGGCTAATATAAGAAATGTGTGCAAAACTATAGTAGAATGTCAACCCCATTAAAAACCTTTAAAAAATTCCTTTCATATTGAATGATTTAGCTTGGAGTGATTTTCTTGCATAAAAGGAAGCTATGTGTACTACTTCACTAATACTTTCATCCTAGGATGTGATTCCTTAGGAAAATGTATTAGGGTGATGTTGATCCAAGAGGGGTGTCCATTACTATTCATTGGTAAGAAATTATGTGATATAATTTTGGAAAATCCTACACATGAGAAATAAATGATGGCCATCATTCACCCTATAGATACATGAAACCCTTACCTAAATGCGTGATACCTTAAGATCAAGATATACCATTAAAGTTTGAAGTAATTTTTGGAACAATGTTTTCCTTCAGTAACGAAACAAAATTCGGTCATCTATATTTTAGTATATTTATATGAAATTAACTAGAAGAATAATAAGGAAATAAAAAGTGTGATGGTTGATGCCTTGCCTCAAAAATATGAGGAAGGGCCCACATTTTCTTTATCATTACTAGTGCTAGATCAACTTTCATATGTACACTAGGAATTGTTAGATAATGCAAAGGTTATTACACTCATCCATTAGCAACATGAAATAACACCCCCCCTCCTCCACCCTACTATATTTACTTTGAATTAGGACACGTTAATGTAAAAAAAATGTACTTTTTTGGTGTAAATTTATACTTTAAAAGCATATGTGTTAATGAAATTTAATTTCTCTCCTATAATGGGTCACTCTAGCTTTGAAAAAACATATTAGGATGAAATGAATAAGGACATGTGTACATTCATAGTTGATTTCAACATGTGTCATAGGGAAATGGTAAAATAGTGAAGACATTGAGGTCATTGCAACCTCCACTAATATCTACAACTACCTAGGCTAACATCTTCATGGATTTCATAGTTAGGCTTCCTAAAGTAGGCAATAAAAATTTCATCATGATCACTATTGATAGTATTTTAAAATATGATCACTTGTGTCCCTAATTACATCTCTTATTTAAATCATCCACAATTTCCCAAGCCTTCATGACTATGTCCATTAGGATGGATCAAGATACTATCTTCATGGGATAATTTTGGTAAGAGATGTTTAAAGTACAAGGTACCCAATTGAAAATGTGCATGGCTTATTATCCCTAAACATATGGTTAGATAAAATTGGTTAATAGGTGTCTGGAAACATATTTTAGACTATGATGTTCATCATTAAATTAATGGGGCTAGTGTGTTTAATGGCTACCACTTATTGAATGGTGATACAATACCACCTATCATCGTGCTACCAAAATATCACCCTATGAGGTTGCCTATGGACAAAAATCCTCTCTATATCCACATACTTACCATACATTACCAAGGTTTAGGAAGTGGATTTCACTCCTAAAAAAAAAGCTATCATTATCCATAAAATTAATAATAATTTGGTCTTGGCTCAAATCATATTAATATTACTTAGAGTGTTTCTTTGAAGAAGGAGATCACATGTTTCTTCATTTCTAGCCATTTAAGCATATATCTCTCAAGGAAAAGAGCCACTAAAATATAACACCCAAGTTTTATGGCCCATATTATATCCTCTAATATATTGGATACGTTACCTATATTTTGTATTTCCCACCTCACTACAAGATCCATATAGTATTTTATTTGTCTTATTTGAAGAATGTGGTCAGGCCAAACTAGACCAACCTACCTAGACTTGGGTTCCAGTTTATCATAGCTAGAGGCAGTAGTAGGCAACAAATATCATCTACTATACTAAGGTATTAGCCAAGAATTATTGATATAGTGGAAGTATACATAACATGATTATGCCACTTGGAATCTAGTCATAGTTCTACATTAGCTTCCACATCTCTATCCTTGAGGATAAAATTGTTTTTGAAGGGAGAGGGCATGTTCAAGTCCTACCCTAACCTCCCTAGTGAGGGGTACCAAAGAGTCAATTAATTCATTTACAAGGGAATATTATTTAAATAATTCATATCCTTTAAGTACTTGGTGTGGGGTTAATATACATGGTTATCCTTATGGAATAAGGCCCACTAGGTGTTAGGTAAAATTTGAATTGGTGAAAGTGTCAAAGTAACTTGGCTAACAACATTGATTTCTAACACATGATTTTGGTTACCCATGGTTTTGTGCTCGTGGATTGCATGTAATGAATACTTTAAAAGTCTTTGGAATACTTCATTGTAATGGTTCAATATAGGGAAAAACCGGCTAACATAATTTTATTAGTACCATTGTGGGGTGAGCAGTGAAGGTTCACCCAGTCAACTTGTTCGAGTTTTGGAAAATGACACTAACAAAATTTCGGTAGCTAGTTTTTCCCCAGATTGTACCATTACAATGAATATTTCCAAATCCTTTTAAAGGCTTTGTAGGGAAATTTAATTATGCTTTAAATTTCGTTACATTAAATTATCAATACAGGTTTGTATACTTACGAAGTGCATAACAAAATATATGCAAGGATTCAATTTCTAATTCTATCAAATGAAAATTGTTATGAAAGGAAATTTTAATCTATAAAGTAATTAATTTGACATGAAATGGAATATCAATCCATAAAAGCGATATAAATCATAATGTAGAAAACCATTGGAAAATTAATCTAAGAAAGAAGGTAAGTATTATCTATGAAAGCATGTAAACTTAATCTATAAAAACATGGAAATTTAATCTATGAAAAATGTGTAACTTTAATCTATGAATTCTTGTCGATTTAATATATAAATAATTTTAAATATATTTTTGTGAAAGCATATAAACTTATTATACGTAAACTTATTCTAGAAAAGCATGTAAACTAGTCTATGAAAGCAATTAAAATCTAGTCTTTGAAAGACATTGAAATCTAGTCTATGACCAAAGAAAGGAAAGAGTGAACATCCTTTGCAAAGGGGCACCCTCCAATGCTTCAAAAAGAACACGAGAAGTTTAAAATTAGAATAGCATCATATATTGAGTGAAATAGGCTTGGAGAAACATAGCTACAAATACATTTATTCAAGTATTCTGATTACAAATTCTAATTTTCTTCTCCCTTCCTCCCCTCTCAATTGGAGAAAGCACTCCTATTTATGCATGAGTTTCTTTGAGAAGAGGGTATCCTACTAATAAATCTAGATCCACTATTCTCTCAAGAATGTACAACCAATTTGCTAAAATTAGGATATCATTATCTGTACAAATCCTCTCACTACTCTCTAATAACTTTGATAGGAGACTCTTATTAAAAATTACATGATTTTCTCCATGAAATGTGCTTGAATAAATATCTCAAATCTTCCTTAAATATTCAAGATTTTGAAGAGGAAATTTTAATTTCAGGCTTAGTGGTTAATTATGACTTTGTCAAAATCTTCAAATATGCCTATAAATATCACAAATCTCATCGAACATTTTTCCCCAAGGAAAAATTGTAATTTTCATTAGATAAAGATGAAAATTACATGATGTAGGTGCTTTGAAAACCACATAAAAAATATTTTTGACCTTGAAACAATCATTGTATAAAATATATAAAAAAGGTGATGCCAACTACAAAAATATACAAATATCCATAGATAAATATATACAAAATATCAGTAGAGTGTTAGAGATAGTCTTAGAATCACTGTCATATGTCCATCACTGTCCCATATAAAAAACTGTAGAGTATAAAGTATAATCAAAACAATAGGTAAATGTGCCCCTATTTCAGTTAATATTTGTAGCTTCTTGGGTATCCTCTGCAAATTGTCTATGGTAGTACTCGTAATGATCATTCCCATTTTGTTCTAATATCCCCCATATACCCCGAGACTATTGCATGCCTTCCTTGGAAATACGATCTGAAATTGTGTTCTTTTCCCTATAAATATGAAGACAAGTGATAAGATCAAAGAGACCTGTAATCATCATAACTTCATCCAAAATAGGTCTTGAGTGTGTGAATGTTACATGTAGATAGTTGATTAAACAAATCTACAACCACTTGTGAATCACCAAGATCTTGTAATTGTCGACACCCTTTTTCAATTATGAAAAGAAGAAGCAAGTTGAGGCTAAAGAGTTCTGAAAATTTGTTGGATTCGTTGACAAAATCAAATTTTAGCTTGAAAGAGTGAGTTAATTTAAATATAGGATAACACCTCCTCCACATATGCCTCCATCTTGGGAAGAGCCATCAAAATATGCTCAAGGTTGAGACTAGTCATTTTGTTCAGCCATAATGGTATGAGTTTTGGATCTTGATTCATCTACATGAATATGCTCATATAAATCTAGCACCTATGCCCCAATACGACCTAGACATATTTATTTTTCATGAAAAACAATTTATTTCTCCCAAGCCAAATACCGTAGCATATAATAGAAGGAAGGTTCCACAATTTTTGAGGAGATGTCGTGTTCCACCATGAGAGCCAAGCCAAATATAAGGACTCACCCTGCCACCTGATTTGAAATAATAAAGTAATACATACTAAATTACATATTTGGGGGGATATAGGGTAAAAGAGGAATAAGGGATCCAATGATTCCTTAGCAACCTTGCATAAAGGATGCCAGGAAGGACCTAAAAGGTTATATTTTAAATGATCACTTGTAGGTATTTTATTCTCCAGTAGACACCAAATAAATAGCTGACTTTTTGTATGACATTTCAGCCTCCATATATGATTCCACCACCATGAAAGCTTCGCCAGTTCTTTCTCAACATATATGAATAAGTAACCTTCATTAGGAGAATACTTCCCAAAATATGAGTGAATCCATATGAGTTCATCATCCTTGTCATGTAGTGTAACATGAGCATTTTTAAGAGCCTCGATGTATTTAAACCAAAGATGATGCCATACCACATGAATATTTAATTCCTAAGCCACTAACCATCCTTGTGCCCATATAGTAGTGTTATCCTAATAGACCACTTGATTCAATGATCTTTTACCTTGTACAACCAGGAAAGCCACCATATCCTGAGGAAGAATGTGTTGATTTACACTAATTGTCCATGGATAAAGTCTAATCCGCACCCTTACCCCTGATCCCACTCTCTAGGCCAACCTAGATCCAATAATATTGAATGAGTCTACAATCATATTCCAAATATTTGTTGCATTCAATATGTTCTTGTTTGGATTCTGAATCTAGGCCTCTAGGGATTGTGGAGAAATGTATTTATTTATTACCACATCTGTCCATAGGCTCACTATAGAAATCAACCTCCACCCAATATTTTTAGCCAAATATTTTGAAAAGCACATCAATTTCTTCAATCCCCATCCACCCCATTTTTTGGGTAGCACAATTTTCTCCAATATTACCCAAGAAAAAAATCATGCTTCTTTTGATCCCATCTAGAGAAATCTACAACAAATTTCTTAAACCTAGCTCAAGATGCCATTGGGGATCCATGATAGTGACATATAGAATGTTTCAATTTCCTCCAAGACCGATTTGATGAGTACCAACTTGCCAACACGTGACAACGATTTGAAACTCCATCCTTAAGTCTCTTTTCAATCTTCGTCAGGAGCCATAGACAATCAATTTTTTTATAGTTATTCGGCTTCAAATGAAAACCAAGATATTTTAGTCCATCATCAATGTTTAATTATTGAGAAGGGAAAGGGACTTCAGCAAAAATAATTTCACCTCTAAGGAATCCAATCATTGTAAAATGGGATTTATGTACATTTATCTCCATCCTTGTAGCCTTGCAGAAAATACTAAGGATATTTTTAAATGTGATTATGTCTCCCCTAGATCCATCAGTAAACAATAAAAACAATTTGTGTCAAATACGTCTTACCAACCATAAGAGGCCCCCACAAGTTAACCATGCTTTTAGTTTCCCTAATCAATCTACTCAACCTTTCCATAATGAGAAAAAATAACAGAGGAGAGAGTGGGAACCCATGACAAAGACCCCTCTTTGAATGGAAATTTTTTGTAGTTGAGCCATTAATTAAAATGATAAAAGAAACAATAGTAATGCAACGTATAATCCAATTGATAAAGTTAATGTCAAAACCCAAATGAGTTAGTAAAATTCTTATATAAATCCAACTAGACATATCATAAGCTTTCTGGTCAATCTTGAGAATCGTACCTTTTGATTTTTTGATATTCAAATTGTGAATCCCTTCCTGTGCCACCCCTATGGCCTCATGTATTTGTTTGTCGTCCATAAAAGAAAATTTTTCCTTGTATATGTGCTATGATAATATGGGAGTATTATGATTTCATATAACATTTTAAATTTTTTTATAAATGCAATTACAAAACGATATAGCCATGAAGTCATGAAATGATTTTGGAGCATATGATTTTGGAATATCCAAATTTTAGATATAAGTGAATACATGCTATTTTTCTAATATTTTTAACCATAAATTAATTCAAAATACCAAAATAAGTTCTTTGGAAAAATAATAAGTCTAAACTGGTGTATGATCATGAAAATGTTCTTAATGTAAGGTTATGGAGTTGTGGAATATGGTAAATATTGAAGTAAAGTGAACAAAATGAGAATGAAAAAGATGTAATTTCGGAGATACAACAATTACATGCTATCCACATTAAAAAAACCATGGGAAACCAAATCCATGGGCCCAAAATCACCATTGTTGATCAAGTAACTTTGAATCCTTCTCCAATTCAAGTTTTACCTAACAATTCACCCTTAAAAATTGATTTTGGGTTTTCCTTGTACAAATCTAGGCAAACTGGCCAAGTGAGTTGGTACTGCTCACCTTTAGACCCTACCCCCCTCAAATTTTATATCCAAAGTATTTTATAATTTGGCATGCCCCCCTATCACCTAGGTTTGCTAACATACTTTACCAGTAATTTCCCAGGGTTATGCATTCCTTATCAAGTCTGACAATTATATGCCCATTTACATGCAATTAATATTTTTTTAATCCAATATAATAATTTTGTTTTTTATATGTTTCTATTATGACACATACAAATGTCATCATCCTCTCATCTTTTTTCCTTCTCATATGCAATTCTCTTTGTTTCATATCTAGATTCCATGACTATGCTTACATTTTATTAAACATTTATGGTGCATACCATAACATTCCCAGCCTCCTTATCTTGAGTAGCTTGTGTTGAGGTTTCAAAAGTACAATTTCCAAATTACAATGAACGCCTTATAACAAAATATCTACATTATATGTGATAACCTTCCTTTTCTTGGTTGCTCTTAGAATGCCCACTGAAGCCTCAAATATATTTTCACACCTGTAATCAATAAACAAGACCCAAAATTCGACAACATAAGATCCATCTAGATGAGGTTGATCAAGGAACTTTATATCTTCTTTGAGATGCTCCACCTCACAAATATGCTACAAGATCCATTCCTTTGTTGTGAGCCTTTCCATGACCTTGACTATCTTGATCCGTACCTCTGATTTTTAACTCTGTGAAAGACCCACCATGGCATTCAAATCCATTGCCCTATCTTCCATTGTCAGAATCGATTCCAAAATAATCTCTATAAACCCTTGAAATTTCTATTTTTATGAAACCTAGGAACTTATGTAGCATAATAATGAAAATCCAAGGAGCTTCCAACATTTGACAATGATAACCAATTTCAAAGTTATGAAACTATAGAGCTAAATTTTTATATCTCACATATGACATCCACATAATCAAATGATAATCCATGCTTTTTCAAATAGTGCAAAGAATAGAAAACATAATGGCATTAACACTTGAAACCCATTAATCCCATATAGTTCCATAAATATTGGCATCTATTCAGAACCCTCAGCAACTCTTTGGAGGGCATAAAATTCCCATTATATGAGGATGATCCAACAACTTTCATAAGTTTTCAAACTTGGAAACATCAAATCTTACGGCCTCGATAATATTGATGTTGAGTGATAAGAATTTTGGATTTTGGATTTAACAATTGATGCCTATGTTTGGGCCAAGAAAAAATCTCCATATAATTTCAAGCACATATTTATAATGGAAATTATACCAAATAAAAAAAACTTATTGCTACATAGAACAAGGCTCTGGAGATGTTTTTAGCCACAATCCCCCCTTAACCACCATTATGTCATAGTCAATCACATCCATAGTGTTCATGATTGCTCCACTCTCATTCTACAACTATTCAACTTCTATAGGAGTCACACTACGCCCTATATACTGAGCTTTAATACTATGCTCTCAACCAATGCTTAAAAACCTAATTTTTTCAATCAATTTGCTTAATCGTAAGCTATTTGATCCAAGGGTTGGAGAAACATTCCAGTTGCTTCATCCATGCAAAATCTATGGTCTTCAATATAGAAACAAATTCCCAACATTAATTCTCAATATCTCATATTCACCAAGCCAAATAAACCCTTGGAAATAGAGGAATCCCCTTGAAGCCAACAATTGGATTTAATACCATGTTAAAAATTAATAGAGAGAGATAAATTAAATTTACTCAAAGAGACATTAAACCAACTAGAAAAAAATCATGAAACATAAGCACAACATTTTATCATGCAAAACCTCAATCCAAGGAAAAACCAAATAATAAAATTATATTAGTGTCCTTGACCAAAGCCTTATCAATTTTTGATCCAAGTGGATATCAGTGGCCACCCACCTATTCCACTGGCTCACAACAAAATTTTCCTATTTTGGTATAGTACTATTTTTGGTAGTTTTTAGGTCTTGAAATTCTAAAGTTGTTTTGAGGCCTTAAACAACGTTTTTTGGAAATGAACCAATGAAATTTGTAGAAACATGGGTCCATCAGAAGCTTTGACCAATCCTCTATGGACTTTTTAACATCACCAAGATTATGGGTAGCAAGACTTTTGAGCTAAGTCTCCCCCGATTCTATTATGAAACCAACTACCAAAATAGAAGAAAAGAGAATTCAACACCTTAGAAATAAGCCACTTTGAGGGGGAAACCTCCTTTACATTACATAAATTAACAATTATTCGATGACACAAATGAGAAAACCTCCTTTCTATATATAGGAGTCCATGGGGTCACAATATAATCCTAGCCGACGTAACAATAATAATGTAATGGCACAATAATAACAATATGGGGACTGTAGGGGTACAAAAATAACAATAAGGGGGCTACACTAACAACAATAAGGGACTACACTAGTAATATAGGGCCCTAACATGCCCCTATCCTTAAAATAGTTTTATCCTTAATGCTTGAGTACTTCTGGATGCTTTTGCATAAAATTATCATCCTCCCATGTGGAATCTTCAGTGGGTAAGTTCTTCCACTTGATTAGATACTATGAAATTGATTGTTTTCGTAGATGTTGAGTTCTTGTTTCTGTGACTGATCCAGGTTCCAATATGATTTCCCCTTCCTCATCAATTTTTGGCAATATTGTTTGAACCGAAATTTTGTCACCTATAACCTTCTTTAAGCATGAAACATGGAAAACTGGGTTCACTCGAGAAGATGCAGAAAGTTCCAATTTTTATGCCATGGTACCAATATTTTGCAACACCTTGTAAGGACCATAGTACTTTGGCGATAATTTATTATCCTTCTTAGCTTGCTTGAAGGAAATTTTTTTGTATGGTTGTAGCCGTAAAAATACCTAGTCGTCTGCATCAAAAATTCTCTCGCTGCGATGTTGATCTTCCTGTTGTTTCATTCGATTCTGTGCCAAATTTAGGTTATCCTTTAAGAGTTGGAGAACTTTTTGTTGATGCTCGATGTTATCTTCCACTGCTTGAACCTTATAATTTTATCTTAAAGATGATATGATGGACGATGGAAGGAAGGAAGTGTTATACCACCATTCAGCTAGAGGTAACCAGTTGATTCATTGTGTTTGTTTATCAAATACAAGGCAACGAACATATCCTTCCAAACATTTGTTCACTATCATTGTTTTCCGATCGGATTGAGGATGATAAGATGATCTACGATCTAGTTGAGTACCCAAACAAGAAAATAATTCTGTCCAAAAATTTCCAGTGAAAATGTGATCTATATTGCTTACAATAATCTTTGGGTTTCCATGTAGCTTTTGAATTGTTTCCATAAATGCAGTAACAATTGTACTCGCTTTAAATGGATGAGATAATGCACAATAGTGGGCATACTTGCACTAGTAAAAAATGACTAATTAGTTACTAAAAAATGACTAAAATTTGCATATAAATGACTATATTTAGGCCAATGACCAATAGTAGCTAATTTTCAGTATCTTATAACGCGAACAAATTTTAGTCATTTTTAGCTTAGTCTTTAATTGGTTGTCTCAATTTTGTTATCTAGTAGTATATTTGGTCATTAATTAGGTCATTGTATTCATTGATTTGGTAATTGATTTAGCCATTGATTTGGTCATCGATTTAGTCATTAATTTGATTATTGATTTGGTCATCGATTTTATTGTCTAGTAGTATATTTGGTCATTAATTTAGTCATTGATTTGATCATTTGTTTCCACAATTAATGACCAATTATACAACATAATATATTACTAAATGATCACTAGATAAAAACTAATTAATGACCAAATAAATATGACCAAAATGTTCATCATGTTATAAGATACTGTAAATTAGCTACTAATAGTCATATATATGCAAATTTTAGTCATTGTTTGAAAACAATTAATGACCAAAGAAATATGAGTAAATTTTGGTCGTGTTATAAGCTAATGTAAATTAGCTACTAATAGTCATATATATGCACAATTTAGTCATCATTTGTAATAAAAAATTTATCATTTGTAGTAGTCATTTACTTTTTTTGATAGTCTCATATTCATTTTATAAATGATTACTTTAGTAGTTTATATTCATTTCATTTACTTTCATTAACAATCGTTATAAGCAACTAATTTAGTAGTATATTCATTTTATTTCTGTTCATCATTAATAAACATAAGCTACTAATTTAGTAGTTTTAGATGGATTTTATGTGTTCATTATTAATCAACATAAATTAATTAGTATGATTTTGAAACTAAATTTAATAAAAATGCCACACAATGTACATATTCATCTAAAATGAAAACATAATGTTAAATATATTAATTACAATACTATGTAATATCCAGTGCAACTATAAATAATTCCAACCACATAAATTATATTATATAAAATGTCAAGTATTACAATATGAGTTTCCAACTTAATATTAGTTGGAGTACAATTTACACATGAAATAATGTTTCATTACTTCAAACATTATCATTGTTTTTCCAAGGAATTGCAAGTGAATTCACCAACTCTGAAGACTTGATCGTCAGTATTTATGTGTGGCTTATGCAAGATATTGGCTCTATGGGTGCCACTAGACCAATTCTATTCTCTCCTTTAATTTTCATTTTGTCACTCTAGTGTTATTTGTTCTCCTCTTTCTTCAATCCTTGCTTCTTACCATCAATATTGAGTTACTTTTCTGACAAAACAAAAGAGAGGATACAATGCAATGTATAAGACATGAAATTCAATTAACACTAGAATATAAACTAAATTAGGATATAAAATATTTATACGATATATAGCTCAACATCAACAATATTTTTAATGTCATTTTCCCCCATAAAAATCAAGAAACTTGAACAAGTTTTCTTTAGTTGGGAAATAGTGGCAGCTATGTGGCTTGATGACCTGTATAAACAAAGAAAATAAAATTTCACAAATAAACACTATAGATCTAGAAATTTCTACTAAGAATGTCTCATGCTCCACTTTTTTAGTTATATCATTTCCTCTAGTTATCTCCAAGAAGCAATGACACTTCAACAATAAAACTAGTCAGTAGAAATCTAATGGGCAGAGCAAAGTATTGTTGACACAAGATTACAACAAGAAACTAAAAAACAATAAGAGAAGACTTTGTAAATTGCAATACTAATCGAGGATATAGCTTCCATATAGTAATCTTCAATTATCAACGTACTATTCCAGGGGAAAAAGGAATCCAATTCCCATAAGCCAACAAATTATGTATACCGCTTGTTTTCCCTACAATTAATTGAGCGAGATTAGCACATGCAATTTCCATTTAGAATCTATGAAGTAATTCTATAAATATTCAAAGAAAACTTAATGTTACTAATTTTTTTCTCTGATGCAGAAAAAACTGAATATGCTAACCTAATTTTAAGCTAGAGAGTTTTATAAGTCATCGTGTCCAAAATCATTTCTTATTGTCATGATTGTTTTTTTTAATAATCAAGCAACATGCCTATATTTGATCAGAAAATATATTTTTCAGAATATATTCCATTTTTCTAAGTCAAAACTAAATTTCCTTCCAGTTTATGACGTTCAAACAAACTGGAATCATATTCCTTTAACAAGTCTCTATTGTAATATACTACTAAACGAATAACTACGTAATGAAGTTATTAGTGGTGGAATACTAATAAATCACAAATACAGGCAAGAAATAACACCATTACGTCCTAGGCATGCCAAGTCTTTATCCTCTTAGTTGGAAATATTTCTTCATGAAAATAACATATTTGACAAAGAGAAATTTTCTAAAACTAACCAACGTCAGTGTATCCAACAACATTGAAATTTCTGTTGGCATCCCCTCAAAATGTTTGGAAGTATCAAACAAGTGTAGTTCACTTCTCTATAAGGTCCAAATTTGGAAATGGAATATGTTGTCCCTTAGTCTAATCAAGTTTTAACTTGCCTTTGATAACCTAGAGAGAATGGAAATCCAATGTAGAAAAATGAAAAAAAAAACTTGTATTCATTCACACTTACCTAGTTCCTAAATAAGCATTAAAGCACTATACAAATCCAAGCATGTTTCACATTCCACCAAGAAACATAATTTCCAGATTTTGATTGCAACCCTTGAGGCTTTCTAAAATCTATAAACAACTAACATCATAAATATTTTTCCTTAGTTCTAAAACCTTATCCTGTGTGGAGCTTGAGAAAATAGGTGCATAAACATATCACATTATAGCATGTTGTGGAGTAAATTTACAAGAAAACAATCGTTCAAAATTTTATATTCTGTCAAGATCGAGGCATGTGTTAAATGTCTATTATCTGCATCTTTGCACAATGGTGTCATAAATAATTTTAAGGTTCTTGTCTTGCTAGTATGATCGAATTATTGCCTCGTGAAAGATGTTTTTTCACCCCCATTATTAAAATTTTGATGTTATGAATAACATATAGATACAATGGATACTTTGAATAATAAAAGAGGCAATTATTTTTCCATCAATAATGTTTAGTATTTGCATATGGTGTAAATTTAGTAGTTATACTGGTGGTTTTTGCAGTAAACTATCCTGAAGGCTTACACCATACCTACTTTCCCATGCTAAACCATAGTTTTGCGTCATCAGCAAGCCCTCTTTAGAGAGTCCATTAGCCTCTACCTTAAATTCTCTATAAATATGATGGAATGATATCTTCAAGAATTGTGCCTTGACTATCTTCAGCTACTCCAAAATGGGTTGTGAAAACAATTCTTCCATCCTAAAGCTACCATTGAACCAATTGATAACCAAGGAATCCCCACAGACCTGGAATTCAATCACCTCTCCTCTACTACTATTGTTAACAAAAATTTTAATGCTTTTATTTCATCATAGTTGTTAGAGCTTGTACCAATAAATCTTCAAATTTTGAAGATATGAGTATAATATAATCACTAAGGTATATGATACCTCCTGCAACGTATTATCCTTTCTTTACCAGTGTTAGGGGATTTTTTACTTTGAAAGCTCAGTCATGACTAGGAGACACATTGAAATGATGGCTAAAACGTACCTTGAAAGATCTCAAAGTTTTTGGCAAGCCAGATACATCAAAACACCATAAGGCGCAGTGCCTTACAGCCCTTTAAGTCTTTATTCAAAACACAATTTTTTAAAAAGAAGCTTATGTTCATGGTAGAGCCACTGAATCAAAGTGATTAAGCCACCAAAAGAGAAGCCAACCTATAGTAGAGGATAACGAAGAGCATTGATAGCTCTCATACAAATTTTAACTAGTCACCACCTAGAAAATTTGTGAAATTGAGCTGCCAAAGCTGCCAAATAGAAGATGTACTTATGAGGCATTTAATATAATATTAAATGTGGTTGTTTTTAGTTAGGTATTTGTTTGATATGCGATGTACACCTCTTCTGCTACTATGTAATGAATCAATGAGACATCGCATCATCTAATGAATAAATGAATCCACTCTTTCTCATTCTACTATGTATTCATGTCCACATACATGTGTGCAAAAAAAATACATTTTAGAAATACAAGTGTGGATTTGTGGAGTCTGTTTCTACATAAAGGATGGATACTCATTTAAGTTGAGTGTAGTTATTCTTATAATATTTTAATATTTTCACTCCCACCAGAAGAATTCATTTCTTTAACTAGTGATGGAGATGTTCAGCAGTGGACACATATTGTACCAAATCCTGCGGCTAGAGTATATAATGTGCGAGCTTCCCCATTGTATGGACATGGCCCTTACATTCCACATGATAATAAGTCGAGGCAGGTATCCATTGGGGTTGGTATGTGTTCTGGAATTACAGATGGTGGTCGAGTGCATACTTGGAGGACTGCGATGAATGGTGGACTTATAGGAATGGTAGTTCCAGAGAAGGAAGCTTTGACACCACTTGGACATGAGGAAAGCCACAAGGATATTGTGATTTTTAATCTAGGTTTGTACCTTGGTTTATGCAAAGCACGATCTCTATATTACATTTATTGGTTTTGTATTTTTATTGGCTTATATTTTTAATGTTTGTATACCTGTTGTTATACTCTCTTAAGGAAGTGAAAATACTAAGAGGTTTTTTATTACCATTATCTTTGTGGGGTAGTAGACATGACATATGTTTTCTTCACTGAAACCGTGTTTTCTATTTAATATGAGTTTAGATAACAAGAATATTCATTCTGTTGCGGGTCTCAGGACTGCCACGAAAGTAATATGTGTAGCAGTATCCTTGATATTAGTTGTTAAGAAGAAAACCATAGGTTGAATGGGACTAAGGAAGAAACCAGTGAAATCTAATCACAAATCAGGAATAAAAGGGCATTCTTGGATATTCAACTACAATTCCATTTGGTTACAATTCTATTAAGACTTCTATATGTGGATTCTCCTTTTTGTAAACCACCCTTATCAACTTATGGCTAATGTACAAATTTGTAAATGATATTCATTTGTATATTGTTTCGATGAATTTTGAATTGATCTGGTCTTATTATGAAGAAATGGTAACAAGATTCCTTGCAAGCATTTGTAGGCAATATGCAGGTCCTTTTATCTATTGTGAGATACTTTCAAAGAACAGTTCTACTTACAGTCTCTAAAGGGTGTAAGGATCGTTTTATACTACCTTTTGCACATTCCTGGTTGAATTTTGAAGGCATTTCTGATTTTGACATTAGCTACATGTAGAATGTCAAATATGCTTACACTCTCTAAAGGATTCAAGGATCGTTTTGTACTACCTTTTGCACATTCTTGGTTGAATTTTGAAGGCATTTCTGATTTTGACAATAGATACATGTAGAATGTGGAGCTGGTACCCTATTTAACTAATAATTCACTACCCTGATTTCCAAAAGGAAGATGCTATTGAAATTTTTAATGATAAATTCAAGTGGGTAAGACACACTTCTATGCTCCAAAATTTAAAGAGAATAGTGTAGCTTCAAATGCAGGATGGAGCCATTTAGATCTGGTATAGCAACGTTTAAATATGCTTAGAATCTTGGCAAAAAATATTTTGTCAGAATCCTATGCCTCTTGGAATTGTTTGTTGGTTTGTCTACAATATAGAGTAGGTTTCTTTTGAATGGATTGGTTGACATCATTTTAGAGATTCAAGGCTCTGTTTCAATTAATATTGTTTCTCTATGCGATCTAACGAAATATGACTTCTGATTTGTGGCATGCAATTTTTAATGCCAAGGGAATGTTATGCCTAGTGAAGGCACTGAGGGGAAGATATAACAACTCAAATTGGACAAAAGATAACAAAGGCAAGCCATCCTGGAATGAGTAAAAGGGACTATTTATATTTATGCAATCAAACTATGAGAACCGTATGAATTAATAGCACAAGGAAAAACCCACAAAAATATTGCAGGAGGCAGGCCAAAGAATCGTAGAATTGATGATATCAAATCAATTTCTCGACTCATGAAGTGACACTAAGTATAGGAATTTTTTAGGTTTTCCTTTTGTGAAGCCTGTCATCGCATGGGTAGATATTATCTGTTGAATAACCAAAGAATCAAGTTAAAGATGTCGTGAGTGAGTGAGTAGTTTCCAGCAGAGATGTCAAAATGTATAAATTATGTTCATGGTAGAGTCGTTGAATCAAAGTGATTAAGCAGCCAAAAGAGAAGCCAACCTATAGTAGAGGATAACGAAGAACATTAATAGCTATCATACAAATTTTCACTAGTCACCACCTTGAAAATTTGTGAAATTGAGCTGCCAAAGCTACCAAATAGAAGACACATTTATGAGGCATTTAATATAGTATTAAATGTGGTTGTTGTTAGTTTCGTATTTGGGAGATATGCAATGTACTCCTCTTCTCCTACTATGTAATGACTCAATGAGACATTGCATCATCTAATGAATTAATGAATCCACTCTTTCTCATTCTACTGTGCATTCATGTCCACGTACATGAGTGAAAAAAATATACATTTTATAAATGCAAGTGTGGATTTGTGTAGACTGTTTCTAAAGAAAGGATGGATACTCATTTATATTGACTACAGTGATTCTTAAAATATTTTAATATTTTCACTCCCACCATAAGACTTCATTGCTTTAACAAGTGATGGAGATGTTCCTAAATGAACTCATGATGTACCAAATCCTATGGCTAGAGTATATAATGTGCCAGATACCCCACTGTTTGGACACGGTCCTTGCATTCCACATGGTGATAAGTTGAGGCAGGTATCCATTAGGGCTGGTATGTGTACTGGAATTACAGATGGTGGTCGAGTGCATACTTGGAGGAATGCAATGAAGGGTGGGATTATAGGCATGGTAGTTCCAGAGAAGGAAGTTTTCACACCACTTGTCCATGAGGAAAGCCACAAGGATAATGCGATTGTTAATCTAGATTTGTACCTTGGTTTCTGCAAATCACAATCTTTGTATTAGATTTATTAGTTTTTTATTTTTATTTGTTTATATTTTTTAATTATATATACTTGATGTTATACTTTCTGAAGGAAGTGTAAATACTAAGAGGTTTTTTCTTGCCATTATCTTTGTGGGGTAGTAGATATGAAAGATGTTGGCTTCGCTGCAACTATGTTTTCTATTTACTAGGGGTTTAGATAACAAGAATATTAATTATGTTGCAGGTCATAGGATTTCCATGAAAGTAATATGTGTAGAAGGATCCTTGATAGTAGTTTTCAAGAAGAAAACCAGAGGTCGAATGGGACCAAGGAAGAAACCAATGAAATATAGTAGCAAATGAGGAATATAAGTGCATTCTTGAATATTCAATTATAGTTCCATTTGGTTACAACTCTATTAAGAATTTTATATTTGGATTCTCCTTTTTGTAAACCATCGTTATCAACTTATGGCTAATGTACAACTTTTTAAATGATATTCATCTATATATTGTATCGATGAATTTTGAACTGATCCGCTCCTATTATGAAGTAATGGTAACACGCTTCCTTGCAATCATTTGTAGGAAACATGCAGGTTCTTTTATCTGTTGTGAGATACTTGCAAAGAAAAATTCTGCTTACAGTCTCTAAAGGGTGCAAGAATCATTTTATACTACCTTTTGCACATTCTTGATTAAATTTTGAAGGAATTTCTGATTTTGACATTAGCTACATGTAGAATCTAGAGCCCGTACCCTATTTAACTAATAAATCACTACCCCGATTTCCAAAAGGAGGATGTTATTGAAAGTGTAATGATGAATTGTAGTGGGTAAGACACACATCTATGCTCTAGAATTTAAAGAGAATATTGTATCTTCAAATGCGGGATGAAGCCATTTAGATCTCGTATAGCAACATTGAAATATGGTCAAAATCTTGACAAAAAATCATCTGTCAGAATCCTATGCCTCTTGGAATTGTTTTTTGGTTTGTGTACAATATAGAGTAGGTTGATTTTGAATGGATTGGTTGACATCCTTTTTGAGATTCAAGGCTCTATTACAATTCATATTGCTTCTCTATGTGATCTTACCAAATCATGGCTTTTGATTTGTGGGATGCAATTTTTAGTGCCAAGGGAATGCTATGGGTAGTGAAGGCACTGAGGGGTAGATTAATAACCTTTAATTATAACCTCCTACACAAACTACCAAAGAGTATCTCTTGAATCATGAAGAAAAGAAATAATTATAATGGAACACTCGACATATTCTTCTGCAAATGCTCAGAATTTTGTAACAGATATTGAAAATCAATATTCCAGGCAACAAATGTCTGGTAAGAAGAAAAATATCTTTACCTCAATTTCTGATCCATCCTAGTCTCCAACTGCACCACCACTTAGCAGGCTCTTACGCTTATCTACCTTCGGCTTTAGAAGATATGTAACAATAGCTACACAATTCAACAAAGAAAACATACAACATGCTTATTCTTTGCAATTCAATCCACAACAACAACCTTCAAAGGGTGAAATTGTAGCCCAAAAATATGCAAATTCTCAATTGTAATCTGCATGCACATTCAAAATTATGGTGGCTTTTCCTAAAATTAACTCAAGTTCACTAGGATCTGGAGCATATATTGAACGAGAAAATAAGACTTGAGCATACACACTCCCATTATTATTTACAAACTAGAAATAAATACAAAAATTACACCATTATACTTCAATATGCTAAAACTTGTTCTAGCCTCCACCAAGTATGTCAACCAATCCAAGTGTTTTATATTAACAACTTATATGCCGACTGATATTCAAATCAAATAGTCCAAATACTAATATGGTAGAAAGTAAGATCACATTACAAGTATTAACATAAAAACAGTTATATATACCAAAACCAGAATTTACATTGAATTATCTCAAATACCTCTACATGATGGTAAACTATTCTATGTTTTTGAACATTGTTTGGGTCCTAAACTGAAAAAGGTACATTGGTTTCTTGCCAGATAAGAGCTAATTCATTGCTAAAATCATAGAACCTCTCATTCTAAGAGAGATAGAGCCACATATCCTGAATCATTTACAAAGTACAGAAAAATTACGCTGGAGTTCACAAATTCATGACAACCACAATGTGAACCACACAATAGTACATAAAATAAGCCCCAATTAATGGTAGTTGGGTTTTAACATTGTTACCAGGAAAATCTAACAAGACACTCTCTAATGATAGTGACACTTTAATATAATAATAATAAAATGAGACTCAAACAGTGTTCCATTTCCAATAAATAATCTAGTTCTGCATATCTAAATGGAATTAATGTCCATTAAGTGTATCATCGTATATTCCCTCAATTGGCATAATAATAAATGAAGTTAGCATAACAAGGCTTAGTTGTGTGCACAGTAAACATTTGAAGATGTTTAGTTGCATCAAATAAATGTTGCAAAAGGCTTAGTTATATGTTCAGTGGATTGCAAGGAAGTTAGGTTTTATCAATTTCATTTATATCTAAGCCTTAAGGATATCCATTTCCTTGCATGGGACTTGGGCATATTGTTGGTGTCTGGATGCGAACAATATTCAACCCTTTTTCCACATAAAGTATCAACCCGAGGGCGTTAGTTAGTTCAAGACTACGACATAGTATATGCAGGAGCAATCACATGACCTGTTGTAGATCATAGGCTTAAATCCACAAACACGCAGACTATTGTAACAACAATTAAAATACATTGCAAAATTAAAAAGACATTCATAGAAATTTAAAGATTACATTGGAACAACAGTAAAAAAATCAAACTAAAACATGAAAACAATGGAAAGAAAAGTAATGCAACACCTGATCAGAAGAGAGGGTCCAACTCTCTGATCAGGGCTACGGCAAGCTCACAAATTACAGGTGAAACAATAGGGTGTTGTGCATTCAATTAATTGCAAAATATACTTTTACAAAATCTGTATGTAATGGGTTGAACCTCGATTCACAGCATGCAGGCCCTCTTTATACAAATTGTTCAGAAAATCCTGATTTCCGTCAACACCTACATATTTACAATTATACCATCCATTGCAACAACAACTTAATTGTCAAAACTGAAACCATGAAAAATCCTAAAATGTCGCTGGAGTGCAATGAAGTCTATTGCGCTGAAGCAGAAGGTGAAGGAAATGCTAGAAATTAGGAGCTGCTCCACAACTCACAGCTGTAACCTTCCCGCTTTTGCCGAATCTGTAAAAACATCAGAGTTAACATTGCAAAAAGGTAAAACCTCCTGGGCTAATACGTCATTAATCAAATATCCCATGTAAAGTAAGAGAAATTGGTTTACCTCATGTGTTTAAGAATAATAATGACACAAAGAGATAGAAAGGTGGGCTGAAATGAGAGAGAAAAGTATACAAATCCAGTACCCAATATCTCCCCCCAACTGGTCTATCTGCATGTCCTCATGCATCTCGTCGTCTCCTCAGATCTGGGTTGGACTGACTATGACTGGCATGAAGCTGTGTGAGATCATATTCTTCAGCCATTTCCGTCCCATGGGGTTTATAACCTTCCGTCAAAACAACATCTTTCCACCAATCTGGATCAACATTGTATGCAGGAGTATATCGCTTGGCTGGCAACCAGATAAGGGGAAATTGAAACCTGAGCCACATCCATCTGACCCATCAGGTATGAATGCATGCTACAAAATGTGGCATCCTCTCTAGAGCCCATGCAAGGTTAGGTGCCCCAAATGGTTCTCAACCTTTGACGGCTGAGGATGAAAACATCCACCTTCTTTGAAAACTGTCGAGTGCTTCCTTACGGAACATTGTAATATGTCTGACACATAGGTCAGCTCACCATTTCTGGGTTGCCAACATGCGTTCTCTATGCCCCTCAATCTGTAGAAATGTGTAATGCTTGTTATAAACGTTTGATTATTGGTCATGCTCGTTCCTCATCATTAATGACCTTCCCACTTGGTTCTCTTCAAACGTATCATAGGCCTTTCTCCACTAATCTGATTGATGGTATAGGAGGTAAAAGCTCTTAAATGAATGTCCCTCATGAATGGAACTTGATTAAAATATTGATCACGCCTCAAGAAATACCCATGCAGGTAGAGCTCGCACATTAAGTGTTATCCTATGATATCATGAATTTTTAATATATGGAGAAATTGAATGGGGTCCTCAATCTCGTACCAAATTTCCTTATATATACTTTCAAGACAAAAGAAAATAAATTGTTTGTGAAGGAATAAGGCATAGCTATGTGTAGGAGGTCTATAGGCTATTACCTGTTGTGCTAGGGAGAACATCTTCTCCTTATCTGATTGCAGCAGTTGCACTTGTTCTTCCAATTCTTCTATTCTGGCCTTTTGTTTAGCTTGCTTCAGCCACGCCTTATTTAACTAGTCTATGTATCATGTGACGATCCCGACAGCCTGTTCTCGAACCCGCATTGTTTCTTTCTTATGGTCACTCATAGTAGACTACCACTTCTCGATTTTAATGGCCAATAAAAATTCTCGGCCTTCAAACAACTCTTCAATCGGGCCAGTTTGTGTAGCTGCAGAGGAGACCTCAATTTTTGGCTTTACTGCCCTCCATTTGTAGATTTTTACTTCTTTTTCAGTCAGGAAACTTACCTTTTCAACTCCCAAACCTCCCTTTTCAATCTCATGGTTTCACAGAACTGCAGCTGATACCTCTTCTTGAGAGGTAACCTTCTTTTCTCACACCGTTCAATCCATTCCTATTTGACAATTGTTGAGGTATAAAAGGTGTATTTTTAACACATATTTATCCTACATTAATTATCAATCCGAGAACGAATTTTTGTTTCAAGAGTGTTCTCTGTTTAAGGTTGCAATTTGAGCTAAGAGAAATGCTGTGAGAGATGTAGTACAATATTCTAAATACAAGAGTAAACGGATGCTTGAAAAGAAATCTAATTACAATAACATGAATTCAAATACTCTGAAACTTAACTATTCACTCTGCAAAACATCAATCAAGGATACAATAGCAATAACTCATTCCTTTAGAAATTGATGCAACTGAAATCAGACTAGAACAAGGCAATCAATCTGGGAACAAGGAAGCAATAACCAATGTTCTCTATAGTTTACAGTCTTGATTTAAAGCAATTAAAGAGAAATAGAACTTAAACTAAGAAAAACTATGTAAAATTAATGAACTGGAAATGAATAGCAAACTATAACAATGTAAATAAGAAATCTTTCTGCAATTTGAAACTAATGAATTAGAAATGAACAGCACACTGGAATTGAATAGAAAATGCTAACTAATGAATCTGAATAGCAACTCTGTACTTAAAGGAATCAAATAGCTAATTCTGTTGAACACCAAACCTGTCGACAACAAACGTTATTAAGTAGCAATGGGAATGAACAACAATCCAATGGAACAACAAATAGAGTTAAATACTGAACAACAAAGCTTTATAAGTAATAACAAGATGAATGTTACAGGAATTAAGATCCTTGTTGAAATGGAACAACAATGAAATTCATTAGTGCACATAGCAATACCAATAAGCAATTCAACAGTAATTAAGTAACTCTGCAATCGTAATAAAACCAAATACAATTATCACACAACAGTAATTAAAGGATAGAAATACAAACAACAGATCGATTCCACCAGGGTTGGGCCCTTAGCACCAGTGAAACACTGCTGGGTTACTTTAGAGCTTGAGATGAAATGAAAACGTGTCTTTGTATTAATTGAACATAAAAAGTGTTTACAACGACCACTCTCTGATCATGAGAGTCAATAAAGTGCAGAATTACAAAAGGAATGTTTTTAATCAATGATTCGACTCCTTCAATCTCTAAAGGCATTGCCTTATATGAAAATTTCGATGGACAAGACAAGGAATGAGATAAGATTTGAACAGTGATCCCTCAAGATTGAAGGATCCTGAGGGATCCGCTTCCTTTCTTTTTTTAGCTGTCACTTGATCTCCTTCAGCTGAAGCTAAGCTGTCCCCTGCCTTATCTAAGCAATGCATTCTGATTTTCTTCTCTTTGGCAGGATATGGTCTATCACGGGAGGAACAACAGTTTCTCCTACTTTAGCCTCACCTTTGGTATAGCTGTTCACCTCGCTTAATTCCTGTTTTTGACAATAAAAGATAGTTTTTAGTTACTTTTTACAATAAACATAAATCTTTGCAATTGTACCATAATTCTGTAATAAATCATCTTTCTAAAGTAAAAAGAGTTATGTTTAAAGTAAAAGAATGAGAAAACACATGGTGAATTCATACCTTTTCCAATTCTCAACATACCCCCCTGCTTACCCTTTTTCATGTCCTCATGAAAACCATAGTTTACATGCAAAGCAGTTAAAGAATAAGATGGAGAAGGTTTTTCATCAGAAGGCCTAAAACCATGCATTGTAGCTAAAGCTTCGAAGACATGCCCTGTCTGTCCTTCAGGAATTTCATAGATGTCTTTATAATCTGTAGCAGGATACCATGCAATGGGGCTTCGAAACCTACACCCTAGCCAGAATGGGCCTTCCCTCAAAATGAGGTTGCTATAGAGAACCAAGTGGTCAACAGCTAATCCAAAATTTTTATAGTTAAATGGCTCTCTATTTTGAATATTCCTATTGGAAATTCCCCATCGGACCTTAGCTGCTATGTAGGCCTGGTTTCTAATAGACAGAAAATATTATATCCCATTCAAGACAATTGATTTATGGACAGGCCCCAATTCCTGGATAACACCTTCTCTTGTCATCAAATTCTTCTGCCTAGCCCATAATTGTAATGGGTGTTTTGGTTCACTCCTAACCCACAAGTCTAACTCATTTTCTTGCCTTTGAAAAAAATTATAGGATTTGAGCCATTTTAGTTGATTAACAACAAATGAAATAAATGCTTGGTATTGGATGTCACCCACAAAAGGGCTGGGATTTGTCTCACTATCATTTTACAATATGAGATTATGCAAATAGAACTCGCACAGGAGACGATGTACCTTAACCCCATAGAGTTTGCAGCATGTTACAAAATCATCTATAGTGTTTAACTCTATAGATTTTCCTGCCCTAACTTCTTTAATTTTTAACTGTAAATATCTCTTTAATAAAAATAAAGCATAATTCTTGGCAGGGCATCTACAAGCTAAAACATCTGTGTATAATGAGCAGAGAGTATCCATTAAATTATGGGCTATTTTTAATTTATTCATTACCTTTTCAGCCTTCTCCTCTACCTTCTGAAACTTCTCATAGGCTTCAGCCTTTGCTGCATGGATGATCTTCATCTGCTGCTGCAAATCCTAGTATTTTCTTCAAGGGACAGTATCTTCTTCATTTTTTTCACTTTCCTATCAAGCCTGTGCCAAATCCTCTTAGAGTCTAGCTAATGTAGGATCATTAAAAGTGTTTTGACTGTAGGCTTGTGCATTTTCACTTGAGGTTACTCCATTTGGAACAGTTGTACCTATAATAGCTGCTTGCTATTCCATATCTTCATGATTAGGCTTAGCCTGGTTTTCCATAGTCTCTACAACTTGGGGCTTTGTTTTAGTGGCCACTTTCCTCTTTTTCGGGGCACGTTTGGTGACTATGCTTCTCTTCTTTGGGGTTCGTTCGGGCATTTGTTTCATTTTAAGAATCCTAATAGTCTACCTAAGTTGTTCCACTAGCCTCTGAAGCTTCATTCGTTCCCTCCGAAGTTTTTCAAGTTCAGTTACTTTCTTCCTCTTCCTTGATGGAACGACTGTTCCTTTTTCTGAACCCAATTGCTCAGTGGGGGTTTTCTCCTCAGTAGTCATGCCTTCATTTGGGCTTGCTTATCTATTTTCTTCTTGGAACACTTCTTCAGCTTTCATATGCTCCTGGCTGCATTCTTAAGGGGTAATAACCTCAATTCACTCTATTGTTCCTTGAGAATTTCCAGTTTGGAACATTGCTTCAGTGTTCACCTCTTCCTGTCCATACTTCTTAGGGGAAGTAACCCCAGCTGATTTTTCTATTTTGTTAGGGTTTCCTCCTTCTATTTCATCTGGCATTCCCTCAGTCGTTTCTTTATTGGAAACAACTTGCTCCTGCAATTGGTCGTTAAGGTTCAGTGGGCTATGGGGCTGCACATATTCACTCATGTTGGCCAAAATTTGGGCCAATTGGTCTTCTTGCAAAGGGCATCGTGGTGAACTTGCAGTGGTGGTTTCGGGAGGCTCTGCTCCTCCTCTTTCATTTTTACTGTTGTGATTATATTTTTCCTCTTCACAGGTATGGTAACTACCTTCTTCCTCATCATAGTATCAAATCTCTCCCTCTACAATAGTATGAGGACTTCCTTCTTCCTCATCAGAGTAGCAAATCTCTCCCTCTACACTAGTATGAGGACTTCCTTCTTCTTCCTCATCAGTGCGGGGACTCCCTCCTTCTAATTGTGGGGGCTGTTCATCCTCCGAGCTGGTTAATTCCAAGGGCTGGCTACTGCTACTCGGAAGGCCTTCTATCATTCCCCTACTTCTTTTTGAACGGGAGGATTTTCCATACTTTGATGGCTCTGCTGCTGTGCTAGCCATTCTCTTTCGTTTTGGGGCAGGTAAGGCTAATCCTCCATCAATCGAAAATATCAGTTCTTCCCAACTGGTCTGTTTTTGGGCAAGGTTGTAACTTACGATCAATCTTATTAAGGAATGGTGGCTTACCACCATGTGTGTGTGCCAAGCTTTTCTTATACTACATGCAACATCATGCAGTAAGGAATTTAAAAATGCAGGCAAGTTTACAGTACATTTTTGCTTTAATACTTCCAATAACTTAAGGTGGCGAGGTCTTACCACGTCTTTTCTTCCATCGCATGTTATATAGGCCTGCACTACCTTTGCCAATTCCGTCCATGGTTCTCCCAATGATGCTGGATGAACTCCTTTTCCTTTGACGACCAATGTCCGTCCTTCTTTCTGGAAAATGTTCATGGATTCTTGAAGCCTAACCTTCTTATGAGTCCATATGTTTCCTTCCACTGGTAGACCAGACACCTCTGCGATTATTTCATCTTTTACTGCTATTTGTCTACCTCTAACCATGGAGTAACATTCCTGCAAATTATATAAAAACTCAATAGATACTATTTCATGAGGTTGTTGTAGCCTTGTGAGGTATTTAATCCATCCCAATTTTTCCAGAATTTATCATGCAGCATCAGAAACAACCAGCACCTACGGCTCACTGCGAATTTGTCAACCTCCCATCTTCTCTGCACACTATTAATTCTTTACAAACACACAGTAGATTGGAATAATATCGTTAAGTTTTTGTTATTCCATAGAATAGAGGGATTTGATTCGCATGTAGGTAAAAAAATATAGAGATTTGATCATGTAGTGATTAAGAGGCATCTGCGCCCCCCTTAAGGATGATAGGTCATCCTCAACCGTCAAATAAGAGAGGAAAGTACTGCACAACAGTTGTACGGCAGGAAAAAGCATGCATACTTATGATACAATCAATCAAATTATTGCATTACTGAAATCGATGTGTGTGATTAAATTGTAAATAGATATAGAAATGTTTGTAATGATTCAAAGATAAGGAAAAGGGACAGCTAATGTGAACAAGTACTAATGCGCTTATTACCCACTCAAACTAATGTGATCAATTTATGATGAATTTCATGTATAATAGGTTCAAAACCAAGGGTTTAGGAATCATACTTTCATTTGATATTTAGATAGAAATATAGGAAAAAGGATTTAACATTACCATTGATCTGTAAAAATGTGACTCCAATACCATCAGCAGAGCTCTATTGCCCACAGGTGTCCATAACCTTGACAAAGTTTCTTTCTCACCCTTGGAACCATTATCCTTTATTTATGCCTAGGGAAGTGCTGTGTGATGTCATAATGGAGGCCATTGTGCTGGCTTGGGGACTAGATAAATCACAATGCCATTCACCAGAAAGAAGTGAAAAGTGGACAGGTCGGCTCGTGATGAGACCTCCTGTTCCAAGAACTTTTTAGTTTTTTTTTCAATTTTCCATTGGACCATATCCCTGGTGTGGTGGCCATGATGGGAATGCAACTTCACTGCTTTCTTATGATCATCGTAGGCTGGCTCTTGATGAGACCCCCTATCCTCCATCTGCCATATCATAGAATTGTTAGTGATATATATATATATATATATATATATATATATATATATATATATATATATATATTTATTTATTTATTTATTTTTATTTTTTTCTCTCTTTTTTTTTCATATAGCACTTTCCTACTTATATATAAAGGATGGCTCAACACTCCTTAAGAGTAGGGATGGTGGAAGAAGTCTAAACATCTCAATATAAAATAATATGCCCTCATTCTTACTCAATAAATAAAAACCAAAGAAAGTTATAAAAATTTGGGGAGGAACCAACATGATAAAGATAATCGATCATATTAATTTTAGTGATAGTAAGACATAAAAGTAATATTGGTGGTTATATCCTTTTCCTTTTTCTTATCACTACAGAAAAATTTCTTAAAAAGTGACAATATATTTTGATTTTCTGATTCCAGTAACCTTTAATTTGTGTAATATTGTATAAATAGTATGTTTTCCTTTAGAAGAGTCATTATAAATCCTCAAAATGATGTTCTAAAACAAGAAAAATGCACTCGAAAAGTGATGTTCCTTTGGAAAGGAACAACAGAAACAATTTGCGGAAATGTTGTTCCTTTCAAAAGGAACATCAAAAACAATCTGTGAAACTGTTGTTCCTTTCGAAAGGAACAGCAAAAAAAATCTGTGAAACTGCAAAAATAAATAGCACAACTGTTGTTCCTTTCGAAAGGAGCAACAAAAATGTTGTTCCTTTGGAAAGGGACAGCAAAAATTCACAATAAGCGAAATAAAAACAGTTGAAGAAACATAATTCCATACAAAAAAACAAGAAAATTAAAAGAACAATCTTTATGTACAAATTTCAAAGGAAAGAAATGATTTAATGAATGGGTGCCGAGGAGGATTTATCCCCTTCAGCAAGAATTTGCATGGTAGAATCTTCCCGTAATTGTTGGTAGAAGGATTCTCGAGTAAGCAGTTTATGGTAAAGTCGTACTCAATGACCGTTTACTTTGAAGGAATGTCTAGATCCATCAATGGTGATTAATGTAATGGTGTCATTATCATGCAATTTTTGTATCTCGTAAGGTCCAAGCCATCGTGTATGGAGTTTCCCTGGAAAATCTTGAAACCTGGAGTCATATAGGAGTGCCCAATCTCCTTCGTGGGAGATTTTTTCTTTGATGAGGGTGTCGTGCCATTTTTCTCTCTGTTGTTGAATTAACGCAGTGTGCTGAAGAGCAGAGAGCCTAATTTCATCTAACTCATTGATTTTCTATAATATTTTGGCCTGGGCTTCATTTAAATCTAAACCCACCTCCCGGGTTGTTCTTAATGTCTGAATTTAAAACTCTACTGGAAATATGGGTTGTTTTCCAAATACCAATTGATATGGTGAATACCCCATAGTACCTCTCCATGTTGTTCGGTATGGCCACAAGGCTTCTGGAAAACTGTAAGCCCAGTCATGTCTGTGTGAGGCAATTGTTTTTGTCAATATAGATTCAATCACTTTATTCACGCTCTCTACCTGGCCGTTTTCCTGTGGGTGGTATGGGGTTGTAATTTTGTGCTGAATGTGGTAATTCTGCAATGTTTCAATGAGTTTATTACCTACAAACTGTCGTCCTCCATCTATGATTATGTCCCTTGGGAGGCTGTATCGCACAAATATTTGGAAAAGGAATTGTATTATAGAGTCCTCTGTAGCTTTCGAAGGTGCCTCTACTTCAACCCATTTAGTGACATACTTGGTTACAACTAGGATGTATGTTCTTTGGTTTGATGGGGGGTTAATGGGACCAAAAAAATCGAGCGCCCAACGTTCAAATGGTTCAATTACTAACTTTGGGTTCAAAGGCATTTCATCGGACTGTCTAGGGTGACCCACCCTTTGGCAGCTATCACAGGCCTGTACAAATTTTTTAGTGCCTTTAAAAATTGTAGGCCAATAATATCTTGTCTATAAAACCTTATGAGCAGTTCTACGATCTGCAAAATGTCTGCCACATGGCCCTTCATGGCATGCTTTCAGAATATCAAATACTTCGTCCTCTAGAATGCATCTCCTGATTTGCATATCTCACCCTGTATGAAACAGGTAGCCCCCAAGCCAAGAGAATTGGGTACTACGCTGTATTATCTACTTTTTTTCATTAAGGTTTAGATGTTTAGGTAATTTACCTATTGCAAAATAATTTGCTATATCAACATACCATGGGATTCTAACAATAACAGCGAACAAATGCTCATCTGGGAAGTAGTCTTCGATTGCTGTTGCATCTGTTGGCTTTGGAATTTGTGACAGAAAATCAGCTATAGGGTTCTCTTTTCCATGTCTATCTTTAATTGTAATATCGAATTCCTGCAATAAAATCAACCACCTTGTCACTCTTCCATTTGTAACAGGTTTATTTGCTAAAAATTTAATGGCAAAGTGATAAGTATATAAAACTACAGGATACCCAGTTATATAATGTCTAAACTTATTTACAGCATGAACTACAGCTAAAAATTCCTTCTCAGTCACAGTATAATTTAATTCAACAGGAGATAGATTTTTGCTAATATAATAGATTGCATATGGTTTCTTATCCTCTTCCTGCCCAAGTACTGCTCCAATCACTGTGTCTGAGGCATCAGATGAAATTTGGAATGGAAAATTCCAATTTAGGCCCCTCAGCACTGGGGCTGTTGATACAAGCTTTTTCAGATCCTTGAAAGCATGGTCACATTTATCTGTCCAAATAAAATCAACATTTCCTGTTAGTGCATATAAAGGTGCAGCTATTCAAGAATAATGTTCTATGAATCTTCTATAATAACCGGAAAATACAAGAAAGATACGTACCTCTGTTTGTGTGGTGGGTGTAGGTATTAACAAAATTATCTGAATTTTGGCTGGATCCACCTAAATTCCAGCTGCTGAAATATAATGTCCTAAGATAAGTCCATCGGTTATCATCATATGACACTTTTCATGGCTTAAACAAAGCCTAGTGTCAATACATATTTGCAACACCTTTTCTAAGTTTTCTAATGCTATCTCAAAATCATCTCCGTAAGGTGTGAAGTCATCCATATACACTTCAAGCCCTTCATTTATTAGGTTTGAAAAGATGCTGAGAATGGCCCTCTAAAATGTAGTAGGGACATTACATAGGCCAAAGGGTAAGACTCGATAGGCAAATGTCCCCCATGGATAGGTAAAAGTGGTTTTGTCTTAGTCTTCAAGGGCAATCTGGATTTGGTTGTACCCATTGAAGCCATCTAGGAAAGAAAGAAAGAAAAGAATTTCTTTCTTGCCAATGTATCTAATACCTGGTTAATGAAAGGAAGGGGAAAGTGGTCTTTCTGGGTTGCTTTGTTGAGTTCTTGGTAATATACGCATATTCTCCACTTTCTGTTATTTTTTGGTACTGTTAGCCCCCCCATGAAATTCTTGACAAGCAAGCAGGGGGCTAAATTACTTTAGAAGCCTTCAAGGAATGCCTTTTCCCTGAAAACCCATCATCCTTGAAGTCTATCAGTGCTCTGCCTTATATGTTTTATCTCTGCTAATTTCCCCCCAAAAGGCATACATTGCCCCTCATATCCCTACAAATTATCCCTTTGAACCTTTGTTTTTCCCTTGTCAAATTTCCCCCCTAATTCCCTAAAACTCCTTTGTATCTAGCATACTCCCATAGTTTATGCCTAAATCCCCTTCATTCCCCTATCGTTGCCATTGGCTGGCCTGAAAATGCATTAAAATTGAATTAAAATGATATATTTAATATATATGGGTCCTAGCCCTTTTAGCGATAGCCCCACACCCCTTTTCCTCCACGTGACCCAGCACCAAGACCAAGCGCCAGGACATAAAGCGCTTAAAGCATTCGTCCATCGAGGGCGTCCCTAACTGTTGATCTCCAAATAATCTGACGATCCCCGTGGCACTATCACACCCATGGTCCCCATTCCTTTCACCGCTCGATCACCGCATCATAGCCGTTCGATTAACCTGCCATATCAACGGTCTGCAATGCATCCGCCCCGGTGGTCCCCGCCATGCACTGTGCACAAACCACCGGTTTCTATCGCACCGCCTTTGGGCAGAAGGTGGTATTTACTGATAGCCCAGTGATTCCATACAATGATTGACGCATGGTTCTTGTATGATTCCAAAACCGCTTGCTCATCACGCATTATCGTTCGGTACACGATGCCCAGCGATATTGTCGTGAGTCGTCCGATCTGGGGCAGTCAATCCGACGGTTGTCACTCCTCGAAGATGAACGTTGTTTAACCTCCGATCGTCGTACCCCTGGCCCACTGTCTATCAACCTCGATGTGTTTTCCACCGTAGATTTCCTTTAAGATCAGACGGCCCAAATTGGTCTACCCACCGTTGACCACCTCGCCATCGCCCGACCTTCCCACGTCACCTCCACGTGCACCCGCCATACATCATCCCATCCATTGCAATATTTGTTTAAAATTCGTGTTTTTTTTAAGGTTTTTTTCTCATTCAAACTTCTTCCACCGCAGTGTGCCAACCTGTAACCTTGAACGTTCTTCCACTGCACGCTGCATCTTCCACCACCATTGTTCCACCATGGCACCATTTTTTACAGTCACACTCATCGTCTCCATCACATCCGCTACCCCAAAATATGTTTTCGTAACCAGTCTTCGTTTTTGCAGGGTTGTCAATGGTAAATGACCGCCACGATGCGTGATCTCTGTTATAGTGACAGAGAAATCAAAGAAGATCATTTGCAGTGGCTGAATTTATGAAAAAAGACCCGGGAAGGTAAATACAAGACGTTCATTAAAATAGCAGGGTTTAGGCTCTGTGTAAAACCTTCCAGCACCATTAAAGCTCGAACTGCACGGACAAAGACAGAGATGGAGCAGCAAAGTGTTTCAGTGCAAGGCAAAGAGATTAGGGCACGCCAATGAAAATCTTAAGCCCTAAATCAATGGTAAAGAGGCAAAGCACCAGTTTGAATACCCCAAGGATCGATCAAAAGGTCCTGAGCACAAGTAAAAGGTAACATCAGGGTTTATTCACCAGAAGAATGTTTTTCTTCATAAATTACAGGGCATCCATACAGTTTTTATTCAACACCGTGTCCCTGAAGGAATTTCCACCCTAACAACAGTTCGAAACTACTAGAACATTTATGTATCAGACTTCTCAGTAGTTCATTTGCCCTTTGTTTATTCACCACGAGTACAGCAGAGCACTACAGCCAGGATGCATCAAAGTCATAACAGAAGTAAATAGAATCCTGAAGAAGATCACTCTTCCATCAAAGAGTGACAAGAATTAAATGTTCAGAGTGTAAGCAGAATGGGCTTCGGCCCTCTTTCTTTTCAGAAGTTTTTGTACTGCATTTAGTTCCCCACCTACCTCCTCAGTTCCTCTTCAGCTATAAAGCTCATGAGAGAATATTGTAACAGTTGTTGATGAGATATCAAAGAATTTTAAGTCGTCTCAGTGAGATATAGTTTCTGCAAAATTGTAAGATAGGATGAGATATGATGTATTCAGGTTGAATGTTCAAGCTGTGGGAAATATTGTACCTGATTGGTGTTGTTTTTAATATGACAAGCACATTTCTTTGGATCCTGATCTAAAGCAGCTGGTGATGTTTTCATGTCTCTGCGTTTTATTTCATTTCATTTTGTTTCATCTAGCTCACATCAGAACTTTGGCATAAGATTTACCCTTGCTAGGTACCTTATGCTGCTGCTCTCCTAGCCTTTTATGTTTTCTGCTTATATGTGTATCTGAATATTGATTTCAGTTGATTTAACCAGTGTAGTGGATGTTATTGCCTGCTCTCTGATGTATGGATTAATGGAATCTATGTTTAGATGTTCTTGTTAGGATTTAGTTGAATGAGTTGAGAACACTGGGAGGTCTAAAACTCTGTCTCTGCCTCACTAGGATCTTTCCATCTCAATTAAGCCTTTCTAAGATCCCTTGTATTGCCTCTGATTTTTTCCAAGAAGGTCTGGAGTTAAATTACCTCTGACCTGATCTATAGACAAGATTGGATGGTTATCCTTCTTTCACTTTCAGTCCTTAATGTTCCATTCCATCCATTATCTTTAAAGATCCAGATGATTTAGATTACTAGCCCAACTGAAAGCTTGCACATTGAACAACAAGTAAACCCTTTCTTGACTCCATTGCCCAATGGCCTTGATGTTCTCTGAGTCATCCACCTTTGCCTAAATTCTTCTTTGCCCGTCCTTGTCTTATATTGGACCCTTCTTTCCTGATTCCCAACAACCAAACACAAACAATCAAACAAACAAACCTTGAGCCCATAACTAGCCTAAAATCTAAAATTTGAGCCTTAAAGACATAAACCTTTGGAAATCATAGAGAGATCCCTCTCTGGACCTAGGAGGGCTATATCCTAAGGTTTGAAATTGGTTCTAATGTTGTCTCATCTTTTGGTCTTACCAACCTGGCCAAAACATGGGAACCTCAACATAATGGCGACTCCGCTGGGGACATTCTAAGAATTTTCCACTCTACATCACAAGAACCTTAGAAACCCTACAATCTCTGGTTAGGTTGGCAGTAAGTCACTTCTATTCTCGAATAAACTCTATATCATTTTTTGTGTTCTCTTACACTCTTAGACAGAGTCTGGAAAGGGCTAGGTAGCCTCCAGATCTCACCCTCTTCGGAGGTGACATATCCGGTAAATGCCCTCCCAGTCAATCTTTGGTTGGATTTTTGTTGTGTTTTGAGGTTATTATTGAAAGGTGACATTACCTGAGCACTATGGTGGATAGTGTACCCTTTAGGACACCCTAAACCTTCCACCTGGTGACTCCATAACTTCTCAAAGATTAAAGAATGCACTGGTGATCAGTAGGTCTGCTGATTATCTTGGTTTCACATAAGACTCCACTAGGAGACCAGCCTTCATAACAACATCAACCACAATAGGAGTAACAAGCAGGGTTAAGCTCCTCTGTTGGAGGATAACATTATGGCTCCAAGGAACATTTATACAAGAGCTTACCCTAACAAAAAACCGCCTGAAATAGTTGATAACCCTGAGAAAATCCTCAAGAAATTACCTGCACCTAGAAGATCAACTATTTCCAATCATATCCACAGAGCTAATTCTGCACCAGAAGACCTTACAGCTCTGTCACACTGTCATCTTAACCTAGACTTACCTCATAGACTACCAAGAACTAGGTCATTCAGTGATCTAGATCAACCAGAACTCGAGCCTCCTAATTTTCCACACCTATGTGCTACACACACTAGGAACAGAGAAACTCCCCCATCTACACCCCCAGATTTTCACTTCATTCAAAACTTGGGGCTCCCCCACCCTAGATCTTCTCAACAAACTTCTACTGGTCCTAGAATCCCTGTCATTTGTATACCCACTGCCCAAGTTAACCCTTTACCTCATCAGAACATCACCATGGCAGCCTGGTATGCACCCCTAGTGTTACCCCAGCCTCTAGTACCCCTACCAAATGATTATCAATCAAAGATCCCACACTTCACTGCCAAAGAGTCCATAACATCCCAGTAACATGTAGATAAAATGGAAGACTCTTTTGACTACATGGAAATTGATGATGAAACAGTCAAAATGAGAATATTTGCCCAAAGCTTAGGAGGGGATGTGAAGAAATGGTTTAAAAACCTGCCTCTTGGTAGTATCCAAGATCTTCCTAGTTTGTATCAGACTTTCATTAACAAGTGGGAAGTTAGAGCTAACCCTTGCCAACTCCTCGCAGAATACATGAACATCAAAAGAAATGTAGGAGAAAGTGTCCATGATTACTCTACAAGATTCAACAACATTTACAATGCACTTCCTCCACACATGAAACCTCCCCAAGGTATGGCTCTAATGAAATACCCTGAAGGCTTTGATGCTGATATGGCCTACCAATTGAGGGAGAAATATTACACCACGCTGGAAGACATGCAAAAGGGAGCAATAAGTGTTGAGGCAAATTTGATTGAGAAAAGAGCAAGACTGAGGGATGAAAAGAGGGTAACTTACAGAGATGACAATGTAGCCTCCACTTCTGATCCAAATTATGATAGATTATCTAAAAATGTGGAAATAATACAACAAATGATGGAAAATATGGTTGTCATAGTGGGTAACCAAAATAGAAACCAAAACCAAAACCAAAACTTTAGAAGAAACAACAACACTCCCAACATACAAAAAGAATCATATCAACAAGTTATTCCTCCATTCCAAAACTTTCTTGACGAGGATGAGGGAATCATAGAAGAATCTGATGGGAATGTAATAAACATGTTTGAAATAGAGGACTCAATCCATAACTGTGATTCAGAGGAAGTTCAGCCCTCACCTTCATATTGGGATGAGGAAATATTAGGGTCTGAAGACTGCAGACTTGGATTTGAGAACGCTATCATGCAAGTCAGGGAACAGTATGAACTTAGGAGCAAAAAGAACCAATACAATTCCAAAACTAAGACTCCTAAGATCACCATCAAGAAAAGACCTGACAAACCTTCTAAAGCAACTGCTGAAGGTAACAAACCAGCAGTTGAGATTTCTGGTAAAAGCAAAGAAAAGGACAACCAGAACACTGAAAAACAAAGCCAACCCACTAGCAGCACTAGCACTACAGTTAGTGCTCCTGATACAACAGTTACTAACCCTGTACATAGTGAGAAATCACAAATTGATTCAGCCACTAAGGTGGTGGCAAACAAAACAAAGTTGAACATTCCAAAGGGTCAATCCACTTTTAATCTAGAAAGAGAGATTGCAAAAATCAAGATCTCTGTTCCACTTTCTGAGCTGGCCACTTAGGATGTATGTAAAGGCCAAATTTTGAAAGCATTGAATATAGGGGAAAATAGTGATACTGTAAATCTAAGTGATGATCAACCTGCCCTCCTGTTCGGTCCAAAGATTGAGGGAAAGTTTCAGGAAGGGGTAGTCCCACCTTTTTATATCAGTCTCAACATTCATGACAAGATCCTCCACAATGCCATGCATGACTCTGGAGCATCACACAATTTAATGCCTAAGGTAGTGATGGAAAAGCTAGGGCTAGAGATAACCAGACCCTACAAAGATCTATATTCATTCAACTCTAGCAGAGTAAAATGCCTAGGCCTAATCAAAGACCTATGTGTAAACCTTTCCCAGATTCCTGCTAAATGCATGGTCATGGATGTTGTGGTGGCAGATGTGCCACCCAAGTATGGCATGTTATTATCTAGATCATGGGGAGCCAAGCTGCAAGGCACAATGCAGATGGATGGCTCATATGCCACTATCCCTATATTTGGCCAACTTAGAAGACTGTATAGAGTGGCCTAGATGAAATTCCTAGTCAGTAGCCCCGAAAAACCTGAAAATTCACCATTGTACTCTGTACACACAAACCTGGATTCTTTCATTCTTTACAATGACCAACCCTTAGGAGAACCAGCGACAGAGAACAGAGATACATGCAATGACACAGAGCCCATGGATTTTAACATAATGGCTACCCTCGACTTAGAAGAAAATGATGTAGAAAACCATGGGCAGAATGCTAAAAATGGCACTCTGAGTGAACTAGAAATAGAAAGAAAACAGCAAGCTGGTCACCTCCTTGACCCTCACACCCATGATGAACCACAAAACAATTCACAACCTAGTACAGACTCCACAACGCAACATAATGGTGAACCCCTGTGGGAAATGAATTTCGATGGGTCCTGTACTAGGAAAAATGCTGGAGCAGGGGTGTGGTTACATAATACAAAAAGTGACTACGCAGAGAGCCATGCTATAAATCTGCATTTCAAATGTACAAACAATATTGCTGAATACGAGGCTCTAATCCTTGGTTTAAATCTGTTAAAAAAATTAGGAGCCCGTAGGATAGTTGTACAAGGAGACTCAGAGTTGGTCATAAAACAAGTAAATGGTGAATACACAGCGAAACACCCCAAACTAAGAGCATACATAAATGACGCAGTGGATTTATTGAAAACCTTTGTAGAATACAATCTGGTGTTTGTCCCTAGGAGTCAAAACGTTATTGCAAACGGATTAGCTTGCCTGGCTAGTTCATATCCTAAGACTCCAGCTGACCAACAGATTATCATTCAGACCAAATTCAGATCTGCAGTGCCAGACAATGAAAAATATTGGCAGGTCTTTGAAGGTGATAAACAGATTGAGGACTTCCTGACAGGCATAAATGAGTTTGAGTTTTCTAATTCAGACTCTAAATCTGGAGACAACTGCCTTAGTGAAGAATCCTCTAACAAAGAATCTCCACCCTGTAACATAGAAATAAATACCCTGACTGAAGAAACTGGAAATTCAACCATAGAATGTGAAAACGCAGACCGTGAGGGAATGGAGGTGCTTCAGGCCAAATACAAGAATGTACCCAGAGGCCTAGCACCCTTAGAGGACCTTTTTGACTTTGATGATGTAGCAAAAAATCCCACTATAGAACATGCAGACTCTAATGTGGAAGAATGCAACATAGGCACTGAAGACAAACCCAAAATGATTAAACTGGATATGTCTTTACCTGCAGACATGAAGAAAAAATACATTGACCTATTCGAGGAATTCATGGATGTGTTTGCTTGGAGTTATGAAGACTTAAAGGCTTACGACACAAACATCATTCAGCACAAAATACCCTTGAAAGAAAATCAGAAGCCCTTTAGACAAAACCTTCGCAGAATCAATCCCAGACAATTGCCTGCAATTAAAAAAGAGATTAAGAAGATGTATGACGCAGGCATAATAGTTCCTGTGAGGTTCTCTGATTGGGTATCAAATCTAGTGTTTGTGAGAAATAAAGCAAGGTAGATCAGATTATGCATATACTTCAGGAATCTTAACAGAGCCTCACTCAAAGACAACTATCCTTTGCCAAGAATGGAACACATCCTTCAGAAAGTAGTAGGCTCAAGAAGAATCTCCCTGTTAGATGGCTTTTTGGGTTATAATCAAGTCCTAGTACTCCCAGAAGATCAACTCAAAACAGCCTTTACCACTCCATGGGGCACCTTTATGTATGTGAAGATGCCTTTTGGATTGATGAACGCTGGAGAAACCTTCCAAAGAGCAATGGATATTTCTTTTTCAGATGAGATAGGACACGTCATAATCATCTACTTAGATGACATTACAGTCTACTCCAATCCCGATGAAGAACACTTAAAACATCTGAGGAAAGTTTTCGAGAAATGTAGAAGGTTTGGTCTGTCCCTGAATCCTAAGAAGACTGTGTTTGGGCTGCAAGAAGGCAAGCTTCTTGGCCACATTATATCTGAAAAGGGAATCAGGATAGACCCACAGAGAGTTGAGCGGATACTTTAAATCACACACCCAAGGAACGTCAAAGAATTACAGTACTTCATTGGGAAGATCAATTTACTAAGGAGATTTATTCCCAATCTAGCTGAACACCTTAGGAGAATGACTGACATGTTGAAGAAAGGTGTAGGAATCAAATGGACTATCGAGGCAAAGAAATATTTTGAGTCAGTAAAACTTGCACTCACTCAGGCTTCTGTTCTAATTAGCCCAGATTTCTCAAAGGATTTCCTGATCTTTTCATTCACCTCCGAGCATACAGTGGCTGAAGTTTTACTGCAGAAAAATCCAGAGGGTAATGAACAGCCAATTTCCTTTTTCAGCAAAGCCTTAAGGGATGCACCCTTGAAGTACAACATTATGGAAAAGTAGGCCTATGCCTTCGTAAAGGCCTTGAAATACTTTAGGGTGTACATTCTGCATTCTCACACCATAGCCTACGTGCCTAATATAGTGGTTAAAGATATCTTGTCCCAAGACCCTGATGGGAAAAGGGGCAAATGGATTGCTACAATCTTAGAATATGATCTCAAGATAAAGCCCACCAAAATGATCAAAGGTCAAGGCCTAGCCCAATTAATGGCTGAATCGAATCTGCAAGCCCTTGACATTAACATGGTAAATGCCTTAGATGAGCTGGAAGGGTTACCAAATCCCAATGTTGAGGAGAAATTCCAGAACTCTCCTTGGTACTTTGATATCCTTTACGTGCTCACAAATCTCAATTCTCCTCCAGAATTTTCCAAAACTAAGGCCAGATTCATAAAACTAAAAGCTAGAAACTACTGCATCTTGAATGAAAACTTATATTGGAAAAATCCAAATGGCCTATTGCTAAAATGTTTTCCTGAACCTGAAGCTGAAAGAATTAAACAAGAATTCCATGCTGGAGAATGTGGAGGCCACCTGAGCTGGAAAGCCACTGCAAATAAAATACTCAGGGCTGGCTATTATTGGCCCACACTCTTCAATGATGTCTATAAAATGGTAACTGCCTGTCATAAATGCCAGATCTTTGAAGGCAAAAGAAAGCTCCTCCCCCTCCCTTTACAACCTATCACTGTAGAAGGTCCCTTCATGCAATGGGGCCTAGAATTTATTAGAGAAATTCACCCTACTTCTTCCGGACAACACAAATGGATCTTAACCGCCACATATTACTTTACTAAATGGATAGAAGCCATACCAACTAGGAATGTCATTGATTCTATCATCATTAGGTTCCTAGAAGACTTCATCCTTTCTCAGTTTGGCTGTCCAAGGAAAATAATCATTGACAATGCTACTGCTTTCGAATCCAAGAGAATGGTTGATTTTTGTCACAGGTACGGAATAGCACTTAGCCATTCAACTACCTATTACCCTCAAGGTAATGGATTAGCTGAATCATCCAACAAAATCCTAGTGACCATCATCAAAAAACTACTGGAAGAAAACAAGAAGTCATGGCATAAGAAGTTGGTACATGCTCTGTGGGCTGACAGGCTTACAACAAAGAAATCCATTGGCATGTCACCATACCAGCTTGTCTATGGAACAGAAGCAGGTTTTCCTACCAGCCTTGGCATCCCAGTGGTTAAGCTTATCCAAGAGATTCAAATAGAAGAAGACAGTATGGTAAGAAGGATAAATGAAACAATTCATCTCCAGCAAACAAGCGAAGAGGTTTACAACAGAGCTATCAAAGTTCAGGAAAACATAAAGAGACTGTTTGACAAGAGAACCAAAGCTTCATATTTCAAAATTGGGGACAAGGTTCTAAAATGGGACTCAAGGAAAGAGGACAAAGGAAAACACGACAAGTTTGACAGTTTGTGGCAAGGTCCATATATCATCCAAGCCACTGTGGGTCCTAATGCATTTTTCTTACAAGAACTTGATGGTACAAAGCTGTTTGGGGGCCCTGTCAATGGCAGGATGCTCAAGCATTACTTCTGCTAAATTTCAATTTCCAGTTTCCATCTCATTGTACATACCATTGCAGTTCTTTGTTTTCAAAAAAAAAATAAAAAAATGGAGAGGTTCAGACATGCTCAAAACATGAACCTCTGAAAATTGCAAAAGATTGTCTCTAACATGATCAAAACCTGGGCCAGCAAAAGAAAAAGAGGAATTAGCTCTAACATGCCCAAAACCAAAGCTGAAATAAAGAAAAGTAAGTGACTCTAACAAGCTCAAAACCCGAGTCACAAAGAAATAAGGATGTTTCACAGTTGCAGATTTCAAGCCTTCACAGTTTTTCTTTCAGTTTTCTTTAGGTTTCGGTCTACAACAATTCAGACAGTTTAATATTGACTTGACTGCTTTTCAATTTCTGTCTTAGAATGTAGGGAAGAAATCTGTTGGACAGTTTAATCCCAGCAAATATTAGATTAGGTAGAGAAAAATATGAGACCAACAGTCTAATCTAGTCTCATGGAGCAATAAGGTTAGATTTAGAATAGGTCTTGTTGTCTGTTTAAAAACGAATAATGTAAAGGGTCTGCTAGTTCAAATGCACCCAAAGGGAAAATGTTAGGACTGTAGTTTGGGTAGGTAGATTGGTTGGGAAAAATGTTTCTGCTGATTAATGTATCTAACATATTGTGGCAGCTGAAAATCAAAGAAATAAAGGGATGAGCCAAGAAGCAGGCATCTGGCCTACTCCAAAGATCAGTTTTGGATTCTTGCTTCCTTCAAGAAGAAGCCATCCCCATGTGGAGCCACTGTTAGCCCCCCTATGAAATTCTTGACAAGCAAGCAGGGGGCTAAATTACTTTAGAAGCCTTCAAGGAATGCCTTTTCCCTGAAAACCCATCATCCTTGAAGTCTATCCGTGCTCTGCCTTATATGTTTTATCTCTGCTGATTCCCCCCCAAAAGGCATACATTGCCCCTCATATCACTGCAAACTATCCCTTTGAACCTTTGTTTTTCCCTTGTCAAAGTTCCCCCTTAATTCCCTAAAACCCCTTTGTATCTAGCACACTCCCATAGTTTATGCCTAAATCCCCTTCATTCCCCTATCGTTGCCATTGGCTGGCCTGAAAATGCATTAAAATTGAATTAAAACGATATATTTCATATATATGGGTCCTAGCCCCTTCGGCCATAGCCCCACATCCCTTTTCCTCCACGTGACCCAGCGCCAAGACCAAGAGCCAGGACATTAATCGCTTAAAGCATTCATCCATCGGGGGCATCCCTAACCGTTGATCTCCAAATAATTTGACGATCCCCGCGGCACTATCACACCCATGGTACCCACTCCTTTCACCGCTCGATCGTCGTATCACAGTCGTTCGATTAACCTGCCAGTTCAACGGTCCTCAATGCATCCGCCCCGATGGTCCCCGATGTGCACTGTGCACAAACCACCAGTTTCTATCGCACCACCTTTGGGTGGAAGGTGGTATGTCCCGATAGCCCAGTGATTCCATACAACGATTGATGTGTGGCTCTTGTATGATTCCAAAACCGCCTGCTCATCGTGCGTTATCGTTCGGTACAGGATGCCCAGCGATATTGCCATGAGTCGTCCGATCTGGGGCAGTCGATTTGACGGTTGTCGCTCCTCGAAGATGAACACTGTTTAACCTCTGATCGTCGTACCCTTGGCCCACTGTCTATCACCCCCGATGTGTTTTCTGCAATATATCTCCTTTAAGATCGAACGACCTAGATTGGTTTGCCCACCATTGACCACCCCACCATCGCCCGGCCTTGCCACGTCACCTCCACGTGCACCCGTCGTACATCATCCCATCCATTGCAATATTTGTTTAAAAGTCCTGTTTTTTTTAAGGTTTTTTCTCATTCAAACTTCTTCCACCCCAGTGTGCCAACTTGTAACCCTGAACGTTCTTCCACTGCGCGCTGCATCTTCCACCACCATTTTTCCACCATGGCACCATTCTGTATAGTCACACTCGTCGTCTCCATTGCATCCGCTACCCCCATATATGTTTTCGTAAACAGTTTTCGTTTTTGCAGGGTTGTCAATGGTAAATGACCGCCACGATGCGTGATCTCTGTTACAGTGACAGATAAATAAAAGAAGATCATTTGCAGTGGCTAAATTTATGAACAAAGACCCGGGAAGGTAAAGAAAATACGTTCATTAAAAGAGCAGGGTTTAGGCTCTGTGGAAAAACTTCTAGCACCATTAAAGCTCGAACTGCATGGACAGAGACAGAGATGGAGAAGCAAAGTGTTTCAGTGCAAGGAAAAGAGATTAGGGCATGCCAATGAAAATATTAAGCCCTAAATCAATGGTAAAGAGGCAAAGCACCAGTTTGAAGACCCCAATTGTTACACCATTTTTTGGTCATCTAACCTATTATCATTAGATGGACCCAAGTACACCATGTAAGACCAATTTTACCCTAAGTAAAATTGCCTTCACTATGTTAAATAACTTAATAAACCACATTTATTAGGTTGTTTATGGTCTAAACAGAAAACCCCAAAAGGAAACATTAAACAAACCTATTTTGTTTAATTTTCCTCATGGAATAATTAATTAAACCATAATTTAATTATTATTCCCAGTCATGTTTAACCCAAAAACAAAGAAATTAATGAGATAAACCCTTATTTATCTTATTATTTTCTAGGAATAATTATTTAAATCTTATTTAGATAATATTCCTTGTTAACTATGACCAAATCACCCACCATTAATCAAATAAATCATTATTTATTTGATTATCTCCCAACCACTTCCTTAAAAAGATAAATAAATCATTTATTTATTTATTTTTTCACTAATCAAGGGATTTGACCCAAGTCAAACACCCTTTCCCTCCAACAAATAATAATAAAATATTCCATAGAGGTGGATCTAGATTTGGTTAACATTATTTTAATCATGCATCAAGATCTAGAATGACCCAATATTTTGTTATAAATAGGAGGGTTTTCCCCTTCATTCTCAATTTTTTTTTTTGTTTACGGAGTCACTCTGGATCTGTGTGTGCCATTTGCTCCTACATTGAGTCACACAAACACACCAACAGAGAGAGAGTTTAGATTCCAAGTGTCAGACTTCCAAGAACCCATCCCATTGAGGGGAATTGGATACACCTTCTGGTTTTCCTCACAGGTGCCCCATTTAATACAAAAATTCTTTCAAAAATTGTTCTTGTCTTGTCTATTGGTATATGGAGCAAACCCTTATTTTTACTGTTTAATGTCTTTCCATACATAGATCTGGTGTTTTGCAGCTATTTTCTTGTCTAACTAATCGCAGATCTGAAGATATTGGCAGCCACTTTTGTTGTTAGGGCTATTAGTTATGCGTAGCTAAAGTGGTCCTTTTTCTTACACTTCGACAAAGGATTCATACTAACAAATGGCGACTCCACACGGGTTTTAAATTACGACCGCTGTCGTTTTTCATATTCCTGCATATCCAGCTACTTCAGAACCTAGGGCTTCTTTTCAGCTGCTTAGTTTTCCTCTTTTTATGTTAGTTTTCTCACATAAAACCCTAAAACATTAAAATTTCTAACTTCCGTTTGTTTCTGGCCCTATTGCGCAGGTAAGCGACACCAGCCGCAACTGAGACGACAACTTTTCTGAAAATCTACCGCCGAGACAACCGGAACGGGGGGTCACACTTTTTGGCCCATAAACTGCGACCTGAACCTCCAGGTCGCACTTTTCTGCCCCTTTTCTGCGACCTGCACTGAAAACAGGTCAGAAACTGCGACCTGCTGTTTCGGGGAAATGTCACCCTAGAGGTTCGTTGGGTTACAACCTCCACAGAGCAGGGGCATGCTACTTAACAGAGACTCACACAACCATGCACGTTCAGAAAAATTAAATAGAGCAGAATGAGAAGGTTACCCGTAGGTCCTACGGTTGAAGAAGATCCCGCAGGGTTCAAACCCCCAGCAACCGTCCTTCCTTCTTAACCTGAAAGACAAGAAGAAACAAGCACAAAGGACTGGTTGTACATCATATATCTACTCTAAATGTTAGTGAGATTCATATAAAACATTAAATAAATCATAATGAATACTTAAATAAAAAATATTCTCATACATATAAGCATACACTAACACGTTTATTTCGGGAACAGCACGGTACTTTTGTATTATAAATAGCATGTACAAAAGTAACGAGTGGAGAGATCACCTGATCCTTCCACGGCCTTCGAGCAGACCGTCATCTGGATCCGTCCAGCCCTTGCCTCGCTAAGACTCCTTCCAAACTGGTGCATACGAGATGACATATAAGGGGATGTGCATCTCAAGGAAACAAGGGTTTCCTATAATGAACTGGGAAAGTGCAGGAGGCACGGGGAATAAGACTTGGATAGGGAATACCAACAGAGTATAATATCAATAACTCTCTCTCACCCTTAGGCCATACATATGAGGGGTTTTTATACTCCCTCCAAGTAGTTTCAACAGTTGGAAACAGTTGGCCACGTGCTGGGGTGGTTGAACTACCAGAGTAACCATCAACCCAGCCCAAAAATAGCGAATTTTTATATATTTTTTAATCATTTTAATGGCATACGCGGAAAAGTCTAGCTGGACTCGCGTATACACGCAGAAAAGTACGGGCATAGTCGCGTATGAGGGATTTTACACTATTTTTTAGTGATTTTGTCCAAGTCTGTAGGAATGGGTGCCCAAAACACTGAAAAATCATGAATAAAGGTGAAGTGTGAGAATGTATATAACACCTGCCAGCTTTTTCAGTTGATTTTTCTCAGTAATGCCTGGTTCTACTATGGTTTCATCTTCACCTCTATCTCAGCCTGCCTTGACCAAAGTTTCCATCTTTTTTGTCAAGAGTGGTAACTACCTTGTATTTGTACCTCCACTTTTAGTAGTTTTGATGTTCTTACTGTCATGAGTTTCAGCCTTCCTTTTCTGCATCCTACCTCCCTTTCAGACCATTGAACTAACCTCTTTTTCTAAATCACTCCTTGTTGTTTTGTCCGGACCGTTCTTAGGACTTCCTCTGGCAAGCAGGCTCTGACTTTGGCCATTTCCCCTTTTTCCTGCCTGTACCTACTGCCTCTCATTGATCTCCACTTTTCAACAGATTATCCTTGAACTTCATTCCTTTGACCTTAGATATATTGGCCTCTTTTCCGTGTGTTTTTCCTAGATTTTTCCCTTTCTTTTCAGATTAGTTTTGAGAGACCCACCTTCTTGGGTTAGATAGATGCACAAGTAGCTGTTATTTTTCTGTTATTTCAGCATTATATAATGTTCTCTGTAGGTTTATTTTCAGCTACGCAGCACACTTTTTTCTTGCTCTCAAAACGGAAAGGGTTTAAAAATTAAAATTAACGCACGCCACACACTGACCCTAAGCAAAGAAGTGCCTAGTTAACACCGCCTGGCAAAGACTCTAAAATCAATTGTCATTGCACCTTTTCTGCCCTTGACCTCAATTGATTCTGTCCCTTTCTGCCCCTGTCGGTTTCCTTCTTCCTATCGTCATTGCGCCCCCAAGGCACCTTTCCCGGAGACTTCTTGGCCTTCACCTTCTGGCTCTCTGCTCATCGACCGCTTTCACCTGCTGCCTGCTGAAGCCAAGCTCTCCTCTTCCTGTCCAGACGACTCCTCTCCGACACCGGGTTCCCTCTCTCCCTCCCGCCGGCTCCTCCCCTGCTGAATGGCAAACCGGGTCCAGTGGCCTAATGCCATGTACTGAGGCCCACGCGAACTACTACTCATTGAACCACCACAGAACTACCTTTGGCCGCGCCCCTCGTCTCCCTTCGGGCAGCCCGGCCTTCCCGATTTGGACTCATTATTAAATGACCTTATACACCATGATGGCTGGCTCGCTATGCCGACATGCTCCTTCCACATCCCAAAGCCAAGGCCGTGGCCGGAGAATACCCCCCAACCGTTCATCTTTCCGCATCCAGGTTCATCATCTCCCACACTGAAGCAGACTCTGTTCGTCTTCGATTGTTCCAACGCACGCTTATAGGCGCAGCTTCTAAGTGGTATGTTGATCAGCCCACTTCCTTCCATACCACCTTTGCAACTCTTGCCCGGGCTTTTTTATCTTACTTCCAGCTTCCCCTTCGTTATGACACTGGTATCGAACTTTTGACTTCTTTCCGTCAATCATCTGCGACCCGCCTATCCGATCATGTCCAGGAATGGCAGAGAAGAAAGAGCCTATGTCAATCTCCTACCTTTGAAGATCGTGTCTACATGGACTGGTTCCTTAGATCTCTCTTGTCCCCTATCGGGAAAGATGTCGCATCACATTTTCCTCAAACCGAAGAAGATGCCCTCCAAATGGCGTTAAAGTATGACCTGATCTATGCTCAGACAGGTTATGATCATACTGTCCTACCTGATCTCCCCACCCTGATGACCATACAATCGGGGGCACCTCATGCCGCCGACATTTTTGTTGGATCTTTCTCATCCAACTATCTGGGCTCATGAGCTATGGTTTTCCGGGGAGGGGGCACCACTTCCTGCATTTTCCCCCTCCCGAGAGAAGGGATCAGGGAAGACAGCGCATGCCCCACCCTTTTCCCAACCTCCCGCTTTACCCCAATGCCAGCTCAACCTAACCATTACCCTTATCCACACCAAAGCAAGCCCTCTCCATAGCAGCTACTTCCTTGCGCATTTACCAGTCACCACCCCCTCAAGAGCAGGTGGATGCACAGTAGGGATTCATGGCTACCCAACCACCTGACGGACAGGTGGCCCCTCAACCTTCCCCTTCTGGTTCCTCCAATTACCAGATCCTCATGATGAACTCTGATCCACCTCTAACCGTCGACCTTAACCTTCAAACTCGGTCTTGCCAGTACCCCAAGCCTCCTGCTCAGTCTGCCCCCGAGCCTCCTTCTTCAGGTTCTACATAGCCTCTTTCAACATCCAGTGGCCCCTTACATATCCCTCAACCCAAATTTGAGGTCCATACCAAGATTCCTAAAGGACCGTTACGTCGAGCTGCTGCTTCTGGTCGAGCTGCTCATTCATATAGCATAGTAGATGATTTGGCGCAATCTCCTGCTGCCATTTCCACACTGGAACTCCTCCAGTCGTGCCCTTCCCAAAAGAAGGCTCTACTATCTGCCGTGGGCGCTGTAGATCATGTTGATGACCAAATGATTATGTTCGACGCCCATCAATCAGAACATCCTCCTCTTCCTGCTTCCGTAGCCTTCCAAATCCTAGTCAAAATACGGAACGCCAACATTTCCCGGTGTATAATTGATGAGGGGGCATCCACCTGCGTGATGTCCGCTTCGGTTTGGAAGCAACTCAGATCCCCTGAGCTGGCCCCTTCCACGATCACCCTTCGAGCGTGGGACGGCCACACCTCCCAGCCCATTGGCCTCTTCTGTAATTGTCCTATCACCCTTGCCGGTAAGACTATTTGCGTTGACGTTGAAGTCATCGACGCCCCACTAGACTACAACATTCTATTGGGGCGAAGCTACACCTATGCTATGTCTGCTGTCCCATCTGCGGTTTTCCGCAAGATGTCTTTTCCCCATAATGGAAAGATAGTCACCATTGACCAGTTGACATATCATGATCCAAAATCTCAGACCTCACCTGAGACGACCATCTCTTCTGTAGCCAACAAGCAAACCGTCGACTCCTTAACCAGTGTCTCCCCCGGCATCTACAAATATTCCTCCCTTCTTGGAACTTTTCCTGGCCTCCCTCCTCCTCCTATCACTGATCCCAGCCTATCGAACATTTTCATGATGCAATCGTCTCAGGTTGCCCTTAAGCGGCTTGCTTCGGCTAGTTAGCAACCTCCACCTCGCCCTCCGCAACCTGATCCTAGCCATTCATCTCAGCCAGCCAGACCTCCTCCTCCTGGCCCTCCCCCTACAGCTAGCATCCCTGAGCCCCTTTATCCTCCTGGCACGGTTCCTCCCAGCCTTAGCCATGTAGGAGCCGTCCCACCTGGCCATTACCCCTTCGGTCAGATACCGTTCCTAGCTCCCCCACTAGGAGTAACCACGGTACCTGTCATGGCCACCCTCTCTCTTCCTAACCTGACCCTTGGGATTCCCGTCTGGTACCTTGATCCTCCAGCCCCCACCTTGCATGGTCAACCAAAACCTTATATTGCTTTGACCCCGGTTCAACCGGTCCCCATGACTTCTCCCGCTGTATCAGTGCCTCAGTCACCTCAACAGGAACCACCTCCTGTTGCGACTACGTCGGGTAAGAAGGGCAAAGCTCGCAAGGGGACATCAAAGGACAAGGCTGCCCCAAAAAACCCTGCTCCTCCTTAGCCTCCAAAGCATACCATCCAGTGTGCTTTGTGTGATGATGTCAGTCACGCCTCCCATACCTGTCCTAAATTGCTTTATTTCAAGCCCATGGTTAATGTCACGTTCCCTGAGTCCGCGGTCCTAGAAGCCTCTGTTCCTTTCGCGACTGCGGCCAAGAACCCCAAGACTATTCACACTAACCACCCCTGTGCTTTGTGTGATCTCCATGGCCATTACACCCATCTTTTTTCCCGCCTTGAGGACTTCCGCACCTCTATCACCGTGGTCCACCAATTCGAGGCCAAGCGCAAGGAGTCCACCTCTCCCCTATTTGCGCATTCCGCTTCAGCAGAACTACCAGATATGACTGCTCCCATTGACATTCCCCCTCCTGATGTCGAGATGACGGAGCCTTCATCCAGCATTTTTTACCTATCATCATCCATGAGACCCTCGGGGAACATTCCATCTGAATCCTCCCCTGTTGTTTCGCTTGACCTTCCTTCAGCGATCATCCTGGGCTCAACATCGGTAGATTCTTTATCTACTTACTCTTCGGTCATCCCTTGTGATGATGCGCATGTGAACCTCTCTTCTCATGATGATGATTTAGGTCACTTCACCACGTCAGGTGGTCTTTCTTCCACCAGTTACCCCATCTTTTATCACGATGACGACATTATGGAAAAAATCCCCACCCCTGACTTTATCTATTCCCCCTTACATCGAACCCATGCGTTCACACCACATCCACCTTATGGCCATTTCATTGAAACCCAATGTTTGGGTAAGGGGGCACCCACATTTGAGAGACCAAGAGAAGCAATTCTCCACAACTCTCCTAGTGTATCTGGTCGTGTTGACTTTAGTCCCAGTATTCTTCCACATTTAGAAGAACCTCTAAAGTCCCATATCACTTCAGATCACTCTAGGGATGATACCCCTTATCATTCCGTCATCTTACCTCAGCAACCCAGTCTCTTAAACATTATTGTTGACCAACCTATAGCTTTTCTACGAGAGCATCAGTTCATTATCTCCAAATCCTATTTTTGGGATAGTGACACCAGGTATGCCAACTCGGAAACTTAAAGTCCATTTGATCCCTATATGCAGTACCAAAAGAGATTGGTAATCCTCCATTTCCTTTCTCAAACTGCATAACCATAACGAGAACAAATGGCACATCACACCATTAAAATGTGTTTAGGTTTCCCTTTTTCTAAATACATTTTGGCATGACCACACCATGCTCGGGGGCACCTATGCCCCTCAACCATAACCCTCCTCACCTCGCTTTTGGAGAGGAGGTTGTCTTACCGATCGAGTGTGAAATCCCTTCCCTTCATCTGGCTGTTGAACTTCTCCCTGACACCCAACCTTTAGAACAACGACTTATCATGCTTGAGCATGCCTCTGAAGACCGCCGTGTTGCATTGCAAACCATAGAAGCGGCCAAGAAACGCACCAAAGCTCAATCTGACCGAAAAGTCTAGCCTCGTCCTTTTCACAAAAGGCGACCTTGTTCTAGTATATGACCAGGCCCATGATGTCCTTGGTCATGAGAAGTTCGAATCATTATGGCTAGGCCCTTACGTCATCAGTAAGGATCTTGGTAAGGGGGCACACTTTTTAGAGGACTTCGAAGGCAATCCTCTTCCTAATCCTCGCAATGCACTCTATCTTAAGAAATATTACCATTAGCATTTCCCTTCTGAGATGCGTGTTTTATTTTCTGTTAGATAGCCAGCATCTTTTTTGTACTTTCATCCTTCGCCAGGACCTATTTTTTCCAAGAAGGGCCACTTCACCTCCACTTTAAATCGAATTTCCTCACTTATGACACTTGTAATTGGGGCACCATCTTGCCCCCTTACTTGTCCATGTTCGTGTCGATTTTCGTCATGAGTTCCCACCTTGTACTCATGTTTCCATGGTCCCCCATTGGGGCCTTTACTGTGTGGCAGCACTATCAAGTCGCCCTTGTTTAGAGCATCCAAGTTGAGTCATCATTACATTCATGGAGTCTATCCTGCGTCCCTTTGTACCCCGCTATAGCCCTCCATCCTTCATTGCTTGGTCTCTCTCTTGTGTCGCATCTTATGACCTTCAGTCCCACTGTCCCCTATCCCTTATGATATTGTGTCAGTCGCTGTCACGTCATTCATGCCCTTTATTCTCTAACAAGGGAAGTCGTCCATTCGCTACTCAGTCCTTCCCATTTCACTTTCATCATTAGTGTCAGTCTGTCTGTCACTCTACTGTTTTCTCTCGTGCCTTAGTTGAGGATCTCTCATTGCCTCACCTTTGGCGGACCTCCTTCTGTCGACATCAGCACATTCATTCCAGAAGCCAGGTCTAGAGGGCGGTGTACCTTGGTTCCAGCTTCCACTCTTGTTCGGTGCCTCGGATCAGGCAAAGGGATCTCTCATTTCCCTTTGACTTGATTGTTTCCCTGCCTTTTCAGATTCGAGACTGATGGTCCAAGATCCAACACAGCCTACATTCCTGCAGGTGGAGATGTCTCAGCCCTCATGAGGGGGTGGCCCTGCAGGTAGCCCCCCACATGCCCGGATGACCTCTTCATTGCAGCCTTTGATGCCGCTCCCGATTTTGATGATGTTGGCCTTAGCCACTTGCAGCACCTCTATGATTTGCATGTATCAGTCAGATTTTGTGAGCCCTTCCCCATTTACAGGGGGCATTTGGGTTCTATTTATCTCATGTACTGGATATTACTTACCAAGCCCTGGTCACATCCCAAAGTATTGTGAAGATGGCTATGAGATTTCTACCATATTTATTTACCATGGTTATGCTACCAGACTTCATAGCTTTGTCCCTTGTTTTACCTGACACACTATTCTTTTTGTACTTTGTCTTCATGGGCATAGGTATGCTCTCCTCTGCCGCCTTCTCAAGACAAGTACCCTCTCATAAAAAGAGGACTGTTGCACCTTGCCAGCTCGTCTCCTCAAAGACTCAGTCTCAAAGACACTATCTACTCTACCTTTCTCTTCCATTTCCTTTGTTGTTCAGTGATCGTGAAAGTTCTTACAACGTACTTCTGTCATACAATTTTCCTCATGACTTGCATTACCAAAGTAACTGTTGATGACTATTTTTTGGTCATCTAACCTATTATCATTAGATGGACCCAAGTACACATGTAAGACCAATTTTACCCTAAGTAAAATTGCTTTCACTATGTAAAATAACTTAATAAACCACATTTATTAGGTTGTTTATGGTCTAAACAGGAAACCCCAAAAGGAAATATTAAACAAACCTATTTTGTTTAATTTTTCTCATGGAATAATTAATTAAACCATAATTTAATTATTATTCCCAGTCATGTTTAACCCAAAAACAAAGAAATTAATTAGATAAACCTTTATTTATCTTATTATTTCTAGGAATAATTATTTAAATCTTATTTAGATAATATTCCTTGTTAAATATGACCAAATCACCCACCATTAATCAAATAAATCATTATTTATTTGATTATCTCCCAACCACTTCCTTAAAAATATAAATAAATCATTTATTTATTTATTTTTCACTAATCAAGGGATTTGACCCAAGTCAAACACCCTTTCCCTCCAACAAATATAATAAAGTATTCCATAAAAGGTGGATCTAGACTTGGTCAACATTATTTTAATCATGCATAAAGATCTAGAATGACCCAATATTTTGTTATAAATAGGAGGGTTTTCCCCATCATTCCTCACCTTTTGTTGCCTACTAGATCACTCTGGATCTATACACTTGGTCCCATTTTCATCATTTGCTCCCATTGAGCTCTATTATTTGCATTGGGTTTTCTACACCAACAGGAGAGAGAAAGCTTAGATCTGAAGTGCTGAGGACTTCCAAGAACCCATCCCACTAAGGAGAATTGGATACACCTTCTTGTTTTCCTCCCAGGTGCCCGATTAATATAAAAATTCTTTCAAAAATTGTTCTTGTCTTGTCTACTGGTATATGGAGCAAACCCTTATTTTTACTGTTTAATGTCTTTCCATACATAGATCTGGTGTTTTGCAGCTATTTTCTTGTCAAACTAACCACAGATCTGAAGATATTGGCAGTCATCTCTGTTGTTAGGGCTATTAGTTATGTGTAGCTAAAGTGGTCCTTTTTCGTACACTTCGACGAAGGATTCATACTAACACCAATGATCGATCAAAAGGTCCTGAGCACAAGTAAAAGGTAACATCAGGGTTTATTCACCAGCAAAATGTTTTTCTTCATAAAGTACAAGGCATCCATACAGTTTTTATTCAACACCGTGTCCCTAAAGGAATTTCCACCCTAACAACAGTTCGATACTACCAGAACATTTATGTAGCAGACTTCTCAGTAGTTCATTTGCCCTTTGTTTATTCACCACAAGTACAACAGAGCGTTATAGCCAAGATGCATCAAAGTCATAACAGAAGTAAATAGAATCCTGAAGAAGATCACTCTTCCATCAAAGAGTGACAAGAATTAAATGTTCAGAGTGTAAGCAGAATGGGCTTCGACCCTCTTTCTTTTCAGAAGTTTTTGTACTGCATTTAGTTCCCCACCTACCTCCTCAGTTCCTCTTCAGCTATAAAGCTCATGAGATAATATTGTAATAGTTGTTGATGAGATATCAGAGAATTGTAATCCGTCTTAGTGAGATATAGTTTCTGCAAAATTGTAAGATAGGCTAAGATATGATGTATTCAGGTTGAATGTTCAAGCTGTGGGCAATATTGTACTTGATTGGTGTTGTTTTTAATATGACAAGCACATTTATTTGGATTCTGATCTAAAGTAGCTGGTGATGTTTTCCTGTCTCTGCATTTTATTTCATTTCATTTCGTTTCATCTGGCTCGCATCAGAACTTTGGCATAAGATTTACCCTTGCTAGGTACCTTATGCTGCTGCTCTCCCAACCTTTTATGTTTTCTGCTTATATGTGTATCTGAATATTGATTTCAATTGATTTAACCAGTGTAGTGGATGTTATTTCCTGCTCTCTGATTTATGGATTAATGGAATCTATGTTTAGATGTTCTTGTTAGGATTTAGTTGAATGAGTTGAGAACACTGGGAGGTCTAGAACTCTGTCTCTGCCTCACTAGGATCTTTCCATCTCAATTAAGCCTTTCTAAGATCCCTTGTATTGCCTCTGATTTTGTCCAAGCAAGTCTGGAGTTAAATGACCTCTGACATGATCTATAGATAGGATTGGATGGTTCTCCTTCTTTCACTTTCAGTCCTTAATGTTCCATTCCATCCATTATCTTTAAATATCCAGATGATTTAGATGACTAGCCCAACTGAAAGCTTGCACATTGAACAACAAGTAAACCCTTTCTTGACTCCATTGCCCAATGGCCTTGATGTTCTCTGAGTCATCCACCTTTGCCTAAATTCATCTTTGCCCGTACTTGTCTTATATTGGACCCTTCTTTCCTGATTCCCAACAACCAAACACAAACAATCAAACAAACAAACCTTGAGCCCATAAGTAGCCTAAAATCTAAAATTTGAGCCTTAAAGACATAAACCTTTGGAAATCATAGAGAGATCCCTCTCTGGACCTAGGAGAGCTAGATCCTAAGGTCTAAAAGTGGTTCTAATGTTGTCTCATCTTTTGGTCTTACCAACCTGGCCAAAACATGGGAACCCCAACAGGTACCACTACTAATGGGGAGACCCACTTGCTATCAGATATTGGGTAAATGAAATTAGCATCCAACAACTTTTGTAATTTAGCTTTCACAATATCTTTAAGGTGAGGGTTTAGTCTTCGTTGGGGTTGGGGAATGGGTCTCACATCCTTTTCGGTGTAGATGTGGTGTGTACATAACTGGGGGTCAATTCCCTTCATGTTTGGATAATCCCATGCAAAGGCTCCTTTATATTTTCGTAGTAATTGGACTAATTTCTCTTCTTGTTCAGCAGTCAGATTTTTGTTAATGTTTAAAGTTTTTCTTGGTTCAATTTCCACAATCTTACTATTGTACATAGAAGTAGTGGGTATTATTTGATCAGGAATTTCTTTCAAGGGATCTTCTTCTTCTTTATTATCAAATGCTGCCTTGATCATGTGACATTGTAGATGGGATCTGATTTGTGGTTTGTTAATAAAACTATTAATGATATCATCCTCTATTTTATCTTTAAAATTGAGGGCATATTCTATGGTTAATGGTGATCTCATATTTTCCATCATATATGATACAGGTTGCTTCCTTGTTTTGATTATTGATAGGCTTGGTTGGGCTGGGGAATATAAAGCTAAATTCTTGACATAGTTTCCCCTTGTTATTGTCATGTTTCCTTGTCGGCAGCCAATATAAGCATCGACAGTTGCCAACCAAGTTCTACCTAGGATTAACGGGTGTCCATCTAGCCAGTTCCTTGGGTTGATAACCAGGAAGTCAGCAGGGTATTCCCAGGAATCTACGGATACCATTACATCTTGTAGTGTACCTTCTGGTTTGCCTACCAACGGGTCAGGCAATTCTAATAAGGTTGTTGTTGGTTCTAATGATGTAATGCCAAATTTTTGACAGGTGGTGGTTGTTAGGATATTAATTGCAGCTCCCAAATCAACTAAGGCATTTGGGAACAACTGCCCATTGATTTGCAATGTCACTATAGGATTTCATGGGTATTCATATTTTACAGGTGTTTCCATTCCTGATAATAATTCAAATAGAGTACCGACTATTTGGATAGTTGGGTTGGTTTTTGTTCTCCTCTTTGGCTTCTTTATACACAATTCCTTAATGGTTTTTGCATAAATAGGGATGTCTTGGATAGCTTGGAGGAGAGGGATTTTTATACACAATTTTTTTAATTCTCCCAGAATATCAAAATTAGGATATTCTAATGGGCGAGGTATGATTAATCATTCTGGGAATGGTGGAGAAGAGGTGTTTGCTTGTTGTGGAGTTTGATGTTGAGTTTTTTGAACCACCTTCTCTTTTTGCAATTTTTGTTCTACAGGTAAGGGATCTTCATTGTGAACATTTTTGTCTCTCTCTATTTCTACTATGCGCCCAGACCTCAATTGAAGGTCATTACACTCCCTCAGTTCAGTTTCTAATTTTGGTGGTTCCATTATTTGGACAGACTGAACTGGCCTATTGTTTGGGTTTGGGTTGGGTTGGGCTGGGAGTTGTGGTCTTAAATTGGTCTGGGGGTTTTGTGGCAATGGATAATGAGCTGGCAGTGTAGGTTGAGAGAGGGGGATTGTTCTGGCTGGTTGATTTGTAGGTATTTTCTAGTTTGACTGCCATGCTTGACTCTGTGAAGTGGAGGGGGACCATTGTGTTGGATAAGCATTGTTTTTCCAAAACGGTGGGCAGAAAGGAAAATTTGGCCAATTAGGTTGGTTTGTTTGATTTGGCCATGATGATGTGGGAAATGACTATTGTGACCAGTTGGGGAAAGGTGGCTGATTTTTGCCACATTCCATTATATTTCTGAGCATTATATTGAGGAAGATGAAAGGAATAGAATGGATTAGTTGGCATACCTGATTTTCGTGGCGGCGATTGTTGGCGCTGATTAAGTAAGCATACCACTTCTGATTCTTCTTCTTCCTCTTTATAGACTGATTTTAAACTAGGAATCGAGGGACATCCTTTTGTGGGGTGATCTTTCATGCAAATGGCACAAAATTTGATTATATCCAGTGAGTAATTTCTGTGGTTGTGTTTCTTCCTCCATCTAGGAAAGAATATTTCCAAATTTTGTTCTGCTTTTGCTTGCTTTTGTTTGGCTTGCATAATGTCGAACTGCGTGGTTAGAGTCCCCAGAATATCTGTTTTAAAATCTTCCATCAGATTTCCAATCTCTGCTCGAGTTACACCTTCACTGGAGGTCTTATTGTCCCTTGTGATCATGTCACGTTCTGCTGATTTTAGCCTTGTATTGCCTCTCGAACTCCTGATACAAAAATCAATAATGTTAGCATAGATTTCCTGATATATATCACCTTTTCCCATAATATTTAATGTTTCAACCCATTGATCCTTCATCCCCCTAATTAATTTAGTCTTCAGTACATTATCAGGTAAGGGTAAGGATGCATAAGGAGATCTCTGGAGGTTGTATTAAAACCATTCCACATATTCTTCTAGAGTTTCATTGGATTTTGCTGTCATCTAAAATATTTCATCTTTTAGTTCCCGAGACCTGCAATAATCCTGATATTTCTTTAGAAACACAGCTTTCATCTGATCCCAATCATTTATAACACCCCCACCTAGCCCCATAAACCATATTAAGGCTACTCCTTTTAATGTGGAAGGAAATAATTATAATTTTTGGGGATCAGTGGTATAGTCATACCCCCTGCATAATACATCAAATTCAAATAGAAATGCATCTGGTCTTCTGATGTAAAGCCATGAAATGTAGGAATATGTTGAAGAGGAATGACTTTCATAGGTGCATTAATTGCAGTATCCACAATGGGGTATTACAGTGTGGAAGTTTGCTGAGGTGTTTGCTGGTTCTGGTTCTGGTTCTGGGCCATTTGATCAAATATGTTCCAATATCCTTTTTGGATTTCAAGGGAATTTCTAGGCTGACTATAAGGAGTCGCAATTACCTTGATAACACTCCCTTGATCTGGAATAATAAGTATTCCTTGCTGGCCTACTGTCTAAGGAGATTCAGGTCCTTTGTTTTGAATGAGGTTGACAGTGCTTCCCTTATCTGGGTTGCTCACTGTTTGGATTATTTCAAGAGGAAATTTTAGTTCTTCTGTTTCCCCTATTTCCCCTTCTCCTTTGTAGAGATTACTAGAGTTCCCTTCTTGTGGAGAAATTTATTTCCTAGGTCCTACTGATGGCTGAGATTCATTTTTCTTAAGGATTTCGTCAACGAAAGTTGTTCGCCCAAGGGTAACCGGTCCCTTAGGTTTTTCGGATTTAGGAGGAATTTTGTTTTTTTTAGATTTTCTATTCATTCAAAAGAACAAGCCTTCATTCCTACCTAAAGAAAGAAGTTTACCCAATTCTGCTATGAAGCGGGCAGTGAGCAAGTATGTTCCTTTCTCAGTGCGCAGGTCCTTACCTTCCGTCTTTAAAACCAAATTCTTCCCAAGCAAAAAAAAAAAGGTCAAATGTGCATCACTCCTTCTAAATGGCATACACTCTCCCCAACAACGGTGCCAAAATGTTGAGGTATAAAAGGTGTCTTTTTAATGCCTATTTATCCTACATTAATTATCAATCCGAGAATGAATTTTTGTTTCAAGAGTGTACTCTGTTTGAGGCTGTGATTTGAGTTAAGAGCAATGCTGTGAGAGATGTAGTATAGTATTCTAAATACAAGAGTAAATGAATGCTTGAAAAGAAATATAATTACAATAACACGAATTCAAACACTCTAAAACTTAACTATTCACTCTGCAAAACATCAATCAAGGATACAGTAGAAATAACTTATTCATTTAGAAATTGATGCAACTGAAATCAGACTAGAACAAGGCAATCAATCTGGGAACGAGGAAGCAATAACAAATGTTCTCTATAGTTGACAGTCTTGATTTAAAGCAATTAAAGAGAAATAGAACTTAAACTAAGAAAAACTCTGTAAACTCAATGAACTAGAAATGAACAACAAACTGTAACAATGTAAATAAGAAATCTTTCTGCAATCTGAAACTAATGAATTAGAAATGAAAACACACTGGAATTGAAAATCAAATGCTAACTAATGAATCTGAATAGAAAATTTGTACTTGAAGGAATCAAATAGCTAATTCTGTAGAATACCAAACCTGTCGACAACAAACGTTATTAAGTAGCAATAAGAATGAACAACAATCCAATGGAACAGCAAATAGAGTTAAATATTGAATAGCAAAGCTTTATAAGTAATAACAATATGAATGTTATGGGAATTAAGATCCTTGTTGCAATGGAACAACAATGCAATTCATTAGTGCACACAACAATACCAATAAGCAATTCAATAGTAATTAAGTAACTCTACAATCGTAATAAAACCAAATACAATTATCACACAACAGTAATTAAAGGATAGAAATACAAACAACAGATCGATTCCACCAGGGGCGGGCCGTTAACACCAGTGAAACACTGCTGGGTTACTTCAAAGCTTGAGAGATGAAACGAAAACGTGTCTTTGTATTAACTAAACATAAAAAGTGTTTACAACGACCGCTCTCTGATCACGAGAGTCAATAAAGTGAAGAATTACAAGAGGAATGTTTTTAATCAATGATTTGACTCCTTCAATCTCTAAAGGCATTGCCTTATATAACAATTTCGATGGACAAGACAAGGAACGAGATAAGATTTGAACAGCTATCCCTCAGGATTGAAGGATCTTGAGGGATTCACTTCCTTTCTTTTTTTAGCTGTCACTCGATCTCCTTCGGCTGAAGTCGAGCTATCCCCTGCCTTCTCTTAGAAATGTGTTCTGATTTTCTTCTCTCTTGCAGGATATGGTCTATCACTAGAGGGACAACAGTTTATCCTGCTTTAGCCTCGCCTTTGGTATAGCTGTTCACCTCGCTTAATCCTTATTTTTGACAATAAAAAGCAGTTTTTAGTTACTTTTTACAATAAACATAAATCTTTGCAATTCTACCATAATTCTATAATAAATCACCTTTCTAAAGTAAAAAGAGTTATGTTTAAAGTAAAAGAATGAGAAAACACATGGTGAATTCATACCTTTTCCAATGCTCAACAATAATAAATTTAGTTTTTGGTCCTATGACAGGCTCAGGAGGCAGCAGAATGCTGCCGGTATTATCAGCTGATTCTTTTGTTAAGCCTTTCTAGCTGGGCTCCCTATCTTTAGGGGCTTCTCCCTCTATATTCACTTCAGGGACTCCTGCCATATGGTCAACATTTCCATCGACCACTCTATGTCTCGGTGTTTTCATAGGGACCTCATCTTCTTTGTGAGTCTTTGAGTGTTCCAACAGAGATTCAACAATGATTGGCCTGATCTCGGCCATGTCCTCTCCTAGGTCTACAAATTTAAGCATAGGTGGGACAACTACTTCCTCCATTAATCGTTTGGGTGAGAGGAATCCCCTTGCCCCTCTAGGTATCATAGAATGGAACGGAGAACAGGGGATAGCTTCATCATCCTTATTTCCGACTTGAGCTGGAGTTTCATGCATTACTACTTCATTCAGGGTCGATGTTGGTTCTTGTGGGGTAGCGTCGATTCTGAATCCTTTTTCCCTTCTGTCCTCTCGCTCTATGTTCATCATTTCTTCTTCTAGGTTCGATACTGGTTCTTGTGGGACAGTATTGACCTCCCGATTTATTCCTTCTCTATCTTCCCGTTCCTCATGAATTGCCTCTCTATTTCGCTATTCTAGCTGGATTGAGGGTGGTTCTTGTGTAACACCCCCAATTGTTTCAATATCCATATCTGCTCGGGTAGGTGATGCTATTTATTGCAAAACAACATCACTTTCCATCCCTCTGTCTGCCATTTCACTTTCTTGTTCTTTGTTGATAAAATTCGACAACTGTATGACAGTCTCGACTTCACGCACGATATCCATAATTCCTTCATCTGTGGGGTCCTCAGGCGAGGCTGGTCCTTGTGTGGCAACCTCGACTGTGCTGCCAATTATCTCCTCTATTCCCATTTCTTCAGGTTCTTCCTGATCAACCTCCATTTCCACTTTTTCGGGTTCCTCCTGATTAACCTTAGTTTCCATTTCTTCGGGTTCCTCTTAATCAATTCCCTCCGAATGCTCTTCTTCTGCTAAACTAGCCAGGGAGACTAGTTCCTCTTCTCTAGCAGTAATAACGACTGCTATCTCTTCTTCTAAGGATCCACAGAGTTCCACCCAGGAGACCCAAAAAATTTTTATTCCATGCATGACCAATAAATGCACCAATCCATGGTTAGAGATCACTATCGGCATCCACCACGAACGCCGAGCAGACTGTGCCATGTGTTGCAACTGCTTCAATAGGAAGAAGGGCATGCACTTGAGCCTGTGGAAATCAAAGGTGCGTTAGAATTTTAACATGATATTTAAACAGAGTTGTGGCCCGACCTTCACAAGTTATGTATTTCATTACAAAACCTGCGACTTTGTTCCAAGGATATGACACAATCTTTCGCTCATATCCTCTACCCAATTTAATGACACTTTCCCCTGCCTGCAAAGATAATTTGAGAAACTCCAAGAGAGAAACTCTCCGAGAAAAACATTGCTGCCCTTGCTGTCTTAGCCCGCTAACTTTTGCAATTACCTCTTCTGTGACAGGAACTTCCAGTCCTCTGACCTACAAGTGATTCTCGTCAAAATTAAGTGAAAACTCCATTATAATTCCCCTATCAAACCCCTGCAATATTTCAAACTAGGTATCCCACTCTGCATTGACAAAGATTTGCCATACCTCTGGATTAATGCAGACTGAAGTTGTATTTTCAAGCTCATGTCGCCCATCCAATTCGCCCATACTGTGGAGACTCATAACAACACTTCTTGGAACATCAGACCATTGGGTGAAATGGTGGATACCAAATTCAGAAAAACAACATGGTGAAAATGAAAGGTGGTAACGGTAAATACGGATGATAATTCTCGGAAACTGAGAAAAATCATAAAAAAGTATGGTTCGTACGATGAATAAAATAGAAATTATTTCATATGGAGTGGAAAGGATGTGTTACGGATCCCAATACGCTTTTAATGATTATATGGAGTATTAATTAGGATCGTAGGGTGTACCACACATAGATTTATAATAATGGCTTACAGAATCATCATTACATCATCATTAAATTATGACGGCACCCCCCATAGCTTAAAGTTTGCCATTCGTGACATTAAATTCTTCACATGTAATATTTAATTAAATCAGTTAAAGTCACATGGAGGCGTACCTGGCGGCCTACCTCGACGAAGTGATGGTTTTTAGGATGGCGGCACAATAATGATGCGGTGGGAGTAACAAAAGTATGAGTAGCAACGTCCGGAGTAACAACAGTGCGAGTAATAGCATCTGGTGTAACAGCAGTGTGAGTAGCAGCATCCAGAGTAACAATGGTGTGAGTAACAACATCTGGAGTAACAACAGTGCAAGTAGCAGCATCCGAAGTAACAACAGTGCGAGTAACAACATCCATTGTAACAACATCTGGAGTAACAGCAGTGCAAGTAACAACATTTGATGTAACAACATCAATCAAGGAGTAACAACGTCGAGTAGTAGCACCCAATTAACAGCACCATGAGTAGTAGCAACTAGTAATAGCATCATGAGTTGCAGCAATCGATACTTGAAAAAAATTTCCTTGATTTTTACTCCTTAGTAGTAACTCCTGTAAAAATACAACAAGATAAATAGTAACAATATAATTCTTTATTCTTTTATTATATATATATTAGGGAAAGGATGTAGAGGAAGAGTTCTTTGCACTGATAACCTTCAAACAAGATTTCTCATATAGGTGTTTGATGAAAGCATCCTTAGAGGTTGGGTGGTGGTATAATCTCAGGCGATGTCTATTGGCTATGAATTAAGCACGTGTATCATAAATTGTGACTAGCCTGATTGTTCCATTATCAAATATAGCGTCCACCTTGTAAGGTCCCATCCAGTGAGTACAAATATTTCCCTTAAAATCCTTAAAGCATGAGTCATAGAGTAGTGCCCAATCTCCCCTCTGAAAAACCTTATTCTTAATAAACATATCGTTCCATTTCATTCTCTACTTCTAAATAGAAATAGTTCTCTGGACAGCCATTGAATGACGTTCATTGAGTTGGGCTAGTCGGTGTTTTTGGGCATCTGACAGATCCAAACCAACTTCAAGAGTTGTTCTGAGTGTACTGATTTCAAATTCTATTGGAAACAACAGGTATTTCCCATAAACCAACTCAAATGATGAAAACCCAGTTTTATTCCTTCATTTTGTTCTGTACGCCCAGAGAGCTTCAGGCAGCTTTTGAGCCCAATCCCGATGATGGTATGCCACAGTTTTTATCAAGATATTTTCCAATGTCTTGTTTGTGGTTTCCACTTTTCCATTCACTTGGGGGTGGTATGGAGACATCACCCTGTGCTTGACCCCATATTTCTGCATAAGCTTTGCTATCATATGTGATGTGAACTGTGCTCCTCCATCTGAAACAATCTCTCTTAGAGTACCGTAACGAGCAAAAATTTCTTCAAATAGAAAATCTGAGACCAGCTGCTCTGTTGCTTTCACAATAGCTTTGGCTTCTACCCACTTAGTCATGTAGTTAGCACAAACCGAGATGTGGAAATTTTTATGGGAGGGTGGGTTAAAGGGTCCAATGAAGTCAATAGCCCATTTCTCAAAAGGTTCGAGGACTACTTGTGCCTGTAAAGGAATTTCATCAGCTCAACCGGGCTGCCCCATACGTTGGAAACTATCACACCTCCTGACATAATTCCATGCATCCTGACAGATAGAAGGCCAGTAATATCCCATTTGTAGCACCTTATTGCATGTTCTTTTGTCTGCAAAATTCCCTCCATAGGGGCCATCATGGGCAGCCTTCAATACTTCATAAATATCATCCTCAGATACATAGCGCTGAATCTGCTTATCAGCTCCTATATGAAAAAGTTACCCTACCATCCAAGAATATCGGGTATTGTGATGAATAATTTTTCGTTGTTCCCTATATGAAAAATAAGGAGGCACTTTCCCTATAGCAAGATAGTTAGTAATATCTACATACCATGGAGGTTTAGTAGAAACTGAAAAAATATGTTCATCGGGAAAGCTATCTTCTATAGGTGTGCATTTGTCATTGTTATCCATTCTAGATAGGAAATCAGCAAGTACATTATATTTTCCTGGTTTATCTACTATTGTGATATCAAATTATTGAACCAATAGCAACCATCTTGTAACACGACCAACTGTAATAGGTTTATTCATCAAGTACCTTATTACTGTGTGATCAATATGAACAAAAGTAGAATACCCAATGATATAGTGCCAGAACTTATTGACAACATAAATGACAACTAGGAATTCTTTTTCTGTCACTGTGTAATTCAGTTCAGTAGGAATTAAATTCTTGCTGACATAATAAATTGCATACGGTGTTTTGTCTACCTATTGTCCTAAAACAACTCCTACTGTTGTGAGAAGCAGCAACATGTATGTGAAACGGTAATGTAGAATTAGGTCCTCGAAGGATTGGAGCCTTATAAACCAGCCCTTTAATTTTCGTGAAATTTGTCTCACAGTCTTCATTCCACAAGAATTTTGCATCTTTTGTTAGCAATTGAAATAGCGGATGTGCTATTTTAGCAAAATTTTCTATAAAGAGTCTGTAATAACCAGCACAAAAAATAAAGCTACGTACCTATATGGGTTTTTTGGGTACCAGGAAGTGTAATATTACCTCTACTTTAGCCAGATCAACTCGAATTCCAGCAGCTGAGAGAAAATGTCCCAGTACTATTCCTTCTTCTCTCATCATATGGCATTTGACTGTACTCAGAGATACACGGGTTTGCTTACATATTTTGAGTACCTTCTCCATATTTTCCAATCCTTTCTCAAGTGAGTTTCCATATGGAGTAAAATCATCCATATAGATTTCAACGCTATCATTGACAAAATGAGAAAATATTACCAAAATTTCCCTCTGGAAGGTGGTAGGAGCATTACACAGGCCAAATGGGAGGACCCTATATGCAAAGGTTCCCCATGGGCATGTGAAAGTTGTTTTATCTTGGTCTTCCGTGTAGAAATTATATACAAGATGCATGTATATCTTCTTGCTAAATACAGAATCCTTCCACTGTTAATATTTTGCGGAAATTTTAAAATTCAATTGCAAACACATGAAGAAATAAAAACAATCACACATAACATAGTTGTTTAACAAGAAATCCTGAAGCTGAAAACCCAAACTATCATATATTATGTATCATGGAGATCATGTAACAATCTCATACAAATCTTAGCACATCAAGCTCTTCCAACTTGAACTACTCTTCCAACTCTGTCATAACTTTGCCACTTCAGTTCTAACTGAGTCCTCCATGCATGAACCACTAGTAAACCCTAGGAATTGCATAATTCCTTCAGCCCATTGATTTGCCAAATCTATACAATAAAATTAAGTGCTCCAAGAGAAGAAGTTGATATTTAGAGTCTGATTATTATTAAGAGCTAATAATGATCGACACTTCTATTTTTAGATCGACGATCTATAAATAGACTTCGCCCAATATTCTAAAAATAGAATTTTATATATTTTTCCAACTTGACCAACCATCCACAAATAACATCCTACAACTTTTGAAATATGTTCACCATGTCTAAAAATAGACATAGTCTAAAAATAGACTTACACCTAAAAATAGCTTGCGGGCCCAGTTAGTGAAGGTGACTGATTTTCACTAAGCTCATCATCTTGTTGAATCTCAACATTCTGGGGCTATTTGGATCTAGTTATATCCACTGAATCCATCCAAGAAGGAAAAGAACTTCTTCCTAGCCAAGGTATCTAGGACTTGGTCAATGAATGGTAGAGGAAAATGGTCTTTTTGAGTTGCCTAATTTAGCTCCCTGTTATCTACATAGATCCGCCATTTACCATTCTTTTTTGGAACAATCACTAGCGGAGATACCCATTGGCTATCTGAGATGGGGTAAATGAATCCTACATCCAATAATTTTTGTAATTCTTCTTTGACAATGTTCTTGAGAGCAAGGTTCATTCTCCATTGGGGCTGTCTTACAAGGCGGTAATCTTCGTTAATATAAATATGATGAGTACATAAGTTAGCAGAGATCCCCTTCACGTCAGTATAATCCTAGGAAAAAGATTCCTGGTGATCTTGAAGGACTTTCAAAAGCTATTTTTTCTGGGATTCAAACAGATTTTGGTTGATATTAAGTGTTTTCCCTGGTTCAATCTCAATTGGAATACTATCATGGGATGAGGTTACAGGAATGTCTTCAATTTCATATTATGGTTCAATGTTTTCTTGTGTTTCACAACTCATAGCAGATTCTAAAATTTAACGAGTTGAATTGAAAATAGAACTGGAATCACTAATAAAAGTGTTAATGGCATCATCCTCGGTTTCTATTTTAAATTGAAGGGCCTACCCAATAGTAAGGATTGGTCTAACTTCTTCATTTTCAGGTTCAGGCTCTTCTATTGGTAGAGGTTTCTTACTGGTTAATAATTTTTCATATGGGCTAGGTTCCATAGGAGGGTAAAGAATAATATTATTTGTAACTGTCCCATTTGATAAGATCATATGCCCAGAGTGACACCCTATGTAGGCATCTGCAGTTGTGAGCCAAGGTCTTCCCAGGATCAATGGATGACCACCAACTGAAGATCGAGTCTGTAATACAAGGAGGTCCATAGGATAATTCCATGAGTCTACTGAAATAATCACATCTTCCAATTTCCCTATTGGTTTAATTGTAGACCTATCTGCTAGTTCCAGGATAGTAGGGGTTGGTTTAATGTCTCCAAGACCCGATGTGTTCATTGTTTCAGAGGTGATAATGCTGATTGCAGCTCCCAAATCTACCAGTACGTTTGGGATCTCAACCCCATTGATTTGTACTGTTAGAATCTGGTTTCCTGGGTCTCCATATTTTACAGGTATGATCTTTCCTAACATGATGTTGGATAATATACCCATCACATGAATGGTTAATGGAACCTTAGGTTTCTTCCCTGGTTTCTTAGAGCAGTAGTCTTTGAGAGTTTTTTCATATATAGGTACATCCCTCATAGCTTGTAACAAGTGTATTTTAACAAAAAGATTTTACAATTCCCCTATGAAATCAAACTCTACTTGAGGGTTTGGTTTATTCAAGGTCAGTATTTCAGGATATGGAGGAGAAGTTGAATGACCTTAATTAGGAACAGATTGGGGAGGTGTCTGGTTCATTATGTTTTGGTCTGATTTATAACCAACCATCCTCTATTTTGGTTTTGTATCTTCACTCTCAATCTGTTCTATAATAATAGGTGAAGTGGGAGCATTTACCACCCGCCCAGATCGTAGGTTTATCTCATTAAGTACCATGGTAGAAATTCTATAAGATGGAAGGTTAAGAGTGTCTGTTTGTTGGACCCCTTTATTATTAGGATTCGGATTTGGTTGCATAGGAAGCTGGGGTCTAAGGGCTAGGTTTCCTGGAGGTACATTGGAGGGAAACTGAAGTTGTTGTTGAGGCATAGATTGAAGAAATTGACCAATAGGAGAGGGTCCATGCCAATTCTGATTCCATGAAGGATTCGAACTAGCCTGGGGAACCCATTATTTCTAGGGGGGATACTAATATTGAGACCACATAGTTGAAAAAGGTGCAGGTCGGTGACCCATATTAAAATTATTAAAATACTGAGATGGGTCCTGAAACATACCTGGATTCATAGCTGGTGGTCGAGATTGCCATGGCCTTTTCTACCCCATTAAGTACAACTGGTCTACCAAATTTTCTTCAATTGCCCCTTGAAAACCTACCTTTAGTCCAAGCAAGGAAGGAAATGAGCTGGTCGAATGAGTCTGTTCACATATTTCATAGGCTTCCATTGTGTTTAATGGGCATTCCTTCAAAGGATGCTTCTTTCTACACTGTGGGAAAAATATAGCCATAGTCTTTTCCAACTCCATTTGTTTCTATTTTTCTTACAAAGTGTCCATCTAGGTGGATAATGTACTCAGGATATCAGTCCTTAGGTTATCTAGTAGGTTTCCACTTTCTACCTTTGTAACCCCTCCACTAGAAGTCTTTGATGGGCGAATTCCTTGTCCACTCCTTGAAAACCCCCATGAACACTTAATGTAATAGTCACAGATAGTGTCGAAGTCTTCTTTTCAAATGTCCCCCTTTCCTACTATGTTCAGAAGTTACAAGGAATCTTCCCTAAGTGCCCGAAGAAGAATGATCTTCAGAATGTCCTTATCCAGGTCACTATGTCCTGACCTCTGCAATATGTATTTGAATCGTTCCACACAATCTTCCATATTTTCATCCTCTTTCTGTGCAAACTTAAATATTTCCTCCTTATTTTCATGGGATTTATAGTAATCTTGGTATTTATCCAAGAAGGCTTCTTTCATCCCCTCCCATGAGGTAATCATGCTCCCACCTAAACCCATGAACCATCTCAAGGCTGTCCCTTTTAAGGTAGCTGGAAATATTTTTAATTTCTGAGCATCGGAAATATAATCATATCCTCGACAAAAAATTTCAAATTCAAAGAGGGACATATCAGGGTATTCAAAAGAAAGCCCATCGAAACTAGGTAGAGCTGTTAAAGGGATGGGTCTCATCGGTGCATCACATGCAACGTTTCTGATTGGAAAATCAATAGAAGAACTTACAGGTGCCATAAATACCCTCCAATACTCACTTGGGATTTCAACTGGTTCTGAAGCTGGTACTTGGAGTGATTCAACTGTAGGAGGTTTCACTGCACTCCGCTGGTCCTTTGGTGATGCAAAATCCTTCAGGAATTCTCTATCCAAATTAGAATTGCTTAATTCGACTGCAGGAGATTTTACAACAGTCCCTTGGTCTTGTGGTGATGAAAACCCTTTTGGAGGTTCTTCTTCCCAATTATAATTTCTCAATTCTTCTAATCCTCTACTTGCTATTTCTTCCCCTTCTGCTAATGGCAAGGATGTCTCCTCCACCTGTACCCTATTTATTATTTCCTTTGTTGTCGAAAGAATTCCCTCTGGCACCGGGGATGGCTCTGGTTTCTCCATAGACTGCCCTTCGGACTTTGTCTGAACCATTCCCTTGACAGCAACGTGAGATCATGCCTAAGATTTAGATTTTTCAATGATCTCCTAAATATATGTCTCCCTTCCTAGATCATTTCATTTCTTTGGGGATCTTCCTCTACCCCTGTTATTCAGATCCTTTTTCATACAAATTGTGAATAGGTTTCATCAAAGTAGAAAAAGTGCTCCGGACTCGAAGCAGGACAAATAGCTTCCTCCCTGGGATGAGAGAGTAGGTTCAAACAGACAATAAAATAAAAGAGGAAAATATAAGCTCATGACCTGAAGTAGGGTAATCAAATACCCTCCTTAGGATGAGAAGTTTGTTCTTCAGAAAAGAATCAAAAAGTAGAAAGTTGAAAACTATGCCCACGACTTAGGGCAGGGTAGCAAAATTCCCTCCCCAAGACGAGGGATCAATTCTAAAGAAAATAATAAAAAGTAGGAAAAGAAAACACATAGTGCTACACTCAAGACTCGAATTATGGCAATAAATCCCTCCCCAAGACGAGAGATCAACCCTTAGATCAATTGCATATCATGTTCCTGCACCTATTAGCCTTCCCCGGCAATGGCGCCAAAATGTTGGTGTCTGGATGTGAACAATATCCAACCCTTTTTCCACATAAATTATCAACCTGAGGGCGTTAGTTATTTCAAGAATAAGGAAACAATATATGTAGGAGGAATCATATGACCTGCTATAGATCACAGGCTTAAATCCATATACAAGAAGACTATTGTAACAACAATTAAAATAGATTGTAGAATTAAAAAGAAATTTATAGCAATTGAAATATTACAATAGAATAGTAGTAATAGAATCAAAATAAAACATGAAAACAATGGAAAGAAAAGTAACATAGCACCTAATCAGAAGAGTGGGCCCAACTCTCTGATCAAGGCTGTGACAAGCTAACAAATTACAGGTGAAACAACAGGGTGTTGTGCATTCAAATAATTGCAAAATATATTGTTACAAAATATGTATGTAATGGGCTTAAGCTCGATTCACAGCCCGTAGGCCCTCTTTATACAAATTGTTCAACAAATCCCGATTTCCTTCAACAGCTACATATTTAAAATTATACCATTCATTGCAATAGCAACCTAATTGTGAAAAAGGGAACCATGAAAAATCCTGAAATGTCGCTGGAGTGCAACGGAGTCTGCTGTGTTGTAGTAGTAAGAGAAGGCAACGCTAGAAATTAGAAGCTGCTCCACGACTCACAGCTGTAACCTTCCCGCTTTTGCCGAATCTGTAAAAACATCAAAGTTAACATTGCAAAAAGGTAAAACCTCCTGGACTAATACTTCATTAATCAAATATCCCATGTAAAATAAGAGAAAGTGGTTTACCTCGTGTGTTTAAGAATAATAATGACACAAAGAGAGAGAAAGGTGGGCAAAAATGGGAGAGAAAAGTTTACAAATCCGGTACCCAACACATATTCCCTCTGGTAGATATATTATGCTAAGTTAACTTAGCAGCTAATCCATCAACTTTTAATTTTGCATTGCAATCTCTTAGGAAATTCTGTTAAATTTAATTCATAGAAGTCAAACCAGAATGGAACTAAAATTGGCCAAATCATTAAAAAAAGGTCATAACCTATTTTAAGCGATTTTCTAGAGTTAAGTTACTTCATTCTGACAAAAAATACAGAGTTGAAACATCTGGCGGAATCAAAAAAGTAAAGACCCTCACCCTATAAAATTGCTCGGTTGCAGAATTTCTCTATCTAGAGAGATGAAATCAGTTAACGAGCCTGAAGAGATCTCGATCTCCTTAACTTACAACTAGTTGCTTTGGATTTGTGTGAAACTTTCATATGTGCTATATTATAGCATGCAGCATAATATCCCAATCCTCCAGTGGTATATTCCATATTAGAATGTTGGAAAATTGCTTACATTAATAACTATGCTATTATAATACTTGTAAAAGGAAAAGTAAATATCAATCTACATTTTTGTCTAGGTCGCAGATAATGCATACAATTCTAATCTAAAATTTTCAAAAGCTGTAAGTGTTTCCTTGAAAACTCTGTATGAATAGGAGACTCCAATTGATTCTTTGCCTCCTTCAACCAGATCATAATGAATTCATCCCAGTGGTGAACGACCCCAAACACAAAGTAGACTAGGCATTTAGGGCACACCATGAACACCACCACAACTGACCTCACAACCAACCCAATCAGCCCCTAAATAGCAAGTTTCAATGTTGTCTATGGTAATCTTAGATTCCAAACAACCACAACGGCAGAAAATGATGGATGGAAAGTTAATACTCCAAACCCTACTGAGACCAAAGGCTAGGAAGGTAAGTGACACAATATCAAAGACAAATCTCCAGCTACTAGAAGAGCTCGTCAGGTACATGATATTCAACTCTATAATTTTTTTTGGTAAATTCTATGATGTTTGCAACTTTCCATTTCCATGATGGCATTATTTAATTTTGAATACCTGAGTTCCTTTATTGATTCCAGCTGGCAGTACATAATTTTTTCCTTAGATTTAATTTTGGAAACTACTCTAATTGCACACAAGATAACAAAGGCAAGCCATCCTATACTTAGTCAAATGGATTGTGTATATGTATGCAATCAAACTGTGAGAACCATGGGAATTCATAGCATAAGGAAAAACCCAAAAAAATATTGCAAAAGCCCATAAGTAGGCTTTTGATGTAAAAAAATTCACAAAAGATCTTAGAGCACCACAATCATTAATAGCTTGAATTCTGAGGTTATTAAGTCACAAAGCATCTAAGAATTGTGGTATACAATCTACTGCATCTACATAAGGGATGAAAATTCTTTTCATCATTTTAAGTATGGGAAGTGCTCTTGCAGATACTATTGGTGATCTTAGATGAGAATGGCATTCATCTATGATTTTTTTTAATTTGGAAGAAATAATTTCCTTCATCTGAAAACTATTGATAGCTCAAGAAAGGCAGGGAGTAGATATAAGCATGTCATAATGCTAATTCAACTAGATATTAATTTTTCTACCAGCGGGGGTTCAATTAAATAATATTGTGAAGGAAATGACTCTTTAAAATCTTGGTGTGTTCCAAGAAATTATTTGAGACCCCATTGGCCTAGACAACCTTAGGATTGACCTGCAGGCCCTATGAACCATTTTTCTTGCTTTACACTCAACATCCATCCTTGACCTCGTCTTGTTAGGATTTTGAGATTGGATTTATTTTGTAGGACCCTCAGACAGTATTTAACTTTAGGTGTCACACCCAACAGATGCACTGCTCTATGCCAAACACATAACTACATGAAGCAAACAGACTATTATATAATTATTTGAAAAGAGGGGTTGGACTTTGATTAGTTCCCTTATCTCCATAAAACAATGGAGATAAAATACCCTTCCATGGCTATTTGTGGACATTAACTAGAAACTATTACCTTATCTGATATGATCTGTCTACATTGACTAGGTCTTATTAGCACTAAATTACATTTACTGAAGCTTATGTGAGAAGAGTTATCTTTGATAAGTCAATTTATTTTGGTTAGATCCATGAAAAGCGGAAGATCCATTTGCATATTCAATCTCCAATTATGATATGATTTTGTACTCCATGTTATTATTTAATGCTAAAATAGTGAACTCAAATGAGTTAGCTCTCCAAATTCCTCATTTTCTATGTGGGCTCATATTACTCTAGGTACAAAATAGTCTTAATGACTCAAATTTGACACAACTAGAATTATTAGGTAAACTAGTCATTCAACACCAATGTCTGGGCATTACAAAGGTGTCAATTATAATGTAAATTGTTATGGTGGATAAGGAAATCATGCATCCTATCAGGAATGGGAAACATGGTAGATCATACAATGGGATGCCTCTACATATGACAGAGAAATGTAATTAGGTTCCACAAAAGTGACTCATTAATTTCCAGATAAGCAATACAGTTTCTTTCAGTTATAGGAAAATCTTAAACAAGAAAGCTGATATGTGGTGACTAGTCTTACATATTTTTCTGCTTTTCTTGTTAAAAATAAGGAGTAAACTCAAAATTATATAAAGAGATGCCAAATAAACCAAACTTCAAACCTGATTAGCCCCAAGGAGGTCTCGTCTATGCACAGGGAGGCACCCCAAAACATACACCTATATTTCTGATAGTGAGGAGAATACTTTGTTCATTTTGGCTTGGTTTGAATTGTTATTGTCAGCCAGAAATGGTACGATTGCTGGGAAGCCTTAGGGACCTCACTTATAGTTGGGTAGTAATGGAATAAATATATTTTCAAAAACATTTTTATTCCTAGATGAAGTAAATCTTGGATTCATAGAATGTAGTATGTACATGCCCTTCAATCAAGGGTTGGCCTAAAACTTGTAGAGTCTTTAGGTCCTCAGACCAAGGATTTAGCGTTAGATTTATGGAGTGAAAATATAGTGAATATGACTCACAAAATTATCATATAAAACAACATCATTTCATTGAGTGTTCTTGGCATCAACAATCATTACATAAATAAGAATTACAGTAAAAGAAATATTTTCATAACAACACCTTTCATGTTAGGTTTTTGGAGTGACAACACAAAAATAACATCATTTTTTTACTGTACTTGGCATGAGAAATCATTACATGAAACATAATTTTATTAAAATAAATGATTTCATAATAGCACCTTATACCTAGCAATGTGACACCTTATAAGTATGTAGGAAGTGCAATTGGAGGCCACAGAGACTGTTTACAAACTGTTGTTTTCATACAGAGGAAGCCAACCATGAGTACATTAATTAATTTATTGTCATCTTGTTTTCTTTGTGTGCAGCAGAAACTAACACATATGTCTAGAATTCAACAATGGGAGTATACCAACCTAAAATTATACTCAGAACCTCCCAAGGAGAAGGTTATGGTAACTACAGTTTATCTGCTACTTAATGAATTGAGGTGGCATAGATAAGAAAACTAAAGATAAGATGGCTTGCAGGTCAATATCCCTCATTCTAACCTCTAGGGATGCTTAAATCAGGTTGTTAACCCAATAAGTACTAGGATATGTAATGGTCCCTTAGCAGAATTATACCATACTTCCTATGGGCTCAGAATCTGAGGCTCTCATAAATCCTCACATTTCCTTTTTTCATGGTTGCATTATGCAGTGTTGCTTCTCTACCATACATCTCTCTCTCACAGATATATCATTCTGTATGGATAAATTACACATTTTGAATAATACATCATATGTCTCTCCTCTCTCTGCAAGTTTCATGCATATGTGCAAGTGCAAGTTTGATATGGAAATGATTCCAAGCTACCCAGTTAGCATCTAGGAGGTCAAAGCCCTAACTAAGAATTGAGGTAAAAACAAGGACCCCAAGTCACAAAGAAGAGTTTTACAATAATGAAGTTGTCCTTGAAGAAGCACAGAATGTAAGTCTAGTACCAACCACCAACATGACCTACCAAAACTGCACTGGCAGATACTGAGTACTTTTGAGTTACAAGAATTTATGAAGTGACTTAAGCATTTAATTCACATTTATTTTCTTTATGGCTGCATTGTCCAGTGGCACTCATCTACCTTACATCTCTCTCTCATGGAGATATCATTTTGTATTGATAACTAAACATTGCATACTATATCAAATGTCCCTCCTCTCATTAAAAGTGTTATGCATATGTGAATGTGCAGCATTAATATGGTATTGATTCTAAGCTACAAAATCAGCATCTATCACATAGAAATAGAGGAAGTATATAAATGTTGAAAAGTAAGTGCCAGGGACTAGAAGCTTTGGTGACAGTTAAAATAATTATATCAAAGCAACTCAAGAAACAATAATATTATGGAAAATTTTCTAATATCTTCATGACTAAGATCAAGGATCATGAAACTTTGCACTACTTGTTGAAGGGAGATATGAACCTCTCATAAAATTATTGAGCATTTCAGGAAAAATTGACTTCCCATGCCACTAAGAAAGGAAGAGGGTTTATCTTTTAATAAAAAACTTTGTGCACCAAGTTTTTAGACTTTATTCCACTCATGCTCCATCCGACATACCAAAATTCCAACAATTCCCATAATAGAATCTTAGTTGTTCACTGAGTCTTCAAATACACATCTAAGAACTTTATCTTTGCATATTATGTGAACCCAGTCCCACACTAGTAATCTTCCCAAACGAATATAAAGCAATAATAAGTAGTTTCCCTCCAGCTCTCAAAAGTATGGCACCGACAGATCTGGTCAAATAAACTTCAAATTCATGGCACTGTCTTGTAGCTCTAAGGCCTCCAACACTGATGTCAATAATAATTTTAGAAACTCACTTTGAAGCATGCAATTAGTCATGTCAAAGTAGATCCCAAAAGATTCCTAAATTTTTTTTGAGTCCTTAAAACACAGTAAGGCTAGCCCTACAACTTTATTGAACCCAATCCCACCATAACAAAACAAAATACTTCAATTCTTGTTATAAATTAATAAAATTATTTGAAATGGTTCTTTCATTTCTTTGATAAACCCTTCACTGAATCCTTAGAAAAAAAGTCTACAGAAATTTCAATACCATATCCTGAAGGTCATCTATAACCCCTAATTGTCATTGATTTGATGCAACAGTCCTCATAGTCTTCCTTATAAAAGGTAAATCTATGTCTCCTACAGATGCTTTCAGAAAAAATAAATAAACCTCAATTACTAGTTGAGATTCAGCTTGTAATATGTCTCTTTGATACTCAAATATATATTCTATGTTGACCACCAGCTACAGACCACCCTTTGAAAGCTCATCTGCATATATATTAAGTTCCCCTATCAATGGGAAGGAATGCTATGCTATAGAAACTATGTTCCATGAACTTGACCTATTACAGAATTGGTTGTAGTTTCAAGTTCTTGTCCTCTTTTAGCTTCCTTTTATACATTTTTGTATCATCTCAGAATCCTCATAGACCTTCATCTTAGGGATCCCTTTGTTTGCTGTCAATTTTAGTAGGAACTTCAATGCAGGTAGCTCAACATAATTGTTTTTTTCCATACCTAGACCTACTTTGAAGACCAAAAAATGTTTATCAATGATATAAAAATTTCAAACAGCTTCTAGCATGACAAATTGAGACTTTTTCTTGACTCAATTAATAAAAGAAGCCCAAGGACATTGACAAAACTGGGAAAAAAGTGTCATCATTTGCACCACTTCTACAATAGTCAGCCTTTGTTATTCTTCATAAATGTGTGAAATTATCAGTGCCCTGAGCGGTGTCATGGAAGAAAATAATCATGTCGTTTGCCTTTGGCATTTTCCAAACAGTGTTAATGTTCTTGCAATGATTCATAAACTGGTGGAAAAAACTACTGTTGTTATCCCTTTGATCTAGGTAGATTTCCTGGCTCTCAGGTCCCCAATCCTTGATATCAGTCATGAAGCTATCCTTTACTAAGGGGGTCTCAAAAGCTATTCTTCCACTAGCTTGAGGTCAAGAATATTGGCAAGAGGTATCCTAGCTATACTATAAAAACAAATGGTTTGAAGATAAATCTATCAAAACAAAGATCTCATCATTTGATTACACTTAGAGCCACTTGGCTGGCAATGAAATCTAGCATCTTCTAGGAGGAGTTTCCTCCATTCCACGGTCAACAACAAATCAAATACCTCTATGATGGAAATTAAATACATCACAAAGCCAAAAGTCCCTCTCCACAGAATGGGCCATCCTCACCATGAAGATTCTCAAATCCATTCACATCATTGGCATTTCCAATAGACACCATCATTAAAAGATGAAAGAATAAAACATATACCCAACATGTGTCATGATAAAAACATGCAATTTAACAACATAATGAAGGAAAAGGAATGAGAAGAGTATAAAAATAGAGAATTCAACATAAAGGGCAAAACAGACAAGCAAGAGCAGACATAGACCTTACCTCTCATATATTCAAGAATAATGATTATGATATCCTTTAAACTCCCCTTCAATTTCTCCATAAACGATAGCCATGAGTTGGAGGGCTATTAAGACCCTCCCTTTGGCCTATCATGAAAAAAACCCTACAAATCTGAAATTTTGTAAAATAAATTTTACTAAGCATAAGAATTCTTCATGAGAATTTTTTTAATGGTGAGAGCACTCTTAGTCACCCAAGAAAACCTCTAGGCTCACTTAGGGAGTGCTTTAAGTTCCTCGTGTTCATTCCAAAAGCACTAGAGAAGTGCACTTGAGAGAGTGCCTCCCAAGGAGGTATGGACCACTCCTTCATACCCTAAAGAGTGCTCCCAAATAGGTTTGGCACAAGGTTGTGTTATCAAAGGTTCTTCCAAGACTTTCACACTCAAAACACTCAAATAGGTCAAGAATCAACAATTGTAGGAAAAATTCATTTAAGAAAAATACAAAATTCAAACTAAGAAAATAGCATGGGGTAGCAACAAAAGAGAGTTACTCACAATCGTGATTGAAATTTATGCATGAAAAATGAAGGAAGATCATAATGTTGAATAATAAAGTCAATGTATCTCAATTATTCTACCTTAGGCCCCGATAATCAAAATCAAGAAAAAATATATATGAATAAGGTAAATGTATCTCAATTATTCTACCTTGGGCCCAGATAATCAAAATTAAGAAAAAATCTATATGACTAGAACAAAATGGTCACAAGGCTATCAAGACACATGCACAACAACCACCAATAGTGATCAATCTCAATGAATTGAAAAATAAACTCAATTTCTTGACTATGAACTCTATACTGACTTTAGCATCCTTTACTTTCAAATCTACAAATCACGCAAAGTAATGAGACCTTCAAACTTTGCAAGATTCTTAAAGCAATATTTTACAAAAAATACTTGGGATCGAAGCATTCCGAGAGACATTCTATACACATATATTTACATTTTATATATTATAATGCATATATTTTCAATTAAAATGGGCTCGTACAATAGGGCCTAACTCATTGGTAAAGCAAGGGTGGTGATATTCCCCCCACCCCACCCACCCTAATTACCAAAAAAAATAATTAGCCCCTTATAATCCACCATGGTTGTGAAAATGGAATGAAAATTATGATAAATAGAGTTCCTAGCATTAGTGCCAACACCTTCCAAAAAAATGTATATAATTCCAAATTAGTTGTGGAGAATGTAGACTTTAATGTTAATAATAGGCAATACAATATTATTAAGAGATTAGAAATGTGATTCATAGTATATTATGAACATCAAATATTTAGTATAATTCTCGAAAATTTGAAACCAATGGTAAACTATTTAGAAGATACAAATTCAAAAGAAATAGCATGAAGTAGAATAGGAAATGAAATTGAACCAAATAACTTCAGCCATTTAACAATTACAAAAGATATGAACTAGATTGGAAGGTGTGGAATATGAAATGTAATAGGCCATCATCACCAAAGAGTTATAGCATGTATAGAATAATGTTTACAAGATAGGCCATGTGCATAATTTATAAAATAGATACTGGAAACTAAAAAAAATAAATAGAGTTGCAGTCTATGACAAGTAATGAAATAAAAAATAAAAATAAAAATGAAAACAATTCTACTATCTATTCTTGATTTTTCTTGCCATGAGCAATTCTCAAAATTCTAATAAGCAATGAATGAAATAATTCGATGACAATTGGAATAAGAAATTAAGATGGATTGGAGTTTTTATAAGCTCTAAACCATCCTCTATAGTGTTTAGGGCCTACTAGGGCCTTCACATAGTCCACAATATTTTTAGAAAAAGGAAAACAATTAGTCATCTTTCAACCATACAAGGAGTGTTCCCATGAGTGCTAGCAAAATTCTTGGGAGCACTTGTAGGTGTAGCTGCCCAAGTCAATCACACACTCCTACAACACCATATGCAGCACAAGAAGAGAGGGGTAAGTGAACACCCATGTAATATAGGTTTCTACTCAGCCCTCCACATTTTTCCCCTGACAAATTGTTCTAGGAGGCTCCAATTAAATTGAGCCTCAAAAGCCGACTTTCAGTCTTTCTCCAAAGGGATTAAAGAACAACATACGATAAATATCCAATAATACCCCCATGAATAGATTATCGTATTACATCTGAATTTGTAGGGTTGGAATCTGGAATGATGTCCTAGAGGTTTTGAATATGGAAAAAAAAGCCAAATCACTGTAAGTAGCAAAATTTTGCCTTACAACTATTTTGGACAGTGCAAATAGTGAACAATTTGATTGGACAAAAAGAAAGAATTTTCAACTTTATATGTTTTTCAATCGACAAAAAGAAAGAATTCTGAGATTTATATGTTTTTCAAAATTCAAAACCATGCTCTTTTTGTTTACTACCTTGATTATTATTGCCATGACACAAATCCCATTAAACAAGAAGTCGTCCATGCGATTTATCTTCTTTTTTGTTGCAAATCCACTTGCTGAAGTTGCTTATGCATTGATGCATGTTATAGTTACCAAAACATCTGAGTAGGAAGAGCCAAATATACATGTTTTTATTTTGCAATGTGGCCTTTTGGAAAGAAGATACTAACAATGATTCCACAAAATTTATGGTACTGTGAATGTTGAAAAGTATCGAAGGAATGGATTCCTTGATCTATGCCTTGATTCAAGGAATTGATTTGGAGATCTTCTTACTCATGTACGAGTTCCAGTGATCAGGACAAGTTCAAGAAGCAGTTTGACTAGTGTAAGTTTGTGAAGGATGAGTTATATGCTATGTTGCATGAGTTTTCGGTATGCGGGTACTTCGAGTATGCAGGAACGAGTATCTGACACGGCTAGAAGTTTTGCCCAAATTTACATGAAGCATCAAGATGGGAGCAACAATAATATAATATATTAAAAATAAAAATAAAATTATGTATTTATTTCCATCCAAATCTTTCCATATCTTTCCATTCAGGATTGGCCAGGCCCCTCATCTTCATTTTGATAGAAGGTTTTTCCATAAATAGGTTATTTCGCTTAGTTCTAGACCCATATCCAAATCTAGACCGAGCAACATACCCTTCCCTTCACACAGTTCCATCAGTTTAAGCAGCACCCAAGCTAGCAACATCAAATACACCTAATTTTGCACTTATTCATTGCAGTGAAGCTCCCAAAATGTTAAGAAGTTGTTGCAGTGAAGCTCCCGAAAAAGCTCCAAAGTACCCATTGAAGCTCCCAGTTATTTTAGAAAGTTTCCTACCAGCTCCCAAGATCCCACGAGTAAGGGAGCTTAGGGTACGCGCTATCCAATGCTTGGGAGCGATACTCGTGTAACTATGTTTATATGTCCTCTAGTGTGAGTTAAATTGGGGACTGAGTGAACAAGTGGAGTTAGCCTCCAAAATTTTAGGATGATCGAGTTAAAGTGTGTTGCCTTTTGTTTAGTAGAAAAGTTCCAGTTCAACTCCTAATTTATAAAACTCACTAACAATAGCCTAATTGAAAAGCTTATAAGGAGATTGAAGGCACACAACTAATCAGACAATTCTTGAGCACGATTTTGTGAGCAAGGGAGCTTGTGGAGGAATGAGGCAAGTGTTCCTTGTGTGAATTATTGAGGAAATAAATTTTCTCTTTGGGAGCACGATTTTGTGAGCAAGAGAGCTTGTGGAGGAACGCGCCAAGTTTTCCTTGTGCAAATTATTGAGGAAGGAAATTTTCTCTTTGGAGTGCATATAGAAATAGGGGAAATCCCTATTTAATAAGAGCTCAACTAGTGCTAGGAAATAGGAGATTGTTTCCTAAGGTTTTATGCTAGAAAAATCAGAGCCTCTAGTGCATATAGGAGGAGGAAGTAATTCAGCTATCAGGAAGAGGTTTCAAGCCTAGGAAAAACAATAAAAATCTTGTATTTTTAGATTTGAACCAGCTTGTATGCATATCAGATTTGTTGCTCAATTTTCCCTATAAAATTTTGAAGCAAGTGAGGGTTTTCCCTGTTGGGTTCCCTAGAAAAATCGTGTGTTTTTTTGTGTGAATTTTGTGAAATTATTTATGTTCTATTCCATTTCTATTTGGTAGATAAATCCTATGTCTCTGTGAAAAAAAAAATGATTTCAAATTGTTCATAACATCAGATCAGAATTTCGTTGAAAATATACATGGTATCAGAGCTGTGAACAGGAATCGATCAACATAAGACGCTTCAAGTTTGTAAGATGATAACTCACACAGGATTGGGATTGAGAGAGAAGGATAGATTCAATTTCTCCTCAAATTTTGGTGTTTGGAAGATCCACATATTGTTCTTGTTGGGCGAGTATGGGATAAAGGAATTCACTGAGAAAGGTGTTGAAGAACCTTTAGATCTAGACAAGTTGAGGCTCTTCCAAAAGAAGATGGCCAAGGCCAAGAGGATGATCCTGGATGGACTTCATGATCATGTCATCCCTCACATTGCAGTAAAAAATATAGCTAAGGAAATTTGGGATGCCTTAGTCTATCTCTACCATAATTCTTCCGAGAATCGAAAGATGGTCCTTAAAGATAATCTGAGGACAATCAAGATGCATAAGGATGCAGAGTGTCACTTCCTATCTCACCAGAGTTCAAGAAGTTTGTGATGAGATAGTAGATGTTGGAGAGAAGCCTATAGACACAAAGCTAGTGTGTGTGGCTCTGAATGGGTTTACCAAAGATTAGCATACTTTTTTTTAGAGTATTACTAGATGAGGTAAGTTGTCGAATTGGAAACATCTGTGGAGTGACTTCATCCAGGAGGAGCTAAGGCTTAGGCTGTTTGAGACTTCTAGCAATAATGGAAAGGGTTCCAAGGTCAAGAAGGAGGGATATAATATTTTTCTTGCAAGTAAAGTCAAAGGAAAGAAAGGAAAAGGGAAGAGCAAAAACAATCAAAAGGGTGACAAGAAGAAGAAAGATCCAAGTAAGATCAAATTATTCCATTGCCATAATTTTGGACACTAGGCTTCCAAGTATCCTAATGGGAATAAGAAGGGGTTGAATAAGGATCATGTAGTTGCATCAACTAAGGTAGATTAGTTTGCCTCTCATTTTGAGAAGGACTTCTCATTGATAGCTTGCATGGAAAGCTCGGTAGGGAGCAGTACATGGTATATTGATCCAGGAGCCTCTTTCCATATCACTAGAAGTCGAGATTATTTCAGCCAGCTAGATGAGAAGTATATGCAAGTAAATATCAATCTTGGAGATAATGGCAAGCATGCTACTAGGAGAATTGGTATTTTCAGCTTTGAAAGGGAGTCAAGTAATACTCTTCATCTCAAAGATGCTCTCTATGTTCCAGGGTTGAAGTAGAACTTGGTTTTAGTAGTTATCCTTGAGGATAAAGGATATGATGTCACCTTCAGCAGAGGTAAGGTTTACCTCTAGCACTTGGCTTCTGGATGTAAGAAGTAGATAGGTGTAAGGGTGAAAAATCTCTATAAGTTACATGTAGATATTGGTGCAACCTTGAGTAGCAAGGCGAGATGTGCAGATGTATGTGAATTTTGGCACAAACACATGCGACACTTGCATTCTTCAACAAATTTCCATAGGATTACCAATGGGAGGCCTTGAAAAGAGTGGAATGTGCAAGGGATGCAAGCTTGGAAAGTATCCCACCTCTTCCTTCCATGCTCAGAACAATAGGGCCAAATGTATTTTGGAGTTGGTGCATTCAAATGTGTATGGGCCCTTCTCTTCTCCATCACTGATGAAACGCGATTATTATGTTACTTTCATTGATGGTTTTTCTTGGAAAACTTGGATATATTTTATGAAAAAGAAAGATGAGGTCTTAGACAGGTTCATGGAGTTTAAGGCCTTGGTAGAGAATAAAATCAAGAAGAAATCAAGTCAGTAAGAAGTGACAATGGCGGAGAATATATCACCAATTCCTTCAAGGGTTTTTGTGCCAAGGAATGTATTAGGAGAGAGTTGATAATACCTCATAACCCTCAACAGAATGGGGGTGGCTGAGAGGAATAATAGGAGTATTGTTAGAACAGCTAGAGTTATGTTGCATGATCGAGATTTTCCTAGGTTCTTTTGGGCAAAAGCATGAAACACTATAGTATTTCTATAGAATAGGAGTCCACACAGGGTGCTTGGACGAGATACAGCAGAGGAGGTCTTCATAGGAAATAAGCTTGATGTTCACACTTCTGAATATTTGGCACAAAGGTATACTGTCATATGTCCAAATATAACAGGAAGAAGTCAGATGCCACAATAAATAAAGGTATCTTTGTGGGGTATAATGAGACATCTAAGGCATACAGGGCATATCTTCCAAGATCCAAGACAATGATTCTCAAGGGAGATGTGATATTCCAAGAGGATCAAGCTCTAAGAGTTTCCTTAGAGCGTGAGCATATTGCAATACCTAAGGAGGAGCTACTCACTCTCAAACAAGAGGCACAACCAGCACCTCAAAGTTAGCCATAGCCACATTCTAGTGGCAAGAGGGTATCATAGCAGGATGAGGAGGACAAACCAAGCCGAGAGAAAACATATCAGCCAGAGCCAGTCACCACAGGGAGGAAGAAGACCAAGTGGGTCGAGAGGCTGACCCAGAAGGCTCAAGAGCAGGTCGAGGCTCCCAGCACCATGTTTAGGCAGAGTAAACTTTAAATAACCACAGAGGTACACAAGTTATATGGCACTGATGACATAGTTGGTGGACACTGAGTCTTCTTCTTATGAGGAGGCAACTTCTCAATAGTTTTGTGGAGGAGTATTCCTCTATCATGAAGAATGATGTTTGGGAGGTCGTTCCATGACTTGAGGGGAAAACCATATTTGGATCTAGATGGGTGTACAAGTTGAAGCATGGAATATATGGGAGTGTGGAGAAGTTCAAGGCCAAGTTTGTTGCCAAAGGCTTCTCACAAATAAAGGGCATAGACTGTTAGGAGACATTTTCCCCAGTAGCACAATATTTATCCATCAGGACTATTCTAGCACTTGTAGCATAGATGGGGTGGAAGATCCACCGGATGGATGTGAAGACAACATTCCTCAATGGATTTGTTGAGGAGGAGACATATATATAGAGCAGCCAAAGGGGTTTGAGTAGTTCAACAGAGACACACATGTGTGCAGGCTGAATAGATATATTTATGGGCTCAAGTAAGCTCTGAGAGCATGATACACTCATATTGGCAGCTACCTTTGAGGATTTGGCTTCACTAAGAATGAGGCAAAATCCAACCTGTACTACATCATGGTTGGAAGGCTGCCGCTCATTCTAGTTCTCTATGTCGACGACCTTATATTCACTGAAGATGAGAGCTTCATCTAGGATTGAAAGGAGGAACTTGCAAAGGAGTTTGAGATGAAGGATATGGGGCTTGTTCAATATTTTCTTGGCTTGGAGGTTTGGCAGGGTGATGGTGAGATATTTTTGGGATAGGGAAATTACACAGCAGAGATTCTACAGAAATTTCATATGCAACATTGTAGGTCCATGGCCACGCCTCTAGTTACAAACTGGAGGAAGATGGGTACTACTACATCAGAGCGAGTGGATCTTAGAGTATATAGGCAACTCAGTGGATCATTGATGTACTTTGTCAGCATATAACTTGATATTTGTTTTGCAGTCAACCAGCTAAGTTAGTTCATGGTTGAACCAACCAGAGTGCATTGGGTTTTTGCAAGGCATGTGTTGAGATATCTCAGAGGCTCAACAGACTATGGTTTGTGGTAAAAACTGTTTGATTGAGGATTGAGGGCTTCATTGATGTAGATAGGGCAGGGAGCTCCACAGAAAGGAATAGTACTTCAAGTGGCATCTTCGGCATTGGGTCAGTTGCACTCAGTTCAACAGAGGCCGAGTACATGGCTGCTAGTCAGACAACTTGCAAGGCTATTTGGATGAGGAAGTTACTTGTGGGACTTTTTAGACAGAGGATGGAGCCTACCATGATACATTGTGATAATCAGAGTTGTATTAAACTCTTTGAGAATCCAATGTTTTAGGATTGCTCCAAGCATATCAAGATCTTGTATCACCATCTTAGATATTATGTGTAGAAGGGGATAGTCAAGCTACAGTACGTTCCAATAGGGGAGCAGATGATAGACATCATGACCAAGGCATTAGCAAGAGGTAGTTTTTTTCATCACAAAGATAAGTTGGGAGTTGTACGAAATCCCTTCCTCCCTAAGAGGGAGTGTTGAAAATTAGTGAAGGAATGGATTGCTTGATCTGTGTCTTGATTCAAGGAATCAATTTGGATATATTCTTAGACATCTATGAGTTCTAGTGATGAGTACGAGTTCAAGAAGTAGTTTGACTAGTGCGATTTTTTGGAGGATGAGTTATATATCCTCTAGTGTGAGTTAAATTAGGAACTGAGTGAATAAGTGGAGTTAGCCTCCTAAATTATAGGAGGATGCAGTTAACTAAGAGTGTTGACATTTGTTAACTAGAAAAGCTCTAGTTCAACTCCTAATTTAGAAAACTCACTAACAATATCCTAATCTAAAAGCTTATAAGGAGATCAAAGGCACACAATCAATCAATCAATTCTTGAGCACAAGTTTGTTAGCAAGGGAGCTTGTGGAGGAATAAGGCAAGTGTTCCTTGCACGAATCACTGAGGAAGGAAATTTTCTCTTTGTAGTTCGCATAGAAATAGGGGAAATCCCTATTTAATGGAAACTTAGCAAATGATAGGAAATAGGACATTATTTCCTATGGTTTTTTTTTGGAAAATCAGAGCCTCTAGTGCATATAGGAGAAGGAATCAAGTCAGATATCAAGAAGAAGTTTCAGGCCTAGGACAGACAAGAAATTTCTTGTAATTTCAGATTAGAACCAAATTGTATGTGTATCAGATTTGTTGCTCAATTTTCCTTAATAAAATTATGAAGCAAGCGAGGGTTTCCTTGTTGGGTTCCCTAGAAAAATTGTGTGTTTTATTGTGTAAATTTTGTGAAATTATTTATGTTCTACTCGATTGTTATTTGGTAGAGAAATTTTTTGTCTGTGTGAAAAGGAAATTTGTCTTCATATTGTTCATAGTAGCATATTAGAATTTCATGGAAAATCTACAGTGAATGCCACATTAAATAAATAAATATGATAAACTGCCAAGAAAATGAATCCAATGTGATTTGTTGGTTAAAGAGGGTATATATGTATCCCTGAAACAAAGCCATTCATTTGGGAAATTCTAAAACATACCGATACTTTATAAGAAATATCTTTGTCTGAAATAACTAAGACTGTGAATTTTGTCAAGATGTCATGCTAAAGACTCAATAGTGTCTATTTTATGAAAGGGAAGCAAGTTCAAAATCCTATCAGTTATGTTCTGGGTTTCTTTGTAGCATACTTTTTTAGAAGTGTGACCCCATGAGTTAGTAGATGTCCATGCCATGTCATCAACATTGATTGATATGATAACATGTGGGGATTCCTTAAAAAGGCTTGGTACATTAACAATAAATTTTTGAAAATTTGACTTTCGTGAAAATTCACAGCTCTAACAGTGCCATCCCAGAAATTGTGTCATTACTAACATTGTTGTTGTTTTTTTTTTCAAAATTGAGATCATGTAATTTTCACATTTCTATATTGATGTCATGGTTACTATAAATATATTTTGGTTATCCTAGTAATATTCAAATTCATACAGTTTCAAATACAATATAAAAAACCTACTACTATAAAGAAGCTGGAACAAACAAGTAACACAAAAAATAAGTACAGAAAAGAAAAAAACCACAAATAATGTCAGATGTGAGAAACAAACCTATACTGCATCTAGCAAGTGCCCTTCATCTTTGTACAAAACTCCATAGTGTGTGAGGGAAAAATCATTCTAGGGATCAAGTTAAGAGCTTTTGCAAAGCATTCAAATGCCTTTGGAATGAGACCTTGTATTTAGAGACAAATTCCATTTCCAATGTGAGCCTCCATGGTGATAGGCTCTATTTCTAGAGAAAATTCATAGAGACCAAGTGCATCTGCAAACTTATTCCAGCTCACTGAATAATTACTCACTGCCTCATAGGCATTCAAAGGTAATGATCTCTATGAGTTCTCATTATTGCTTGCAACATCCCCACTCTCTTCCATCATCCACTATCTAAGACCGAGGAGACTGACTCACTGCTCCATCGACATTAGAAGGTAATGGCCTCTGTGAGTGCTCATTGTTGCATATGGCATCCCCATGCTCTTCCATCATTCACTGTTTGAGGCTAAGTGAATTGAGGTTCTATCCTTGCCATAGCTAGACCCATTCCACTCTTCAACGCCCCCAGTTTTCCATACTACTCCACTTCACAACCCTGCTTTACCAAAATGAAAAATCATGTGCATAGTTACAAAACTATTTCAAAAATTCAATTAGACAGTAACCCCACTAAAAACCATTACCAACGATGGATTAAATCCTCCAAGAACACCTCACGTAACTTTATTAAAACACATAAAGACCCTAATTGAAATATAGCAAATGCATTCAACATTTGGGATGATTACCTTACGGTCAGGCAGAACAGAGTCCGATAGATGATTATCCAGTTTGCACAAAGCAATAATGAGATTATTAAAGGAAGCCAAATCTAGTAACAGGCCAAATTTTTCCCATGTTTTTGAAATTTTTGATCACCTCCTTATCCATACGTGCCCTGGCATACCACTTGATCACCAGAGAAAATGCTTCTTGGGTCAAAATCCCCTTGCCTTTCATATCATTTATTACAACCCATATAAGATAAAACTTCCTTATCCTTCCTAGAATGCTAATAATAATGTGATAAGCCTCAACACTATGTGTGTACTGCTATTTTTTTTCTGCCCATTCAAAAAACGTAAAAGCCTACATCCTTGCATTTTCAAATTTTCTCAATACTTGTTCTTCCAAACTTGGCGAGAGTTCTAGTCTTGATTTCTAGAGAAAGGGTTCAATGTCAATATTAGAGTAAGAAATGAAGATGTTGCAAAGTTTTTTTAGGATTTATTTATTTTCTTCGTTACCCTCTACAGCATGGAGCATTCTTAGTCATTTTGGGAAAATAAATTTAGTAGAGTCGCAGTTATAGATTTTTGGGTTTGCCAGATCATTGGTAAAGGTTTTGCAAGTATTCATAGCTATTCCAGCATTTTGGAAGTCTAGAAAACCAAAAAACAAAGGTGTATACTATGTTTCAATGGAAGTTGGCAAAGATTTACACACCTTGAGCGATTCGTTTATGAAAATTAGAGTCATTTCTAGTTGTTATTGCAGGTTTTCAGCTGCAGCCGAAAAAGACTTTCAAACCATGAAATTTTAAATTCCCACCAAATTAATAAATGCGTAGACCTTGAAACCATGAAATGTTAAACTCCTGCCAAATTAATAAATGGGCAGAGGGAAATATAAAAGCAAAAAGCAAAGTCGATATCACTATGAAAAAAATTAAAGAGGGAAACAAGGAGGGATCTTAATTCAGTGGAAAATGGACAATGAAGAGAGAATGTTATAGGTTATAATAAGGAAGATACTTTTAAATATTCATTTTTTTCTTTATTAATTTTTCTAGTCTTTTTTCTTGAAGAGGGTGGAATAGGTTGTTAGAAGGAAGAGATTATAGATCAGATTTCTTTTAAATAGTTTTTCTATTTTTTATTCAATTTCTTTTAGTTTTTTTTCTTCTTATTTTAATGTTTTTATTGACTTTTATATTTTTTTTTTAATTTTCTCTATTATTAGAAAAATGTAAGTAGATAGTTAAAATAAATTTGTCTAAACTAAAATGATTAAAAAGAAAAAGATTAATAGATATTGATATAAAGGCATGGAAATAAATTCTTGGACAATTACAAGAGAGGAAAAGATCACAAGTCAGAGTGTAACATGAGAAGTGGACCTTAAAAACCACATAGCTCTTCTTTAATGGATATTTAGTCTTAAGTCAGGATATGGGCACCATAGGAGGTATTTATCCTCACATGTGGGAGTTAGTATCTATGTTATGGTTAGGAGAGGAAAACAAGGGCCTTAGTCCCTAAATTAATATTTCTCATGCTCAATTGCCATGAACAATACCTATAGCTAGGAATATGGTCACTTAGTATGTTTTGCATGATAAGAATGGGTCTCATGGCCTTTACTATGGCCAAGGAAGGAAAAAAAAAGTACATAAGTCCTAAATAATCAGTGACCACATTTCAAAGCACCCCATTAATTATATTCTCAAAGGGATATTCTATGGCTTCTATGAGGGATGTGTCTACTATTCAAAGTTTTTTCACACCACAATTGGTTCTTATAGCCTCGTCATTGGACCTTAATGAAATTAGGAGGCTTTCAAATCACATATGATGCTTACAAGTGTATAAAGACCAGATTTAACCAGGTTTGAGCGTACATTTTATACGTATCATAATGTATATGAGAGGGAAAATGGTTTTCAATGCTAGTGATATAGCCACACAAAAAACCCCATAAATTTGCGCTTTGGGAAATCCCCAAGATTCAATAAGTAATCCAATGTGAGAGGATTTGTTGCTAAGGTACTGACAGTAGAAACAACCCTCTAGTGTTAAAACTTAGATACAAAAGGGTATTCAAAATTTTAACACTGTAGATGGATTCAGAGACCCCTTTGTCTCTAAATTTAACGCTGCAGATAGATTCAGAGACCCTGGTAGTGAAATGTGACACTTCGGTATCAAAATTGCAATTTTCCATTTCCGGAGTGACACAATTAAAAATTACTAACATAAATGACTAATTCATATACTTGTTATTTGGTCATAAATGTCCTTGTTATTTGGTCATATTTTTATTCTTGGACTATAATACTCATTTACGTTAATCATTATTATTTTGATCACTTATATCTAGTCATATATTTTAGTCCTACACTAAATTAGTTGCTTAAATTAGTCACTTATTATGTAGTCATATATTTTATTCATAGACTAAATTAGTCATTTAAGTTAGTCGTTTTTAGTTTAGTCACCTATTATCTAGTCATATACTTTATCCCTAGAATAAATTAGTCATTTAAGTTAGTCATTTTTAGTTCGGTCACTTAAAATTGCTCAATTTTAGTAGTAATTCACTTGAAATAATTGCGGTGACTAACATTTTTAGTCACTTAGTCACTAATTTCATCATTTTCTTCTAGTGTTGGTAAGCCTATCAACTACGACCATGATGACACTCTTTCCTTCAGACTTTGGTAAACTTGTGATAAAATCCATTGAAACCTCTTCCCAACATTTATTTGGATTGGATAAAGGCTGTAACAGACTCAGGGTCTTAATTGTCTCAACTTTATTTTGATGGCAAAGAAAAAATTCTGCCACAAAATTTTGAATATCAGAATTAAGGCCATCCCAAAAAAATTATTTCTCACCCTGTGGTAATTTTTAAAAAATCTTGAGTGTCCTCCTAAGGCACAGGTGTGCAATTCCAAAAGAATGTTTTGTTTTATTTGGGAATTCTTACAAGGATGTAAGCGATCTTTGTACCATAAGGGATCATTTTTCCAACTAAATGTATCAGATGTACTAAAATCTTGTTGAAAATTTTAAATGAGTGTCCATACTTCTTCATCATTCTTCCTTTCCTCCCTCGCTTTGGTTATCCAATTTGGTTGGATAATAGAAATGGCACAAAGAAATGCTTCCACATCCTCATCCTTTCTTGAGAGTGCATCGGAAAAAACATTTAACTTTCCTTTTTTGTAGATGATTTCAAAGTCATAACCCAACGTATTTCTGGCCCATTTTTGCTACTCTTCTGAAGATAGCCTTTGTTCCAAAAAGTATTTAAGACTATCATGATCAGTTTTTACCTTGAAGTGTCTTCCCATTAGGTAAGGTCGTCATTTCTTTAGTGCATGTAGTATCGCCAAAATTTCCTTCTCATAAATATATTTATGTAAATACTTTCCTTTGATTAGACGAATTGCAAAAGTAATGGGTATTCCTTCTTTCATTAAAACAACACCAATTCTATTTCCTGAGGCATCACATTCCATAATAAAGGTTTTTGTGAAGTCTGGCGTAGCTAAGACCAATGCTTGGCACATTTCCTCTTTAAGATGTTCAAAGGCCTTAATTGCTTCAGGATTCCATGAAAATGCATCTTTCTTCAATAATGTTGTTATAGGTACTGTTATTTTCCCATAATTCTTAACAAACTTGCATTAATACCCTGTTAACCCGATAAATCGTCGCAACTACTTTATAGTTGTGGATAATTTCCATTCCTTAATGGCTTTAATTTTTGTTATGGTGTACCTTAACACCGTCCTGAGATACAATATGACCCAAATATTCCACCTCTTGTACACCGAAGAAACATTTGGAGGTTTTTTCATATAATTGTTTCTCCTCCAATAGTTTGAGCACCCTGTCAACATGTTGAACATGATCCTTCCAATAACTATTGTAGATTGGTATATCATCAAAAAAATATAACATAAATTTTCTAAGGAAGGGTTTGAAAATGGAATTCATCAACCCTTGAAATGTAGAAGGTGCATTGGTAAGGCCAAAAGACATGACCAAAAATTCATAATGACCCTCATGAGTTCGAAATTTTGTTTTCATAATTTCTTCAGTCTTCATTGTAATTTGATGATATCATGAACGAAGATCCAACTTGGTGAAATAAATTTCTCCATGTAATTCATATGATAATTCATCAATCACAGGAATGGGAAATTTATCTTTAATAGTGAGCTTATTGAGCTCCCTATAATTCGGATACATGTGGCATGATCCATTCTTCTTGTGCAACAATACTACTGGAGCAGAGAAAGAACTTTGACTAGGTTGAGTTATACTAGCCTCTAGCATTTCTGCAATCATACGTTCCATTTCACTCTTTTGGACATAAGGATATTTGTAAGGACTGATGTCTGGAGGAAATATTACTGGAATCAAATGAATAGCATGATCATGACCACAAATAGGTGGGATTCCTTTGGGAGTTTGAAACACCTTAAAATGATTGTCCAAGACTTTTTGGAGATCTGGAGAAATAGATTATTTTGATGTTGGAACTTCTAGTGATCATATTTGTGCAATGATGCCTTGTTTTTATTTCTTCGGAAGTTTTCACTTATTATATTTCCTGGATTTCCTGTGATACCCTGTAATTCAACTTCCTCTCCTTCTGAAAAAAAATTCAAGAAAAGTTCTTGAAAATTAAAAGATATCGTCTCCAAATATTGTAACCACTGTACTCCTAGTGCAACATCAACACCACCCATTGGAATGGAAAGAAATATTGGACTATTTAATCCATATTCCCCCATGGTTAGCTTGATATTATGGAACTTTCTAGATCAATTTATAGTTCTTCCATTTTCCACCATCACTTCACACGCTGGCGCTAGGTATAGGAAGCAATTCAATTCCTTGGCTACCTTACAATGAATAAAATTATGGGTACTACCCGAATCAATAAGCACTATTACATTTTTATTCTTGATATGTCCTTCTATCTTGAGAGTTTGAGGAGTGGTAATTCCTACCAATGCATTACAAGATATGGTTGGATTCATGTCTTCTTCCTCTAGGGTTGGTTCCTGTTGTATGTCCTCTTCTTTTGAATTTTATTGTTCCTTTTATTCCTCCTCTTCGCAATATATGTAAAATAAATTCTTCTCAACACACGTATGACCTTTAGTGTATTTTATATCACAAATATATCAAATCCCTTTTGCTATTTTTTCTTCTAATTTTTGTGGTGTTTCCATCTTTATAGTTGTGTGTGGTAGGCTTCCTTATCACCATAATTTTTCTTTCATTTTTTCTTGCCAACCTGAATGCCTTCTCTAAGGTATCAGGTTCCCAAAGTCGAACCTAATGTTGGATTTTATCCTCTAGGGTCCCTATCAAGACATCAATCCTATGTTCCTTTGGAATATTATTTACCCTTATATTCAATTTTTGGAAGTCCTCAATGTGCTCCATCATTGAACCCTTTTGTTTGAGATTTATCAATTGGCTAAAGAAGGTGTTTCTCTTTCTGTCCTCATAATGTGCTATCATTTCCTCCATAAATATTGGCCAAGTGATCAGTGGTTTATGAGAACAAATTTATCGATACCATACAAACTGATTTTTTTCTAAATACAAAGTTGTAATGCGTACCTTTTGTGTGTTTTACGTATTATGGAGCTCAAAGTATTGCTCCATTTGTAGTATCCAAGTTATCGGATCCTTGCCATCAAAATTCCTCATATCTATATTTGGAATATGGTGTGTCATAAATACAACATTAGACTATATGAAATCATGATTAACATTTATTTTGTTCTCATCATGAGTTTCCTCTACTACCTTTTCGCCATTAGGAAGCTTTTCTTGTAGCAACTTTTCCAAACCTTCCTTCAAACCTTCCATGTCTTTCTTAAAATATTCCATGTTGCATTGTATACCATCCATCTTAGCTTCCATGCTATCCACCTTAGCTTCCATGACATTCTTTGAACCATCCATCTTAGCTTCCATACCATCCATCTTAGTTTCCACGCCATCCATCTTAGCTTCCACACCATCCATCTTAACTTCCATGCCATTCTTCAAAACATCCATCTTAGCTTCCACGCCTTTCTTCAAACCATCCATATTAGCTTCCACTTCTTTCTTCAAACCATCCATCTTAGCTTCCATTTCATTTTTTGTTACTCTTTGTGAGAGCAAAATTTGTTGCACTTTTTCTTGTAATTTTGATATATCATGTTGCACTTATTCCTCTTCATGAGTCATAGTAGAGCCTTATGAGGGCTTAATGGGTGTTGAATTGTTTTTAAGGGGAATTTTAGAACCCAATACTGATATCTATGCTTCAATATGCCCTTGGAAACACTTCAAATTTATTTTTCAAACAAGGCTTATGCAATTTTTAAAAAAATACACACCTTTTTTTTGCTTTTAAGGATCTCGATATTGAAACTTATGTATCTCTTTAATTTCATATCTCCAAGATTTTATCCTCGGTCCTTTAGTAGCCATATAAATCTTCTTTCCAATGCCATAGGTCAGACCTAATTTGGATTCTTCATGGTAAATTTACGCCCAATCTCCCAAAATGACCTAATTATGGACTGGTTCAGATAACGCACATGTATGGAGTGCCACGTGTCACTGTTTCCTCCTTAGTCTTTGACATTGATATACAGGAAACTACAGTCCACGTACTTTTGGCTAATTTTTACAGAATTCCAATCTGATGCTCAGAGAGAGACTTATGATGATTTTCCAAAGGTCACCTCTTTGATATGAAATTCGAGAGGCTGCAAAAACCCTAACTTCCACATATCATATCTCCAAAAATATTGGGAACTATTGGAATAGGGTCCTCCAAAGGCTACGAATTAGGATAGTTTTGAGTATTTTTGTATATTTTTGGTATATTTTAGTCTAACGTAGGGATTTTGGGGTGGGTCAAAGCCCTGAAAGCATTGTAACGGGTCAAAGGGTAGACCTAGAGTCCGCAAACCACAGGAAATCTTAGGCTAAATCATTATAAATAGATGAACATTTTGAGTCTTAAGGCAAGGAAAGAATAGGAATTGATGCTACAAGTGAATTTCTAACCTGTCTAGCGTGGTTTTGGGTAAGGATTCCTACTGCTATGTGCACAGAGATCCTCAATCCTGATGTGTGCGGACCCCGCTAGGCTATGTGCGCGGGCTGGTTTTGGGTATTGTAAGTAGATCTGAAAGATTAATGAATGTGGATGTATTTTTGGAATATCTGAATCTGTTGGAAATTACTGTTGATGTGAATCTGTGATATCTGGTTATGCTATACATGCTTCTATGTTACTGATTTAAGCTACGAAAAGTGACAGTGTTATTTTCTTAGGTTGCAAAGTGTTATGTTTCGATATTTATGATCTGTAATCATTATTAGCTGTGAATACTTTGCTTTTTTCTGATAATTGGCAAGACGCACGTGGATGCAAAGCTCTTGAATAGATCTAAAAGTGATAACAGCTTGGTTGGGTTGAGTTTCTGCTGCAAACACTTTGGTGAATATATCTATCTGATACGAACCTCAGAGGCTGCGAACTTGACTTACCTGCCCTCTCTTAAGGTGCGGAAACCTGGTTAAAGCACCCTCCCATACTACTTCGGGTGAGACTTTGTCCTATGAAAGCAGGTCTTTGCTAAAAGGGCCAGTAGTATCGGGGTTTCTTGGAAAACCTTAACCTCCGAACCTAGGTCAGGACCCCTCGAGCCCACAAATGGTTTCGTTGTTGGGACCTGGAGAATTTTGAGAGAGGTCAGGTAATGCCAACGCTGTATTGGAAACCTGAAAGAAAAGAAATCGATGAATGGTTTGAAAAACAAGTTTAGGAATTCACAGTAAAAGAAAACCGCAGCAGGAAGTTGACCACCGAAGAGTGGAATAATAAGTATATTTCATGGATATCTACGAGATCTTCTTTGTAACAATTGTGATCGAGCTCCAGGAGTGATTCGCAAGGTTGGTCAAATTTCAAAAGTGTTGGAAAGACGAGCGGGTCACACAGTGGACCCCAGAATTGATCCAGCAGTTAGAGAATACTGATAACACCATCACTCACACGGTGGATCACTGGGTGGATAGTGTGCTAGGAGGTTTTTTGACAGATTTTTCCATCGATTAATTCGTCTCCTATTCTTAAACGGAGTGACATTTTTTTTAAGGGTTTCTGGGGTAAGTTTTTGAAAACCTTAGCATTACTCATCAATATATTACTGTGCGAAAATAGTATTATGTGTAGCCACACTAATTGAATGACCTCTGATCTAGATGGAAGTACGACGCGAAGTGTTAAATACTATCGGACCAACCAAGAAGGAGATAGATCTGTCTACAGTCCAGTAAGAGAAGCGTTTGCGCAGAGTCCTCCAGCCACACCACTCTCAAACCAACATAGGGGTAATAATTCACCTACACCTCTGCCGCCACTAGAAGACGACATGGCTATGCACAGGAAGTTACTGACATTTAAGGGAGTGGGAGATGAAGACATGGACTAGTTCTGGTTTGTCGCAAGATCGGTATGGACTGCGCAAAACATAGCTAGTGATGCGGTGAAAAGGGCACAGCTATCCCTTGCCTTCGAAGGAAGATTCTTGGACTAGTACATGGGATACATTGGCCAGCATGCGAATGCAACCATTGAAGAAATTAATAACGCCTTGAAACAATAGTTCAAGAAGCCTAAGTCCTACTCTCAAATAGTGGTCAATCTAAAGGATTTCAAGAAAGGGCCTTTTGAGTCTGTGTGGGAGGTTGATCAGTGACTGAAGAAGGTGATCAGAGAAGGAGGATTTAATTACAATGACAGACAGCACATGGAATGGTTCATCGCGATGTTTTTGCCTCACTTGTGCATACCTATGGGTCACCCAACTTTCGAATTGCAAGAAAAAGCCTTGGAGGTCGCCATGAAGTTAGAAGTTACGCCCAGAGATGATACCCAGCTGGGTGTCCAACAAATCCAAGGACAACTGGAGGCGATGCACATGGAGATCTAGAATTTGCGAAAGGAGCAAGGAATAGAGGCTAGCCCTGAAATATGGTGCATACGATGTAGGGTGAATGGTCACACCAAGGATAACTATCCTTTGTTAGTAGACTACATGTAGGTCTGGGGACCTAGCCCATTGCACTCTAGGGAAACTATAGGATCAGGTGGGCCAGCACTGTGGTGTGATGATTTTCGCATTATAGGGTTTCACGATACAAACCACTATCCCTGCCTTGCTGTGTATGTCCCAAAAGTAAAGCAACAATGGCGCAGGTTTTGCAGGCCAGTAGGACATGATGAATATAACTGTTGAACTTATGTTTTGATGATCGATCGAGGAAACTTATATAGAGTACAATCAGACCCTGTGTCGTCAAGATCCCCCGCAGGCATAGGTGGCTTCCTAGTTAGGGGCAGGGGAGGGGGCCGAGGTGGAAGCGCAGGTTAGGGACGAGGGTAACTAATTTTTTATAACTGTGGAGAAGTGGGGCACTTTGCAAGGGACTGTCCGAACCCTACAAGGCAATCCTACCAGTATTGCAGACAGCTGGACCATGCGATTGAAGACTGTCCAATCTTGATAGCAAAGATGCAGAAGAAGTAGCCGACACCTACGTAGAATGTGCAGAGGGTTAAGGCTGAACTGCGAGGAAAAGATCTAAGCATGAATGTCGTAACGCGTAGTGGAATGGCCACCGAGGGACCTGGGGAGAAGGTTGTGATTGAACCTTTGATCCAACAATCAGTTATCAAACAATAAGGTTTGGACCTAAAGAAGGAAAAAGAAACATTTTTTGTAGCTCGCAAAGAATTTGCTGAGGTGGAGGCATCTACTTCTCAGGCACCTGCGAACCTCAAGACAGATGAGGAGGTGAAACCCTTTTTCCAGGCATGTATGAAGCTGCTGTGCAACCCAAAGGCTGTGGAGAATCTTCAAGCATTAATAGATATTTGCGCAACACGACCTAACCTACCCCCAGAAATCAAAGATGTGCACACAATCTACAGATATAAGAAATGCACTAGGAGGGAGATGCGGTTAACAGTGCAGATCGGTGACTACGAAATGGATCAGGTTATTTTGGACCTAGGATCAGATGCAAATGTACTACTAAAGAAAACATGGAAACGAATAGGAGAATCCAAGTTGGAATGGTCCACTATCCAACTGCATATGGCCAATCAGAAAAATATCATACCTTTGGGGAGACTGTCGAAGATCGTGGTAGATATCGTAGGGGTCAGGGTTCAGTCTGATTTTGAAGTAATTCAGATTGTAGAAGATGCGGACCCCTATCCTGCGCTCCTAGGGTTATACTGGGCCACAGATATGGGAGGCATCATTAACTTGAAGAAAAGAAGCATGGTGTTTGAAAATAACGGTACAAGGGTGATAGTACCATTAGATCCTGCAGAGGGCAAATGATATACATAGCCGATACGCGATGAAGAGGATGTAGATCACATTTATAAGTTGACTGCATATGATGAAGAATGTATTAACCCCATGTTGGATGGTGTACTCTTTTGGGAAGAGGATAGTGAATGCTTCTCCAACTCTGATGGGGAGATATGGAATTGGAAAAACCAATAGCATGATGTCTCTGCGCTGCAATGTCTTCGGGTCATAAAGGACTTCCACTGCATCTCCTCAGAAGTAAGAGACCTACTCTATATTGATGGTTTTGGTAATATTAAGGAATTTTTGTGAAAATTTGAAGCTGAGGCTCCTAGAGAACGAAGGTTATGGGCCCTTAATCTAGCTATGCGTGCAACACCTACACGATGGTGGGATACAAATAAGGGAGCATTCCAAGACTGGGAGGGTTGTCGGAACATGATGCTCCTGCAATTTGAACCTCTGGCAGAGGTACGGGTCAAGATGTTCCTTGGCACAGGGGATCCACGTGAACACGTGGTTGATGGATAAAGATGTGGGGTGACTTAACTACATAAGAATGGGTTCATTTGTTCATTCATGCGTTCGGTCCAGTCCCTACTACATGGTACCTGGATGCAGAGCTACATCAATGCACCCGCCATTGGGAAAATCTAAAGGATGACTTCATAGGAACATTCAAACTGATAGGGGGTTCATAGGTGCTTGACAAAGATCTGAAGGATATAGATACATTTATGTTTGGAAAATATGGCTCCTCTACAGTATTCAGTGCACCGACATGGGAAACACAGATGCAGGATATTTTCAACTGTCACAGGTTGGAAAGGGAGGAAGGTGAATATGACCCATGGTCTGTCTCTATCCCAGAATCAGAAGGGGAGCACACTGTTGTAGGACCTCCACTGTAAGAGGTGTATGTTACTAAGCCTCTCAAGCTGCAAGAAGTTAATATTGGGGCGGAAGAGCACCCTAAGTTGGCTAAGATTGGGGACTATTGGGATGAGGATATAGTAGACAAGATGGTTGAATTACTCATAGAATACTAGTACTTGTTCCCAACAAAGTTTTCAGAGCTGAAGGGGATCACTGGGGACTTAGGGGTCATGCATATCACTCTCAAGATGGATGCACACCCCGTAAAGTAGCGACCCTATAGGTTGAATCCCAAGTATAAGAAGAAGGTCAAGGAAGAACTCAATAAAATGATCGTTGCTAGTATCATCAAACTTGTTGAGCAGTCAAACTAGGTCAACTCGATGGTGGTTCAGGAGAAAAAGACTAAGGGGGAGACTTAGATTTTTGTGGACCTATGTAATTTGAATGACGCCTATGTTCATGATCCATTCCCTACACCATTCTTCAGACGAAATTTTGGACAACGTGGGAGGGCAGGAAGCATACTGCTTCATAGACGAGTTGTCAGGATACCATCAAATCATAATCGCACCTAAGGACCACAGCAAAACCACTTTCGCCACTGAGTGGTGATCTTTTCAATATATTTTCATGCTGTTTGGACTCAAGAATGCCCTGGCTATCTTCTCACAGGTCGTTTTCGTAGTGTTCAAGGAATTCATCCACCAATTCCTAGAAGTGTATTTCGATGATTGGACTGTCTTCGGCCTGGTAAAGGCGTATGTATCAAACCGGCGCATGATGTTGGACGCCTGCCAAAAACACCAGATTTCCCTAAATATCAAGAAGTGTATCTTCTGCATACCCTTCGAAATATTTCTCGGCCACACAGTTTGTTAGCAAGGACTGGTGGTGGATCCTGCCAAAATTGCAATTATCATAAACTTGTCGGTGCCAACAACAAAGAAATAGCTGCGCTTAATCCTTGGACACACGGGCTACTGCAGGAAGTGCATTCAAGGCTATGCACTAATTACTGCCCCTATGGAAAAGATGCTCAAAAAGGATGTTTCATTCTTTTGGGATGACGAGTGTCAAAAAATCTTTGAGTTACTTAAAGAAAATATGGTCTCGACGCCTATTCTCATCTTTCCTGATTGGGAGAAGGTATTTCATGTTCACGTCGATGCATCAGGAATTTCTCTCGGGGCTGTCCTTGTGCAGCCAGGAGAAGGAGACATTGACCATCTGGTTTCCTTTGCAAGTAGGAAACTCTCTAGTGCAGAACGCAACTACTCCACTATAGAGCGGGAGGGACTACCCATGGGCTACGCTTTGCAGAAATATCGGCATTACTTGTTAGGAGGACTTTTCAAAATGTTCACAGACCATTCAACCTTGAAGTACCTGGTAAATAAGCCTGTGTTGTGGGGGGGGGGGGGGAATCTTCTGATGGCTATTGCTATTTTAGGAATATGACTTTGAAATCATTGTCAAGCCGGGAAAGTTGAATGTTGGGGCGGATCACTTGTCCCGAATAGAGAGTGGCGAGGATCCAACCAACCTAGAGGATGGATTTCTTGATGTGCATCTATTTTCTATTAAGGTAGTGGATGTATACTTCACTGATATCATTCATTTCTTGACTACTGGGACGGCAACTTCAGAGTATTCGATACAACATAAGAAAGAGTTAGTCACCTGAGCAGCAGATTTTACCATCATCGTAGGTAATTTATATAAGATGAGAGCTGATGAAGTATTGCAGAGATATGTTTTGGAGCATGAAAGGAACACTATCTTGGCAGAGGGTCATGACGGAGTAGCAGGAGGTCACTACGCAGGGAAAGAAACAGCGCAAAAGATCTTAAGAGCTGGGTTATGGTGGCCAACCCTGCATAGTGATGCTCACGATTATTGTAAATCCTGCGATATGTGCCAACGAACAGGGAAGTCATCCCGTAGAGATGAAATGCCCCTTCAACCACAAATTTCTCTACAAGCATTTGATAAATGGGCCATCGATTTCATAGGGCCTATCAACCCACAAGGGAAGAAGATGGGTGCACGCTACATTATTACTGCCACTGATTATGTAACCAGGTGGGACGAAGCACAAGCAGTGAAGGATTGTACTATGGATACCGCTATGCATTTCATCTTTGAACAAATCTTGACTAGATTTGGATGCCCGAAGATCCTCATGAGTGACAGAGGTACACACTTTGTTAATGAAACAATCCAAGCTTTGACTGAGGAGTTCCAGATCCATCATGCGAAGAGCACAGCATATCACCCACAGGAAAATGACACGATTGAAGCTTTTAACAAAATCTTGGAGCAAGCACGGATAGAGGTATGCAATGCTGATCGCAGCGATTAGGACCTACGCATCCCATTAATTCTTTGGGCCTATCAAACAACCTGCAAGAAGCTAATGGAGAAAACCCCATTAAGGATGGTTTGTGGTAAAGAGGTCGTTATGCCAATGGAGTATATTGTACCTAGTCTGCGTATCGCAAAATTTACAAACATGGCAGAACCTGACATCATGGAGGAGCAGTTAGCACAGCTTATGGCTTTGGAGGAATTTTCTTGCTAATTTCTATAAGCAGGTTCAGAAGGCCCATGATAAAGCCTAGCATGATCAACATATTTGGAAAAAGACATTCATGGAGGGAAAATTGGTCCTCTTATACGATAGCTAGTTTGCAAAGCATCCATGGAAGTTCCAACAGCACTGGCTTGGTCCCTACACTGTTAAGGAAGTCATGGATGGCGAAGCTGTTAGGCTAGCTACCCTGCGTGGTGATATGCTACCAGGCTACGTCAATGGTAATGACTATCGGATCAAACCATTGATCGACTCAAACCGTATCGGATCAAATGACTATATGGCTAAAATAGCTGTGTAGGCGTAGGTGGAGAACCCACCATCATAGTGACTCGGGACAAGTCACAATATTGTGTTGGGGGACTGTTGGAACAGGGTCCTCCAAAGGCTACGAATTGGGATAGTTTTGAGTATTTTTGTATATTTTTGGTATATTTTAGTCTAATTAAAGGGTTTTGGGGTGGGTCAAAGCCCCGAAAGCATTATAACGGGTCAAAGGTTAGACCTAGAGTTAGCAAACCATGGTATGCGGACCACAGGAAAGCTTAGGATAAATTGTTATAAATAGATGAAAATTTTGAGTCTTAATGTTAGTATGAATCTTTTGTCATAAAAGACCACTTTAGCTACGCATAAAAAATAGCCCTAACATCAAGTATGACTGCCAATATCTTTAAGTCTGCATATATTTGATCCAAATAACATTGCACAAATCCAGATCTAATCATAAAAGACATTAAGCAGTAGAAATGAAATATGGCTCCATGCATCCAATAGACAAGACAAGAACAATGTATTTGAAATAATTTTTATATTATATTGAAAGGGGGCACCTGAGAGGAAAACAAGAAATGTGTTTTCTGGTTCTCCTCGATGGGATGGGTTCTTGACAGTCCTCAGAACTTCAGATCTAGAATCTCTCTCTCTTGTTGGTGTAGAAAACCCAGACAAACATTAAACTCAATGGGAGCTCACAAGGCAAAAATAGAGAAAATGTGACCAAGTGTATAGATCCAGAGTGATCTTTAGGCAACAAAAGGTGACTAATGAATGGGGAAAACCCTTCTATTTATAACAAAATATTGGGGCGATCTAGAACTTGGTGCATGAATAAAATATTATTAATCAAATTCTAGAACCACCCTTTAGGAATATTTTATTATATTTGTTGGAGGGAAAATGATTTTTGACTTGGGTCAATTCCTTTATTTATAAATAATAAATAAATAAATGATTTATTTACTATTTTAAGGAAATGGTGGGAATATAATTCAATAAATAATGATTTATTTAATTATTTATAAATGATTTAGTCAAATTTAAATAGGAATATTATTTAAATATGATTTAAATAACTTATTCCTAGGAAATAATCAAATAAATAAGGATTTATTTAATTGATTTCCTTTTTTTGGGTTAAATATGACTGGGAAATATAAAAAAATATAGATTTGTTTATTATTTCCTTTTTGGGTTTCTTGTTTAGACCATAAACAACTTAATAAAGGTGTTTTACTAAGTTATTTCACATAGTGAAAGCAATTTTACTCCTAAGTAAAATTGGTCTTACATGGTGTACTTGGGTTCATCTAATGATAGTAAGTTAGATGACCAAAAAATGGTGTAACAGATTGCCCCCCAACATATGAGTGTTAGGAGCAAATCGTATGACCGAAGTACATTGTAAGAACTCAATCACTAGACATCAAGAGGGAAGTCAGAGAGAGAAATGTAAGGTAGTCTAATGTACTAAAGGACTAGACCCTGAGGAGAAGAGATTTACAGGTGCAACAAGTCTGTATTTTATGAAGTGGTACCTGTGCTAAAGGCGGCGGGGGAGGCATACCTATGCCTGCCGAGACAAAGTACAAAAGAATAGTATGTCCAGTAAACAAGGAACTGAACTATAAAGTACATGCTGGCATAAATACGAGCCAGAAAAATAGAATAATGAATCCCACATACATGTTGTTGGCAATATGATGCAATGTGTTGTCCTTGATGGCAACCCACTTGATGAAGATGATGGCAACACTTGAAGAAGATGATGGAAACCTACTTGATGAAGTTGTACTTGATGGAAACCGACTTGATATACTAGTTAATGATGTAAATATGATGTTCTACAAGTAGTATAGAAGTTGCAGAAGAAAGAAATATTAGTATGTGCAAGAACAATGATGAAAAGTGTATGTCACTAGGCATACGCAGGTTTTCTTAATATAAGTAGCGTATGCACGCGGGAAATAACGTGCCAAGTCGTGTATGGTCAAATGCGCTCTAAATATGTAAAACCAGGGGTTACTACCATGGTATTGACCCACTGTATTGAGCGTTGGGTTGTCTATTTGCTCCCGTCCAGGAATACCATCGAAAGTAATGTGGTTTTGGCTCATGGTATTGAAAAAGGGTAAACCTATATAAGGAGAAGAAATTCATTATTCAAAGTGTGAGTGAGTGAGCAAGATGTCTGGGTTTGAATGAATACTTCTCTCTGAAGTATGTCTAAATGAAAAGGGTAATAGATCTGAATATGTGATGCACCTATGAAGAAAATGACGAAGAAGTAAATCTAGATCTGAAATGTATTTGTATCTTCTAGATCTGTTTATGGAATGTTTTGATCTGAGATGAGGCGGACATGTTTCTGAAGTGAAGGATAAAATCTGAGCTATGCATCTGTTCTAAAGAATTGTGTTGAAATGTCTGAAGAAGTATACACTGGTTCGTTTCGGTAAAAGCGCGTGTATACGTGGATCTGATGAAGGAAAAGCACATATGTCCAGTTAGGGTTTTCTAAAGTATGTGCAGATGTATACGCGGGTTTGTATACATGAAGGCGCGTATACACGCAGGATCAGTGAAAGGAAAGCGCGTATGAAAACTAGGGTTTGCTGAATTATGAAGTATGAAATGTATGATCTGTTCTGCTATGTTACTACTATCTGTCTGGGTTGTCTGAATTGATATGTATCAGTTTTAATGTATGGTTGAGCTTAAATGTGTGGAGTGGGTCCAGTCTGAAAATATGATGAAAAGTGGCTTGCAAGTTGTGCTCTAAAGAAAGCTTTTGGCTCCAGTGTGAAAATTGATGAAACGTGGTCCATGGTGGTGCTGAGGGTTGTAGCCTTCAGTCAGGGGGTTGTAGCTCCCTTCCAGGTGAGGCTGGTAAATGAGAGCAGGGGGTTGTAGCTCCCTTCCAGGAAAGGCTGGTAAACGAGAGCAGGGGGTCGTAGCTCCCTTCCAGGAGAGGCTGGTAAACGAGTGCAGGTGGGTGCCTACGTGCTGGTATGAGTCTGCGCTAGCACATTGTTGTAAGATGTTTTCTCTATAATAAAATATTGAAGGCTGAGACAACGACATCGGTGGCTTTCTCTCGACTTGGGTTTCCACCTAAAATCCTGGTGTTCATGTGTGATGCTTTTGTGTGATGGTTTATTCTGTTATTGCTGCACATGCTTAATGTTAACTAAACATCAGATGAATGAATGTTGCAAAGAACTAAGCTAAGAATAATATGCATAATTAGATCTCTGTTCATACACGAGTTTTATGAAGGGTATCCGCGTATATATGCGAGTCTCATTCTGTAAAGTAGCGTATGGGTTTTAGAAAGTGGAAAAGTGAAAAGTTTTGATTAAGTACTAAATACTGATTCACCCCCCCCTCTCAGTATTTTTCCCAACACATGTTGTGCCTGGAATAACCATCAAGACTTATACAATAATATTTTAGTACATGAGATACAAATACGCCCCAAACGCCCCCTATACATGGGGAAGGGCTCGCAAAATCTAACTGATACATGAAAATCAAAGAGGAGCTGCAAGCGGTTGAGGCCGAAATCATCAAATGTAAGGAGCTGCATCAAAGGCTAAAATGAAGAAGTCATCCGGGCATGTGGGGGGCTACCTGCAGGGCCACCCCCTCATGAGGGTTGAGACATCTCACACACACCCGGGAATCACCAATAGTTGTTGCTGCATCACTGGACCATCAAGTATACGGATCGCGAGCATGTGGACAGGAGCTCGAACCAAGGTACACCACCCTCTAGACCTGGCTTCTGGAGTAAATGACCTGATGTCGACAGAAGGAGGTCCACCATAGGTGAGGCGATAAGGGATCCCCAACTAAGGCGTGAGAGAAAATAGTGGAGCAACAAACAAAAAGACACTAATGATGATGATGAAATGAGGGATACTGAGTAGTGGATGGATGACTTCCCTTGTTAGAGCATAAAGGGCATGAATGGTTTGGCAGCGACTGACACAAGATCATTAGGGATAGGGGACAATGGTACTGAAGGCCATAATGTGCAACACGAGAGAGGGACCAAGCAATGAAGGATGGATGACTATAGCGGGATATAAAGGGACGCGAGATAGACTCCATGACTGATGATGAATCAACTCGGATGCGCTAAAAAAGGGAAACTCGATGGTGCTGCCACACTATAAAGGTCCAATGGGGAACCATAAAAAAATGAGTACAATAGGGTATCTCATGACGAAAATCAACACAAACAAAGACAAGTAAGGAGGCAAAGTGGTGCCCAAAGTACAAGTGTTGTAAGTGGAGACATTCGATTTGGAGGAGAGGTAAATGGACCCTTCATGGACAAAATATGTCCTGGTGAAGTGCCAAAAAATGAAAAATTAATAGATACCCATTTGAGTGCTCAATGAGAGCTTTCCAATGGTGTAGACAGTGTGTCAAATGGGGCTATGGTTTGGTTGCAGTGGGTGAAAGAAAAAACAGGGGTTTTTCTTCTAATAAGGCATTTTCCCTCTAAAATCATTCATTTGCTTGTGTAGTTGTGGTGAAGGTGGAGAGGAGAGAAGGCCCTAAATCTTGCAGCGAACGTAGTAGACAAATCGACCATTGGGATCAGATGCCATTGTACATAGACGACTATCCCTATAGTGGGATGAGTTATTGGGGAGATCCGGACTTGCCACTTCCACCTAGTCAAGTATGCAGGCCCGATGGTAAGTGAAAAGTAACTAATCTATTATGTGCATTGTAAAGTTTATGAATAGTATTCATGGTACTGATCCTTATACTTTTTGGAATGCAGATATAGCTCCGGTAAAACCAGCTGGATATATGGGACGACTTGCAGCAGCTAGAGCTACAGGTGTAAGTGGATCAAGAATGGCACAGAATGAGGATATGGCCACTCTGTTGGAGGAAATTCATCGTAGATGTGAGGGGCTACTAACCGATGTGTTGGAGCATGGTTGGCAGGATTTAGACGACCAGTATGTAGAGCTATGTATTGGGCTACCCTCGGAATGGCGAGGTATCATGCGACACATGGTGATGGCCGGTCAGACTGTGCATGATCTACGAGCTGCGGGAGCAGAGCCATTGGCTCGAGATCCTCCAGAGAGTGATTAGATGTAGGGCAAGTGGTGCCCCCTAGTGTGTATGTAGGGGCAATTGGTGCCCCCTAGTTTTGAAGTTTTGTTTTTGTAACATGCTATGGACATGTCATATGTTTCAGAGTAGATGGACTCTAAAAAACATGTTATATGATATATATTAGGAATATGCATTGTGTTGATGGTGTGAAATGTTATTGTCTTGTGTGTGATAAATGCCAGTCTAGAACATGATTTGCAATTCTATCTACATAGTGATTTTGACTTCTAGGTACATGGGTGAAAGTAATGAATCTAAAGTCACGTATCAAAATTTTCACTCATAAATATTGTCTAAACAGGATAGGGTTATGCACACGATAGACACCATTGAGTTGTAAAACAAGAAGCAGGGAATCTAAATGAATGTGCAGATGGAGGATGCGATGAGATAGGGCATCAGCTAAGAGACCACGTACTGCATCATATTCGGCCTGATTATTGGTGGCATTACCAATGTAGACCCCATTTGATAGAACGAGGATATGCAAGGGGGTAAAAATGGTCCAGGTGGTCGAAGCGAGATTCTGGGAGTAGTGACTAGCCCCATCGGCATAGCCCAATAATGTGTGGATGAGAGGTCCAGCAGAATAGTGTCATAAGATAAAAAATTGGTGGAAGGAGAAGAATGAGGGTAGCATGAGTATAGGGTAGACATCGAATGGCTACTATGGGAGGGTGTAGTCTGGGTAGGATGGCTAGGACTCATAGATCGACTAGAGGGTGATGAATGAGAACGACGGGAGGAAAAGCGAGAGCTCATGCTGCGACGGACATCATAGATGTGGATGGTATCCTCTTAGTGATGAGAGGAAGGGGAGAGGTCGAGGAAACCACATGATGCTACAAAGCTACCTAAATCATCAACATGGGAAGAAAGGCATACATACGAAGCGTCATGGGTGATGACGGAAGAACAAGTAAAAAGATGGTCAAAGCATGTAGAGCCCAAGAATTTTGCTGAAGGGGAATCAAGCGAAATAGATGGAGTGGATTTGGAGGGAATGTACTCTGAGGGTTGTGCGGATGATGATAGGTATAGGAGGGGGGCAGTAGGTTTTGACATTTCAACATTGGGGGGAGGAATGTCAATGGTAGTGGGGGGATCCTCAAGTAAGCCTAACACATACTGAGCAAGGATGGGAGAGGCGGATTGATTTTGTTCGACCTCGTACTCACGAATGACCTCTAAAGAGGCTTGGTAATGTGTGAGGTGAGGAAAATGGTGAGAATAATGGCCATGGACACCACACAAAGCACAGGGTTTGTTGGTGTGAAGATTCTTTGGGTTTTTGGCTGCGGACAAGCAAGAAACAGAGGTTTCAGGGACCATAGATTCAGGGAACGTGACCTTAACCATGGGTTGGATACGGGGTAACTCAGGACAAGTATGAGTGGCATGACCAACACCATCACACAAGGCACAAGGCTTGGCAGGTGGAGGTGGTGTAGGGTCAGGTGCGGTGGCCTTGTCTTTGGATGCCCCCTTGCGAGTTTTTCGTTTCTTGCCCATAGCTATCACAGCAGGAGAATGGTCTTGTTGAGTTGCTGGTGGCACTGTAGCAATGAGAACTGGTTGAACTGGTGTCAAATCAAGGTATGGTTTGGGGTGACCTGGTGGGGTAGCAGCTGGAGGGTCAAGGTACCAGACGGGAATTCCCAGGGTCAAATTAGGGAGGGAAAGGGTGGCCATGATGGGGACCAAATAGACTTCGGGAGGGGGAGCGAGGAAGGGTATCTGACCAGCGGGGTAATGGCCAGGAGGGATGGCGCCAAGATGGTTAAGACTTGGGGGAACTGACCTAGGAGGGTAGAGAGGCTTACAGGTACCAGCTGTAGGGGAAGGACCAACAGGAAGAGGTCCAGTTCGTGGTGGCAAAGGGCTAGGAGCAGATGGCGGCGGGTGAGGTTGAGGTTTCTGACTAGCCAAAGCGGGTCACGTGAGGTCAGCCCGAGATGATTGCATCATGCAAACATTCACTGAGCTGGGATCAGAGGAAAGAGGAGGAGGAAGACTAGGGAAGGTTCCAAGAAAGGAGGAGTCTTTGTAGACGCCGAGGGAAACACTGGTCAAAGAATCGATAGTTGGCTTATTGTCTACAGAAGAGATGATCGACTCGGGGGAAGTTTGAGATTTTGGCTCATGATACGTCAACTGGTCAATTGTGACTATCTTTCCATTATGAGGGAAAAACATTTTGCGGTGGACTGCGGATGGGACAACAGACATGGAATAGGTGCAACTACGCCCCAAACGAATGTTATAGTTAAGAGGGGCGTCAATAACTCCAACGTCGACACAAACAGTCTTGCCCACAAGGGTGATAGGACAGTTACGGAAAAGGCCAATGGGATGGGAGGCATGGCCATCCCACGCACGAAGGGTGATTTTGGAAGGGGCCAGCTCAGGAGATCTAATTTTTTTCCAAACCGAAGCAGACATCACATAGGTAGATGCCCCCTCATCAATAATACACCAAGATACATTGGAATTTCGGATTTTGACGGGGATTTGCAAAGCAACAGAAGCAGGAAGGGGGGGATGGTCTGACTGATGGGTGTCGAAAACAATCAATTGGTCATCAGTAAGATCTATAGCACCCATGGAAAATAGTAGAGCCTTATTTTGAGAAGGACATGACTGGAGGAGTTCCAGTGTTGAAATGGCAGCAGGATATTGTGCCAGATCATCTACTATGCTATATGAATGGGCAGCCCGACTAGAGGCAGCATTTCGGCGTAATGGGCCCCTAGGAATCTTGGTGTGAACCTCAGCTTTGGGCAGAGGGATTTGTAAGGGACCATTGGGTGTCGACAGAGGCTCTGTAGGACCTGAAGATGGGGACTTAGTGACAGACGGAGCGAGAGGTGTGGGGTACTGACGAGACCAAGTTTGAAGGTTAAGGTCGACGGTGAGAGGTTGGTTAGAGGCCATCATGAGGATCTAGTAATTGGAGGAACCAGAAGGGGAAGGTGGAGTGGTTATCGAGGCATGAGGTGGTTGGGTAGCCACGAATCCTTGTTGAGGGAAAGGATCGGTAAAAACAACGGGTGGAGAAGTAGCCGTATTGGGAGGGACAGGAGGGGAGGAGTGTTGTCCCCACATGGTGGCCTAAGACTCCCACATCTGCCTCATCTGGGGTAATAGGGGACAATCGTGAGTGTAATGACCATAAACACCACAACACAAATAGGGCTTATTGGTGTGAAGCGGCCTATTCGGCTTGGGCTGAGAACCCTGTGGCTGGTTGGCAGTGCTAGAATCAATACTGGAAGGATTGGATCCATGATTACCAGGGGTAGATGGATTGCCTCTCCTCTTTCTTTGAGAAGGGGGAGAATTAGTTGCGCCCTGCTGCGCAAATACTTGCCCTGGAGGGGGTAGTAAGTGTGGATGCAGGGGTGGAGGAGGCAAGGGAGGGAGAGGTCCAAACATTGGAGGAGCTGGGACACCAGGCTATGGGTAAGGATAAGGGTTAGGATGGGCAACATTGAGGTAATAAAGAGTGTGGGAAAAAGGATGAGGCATGCCGTATCCTGGATACATGCTACCTGGAGGGGGAAAAGTGCTGGAGGTGTTGGTCCCTCCTGGGGGTAAACCATAGCCCATAAGAGGTTGAGCAAAGGTATGTGAAAGAGCTCCAATGATACCATTGGCGGAGTGAGATGCCCCCGGGGCATTAATGTCACCGGGCTTAGGGATGTCAGAAAGGACGGTATAAACATAACCAGATTGAGCATAGATAAGGTCATATTTCAAGGCTATTTGGAGGGCGGCTTCTTCGATTTGGGGAAAATGGGATGCGACGTATTTTCCAATGGGAGGTAAGAGAGAGCAAAGGAACCAGTCCATATAAACCCGATCTTCAAAGGGGGGAGCTTGACATAAGCTTCGTCTTCTCCCCCATTCCTGAACATGAGCGGAAAGGCGGGTCGAAGAGGGTTGGCAAAAAGAAGTCAAGAGTTCAGTACCAGTGTCGTATCAGAGAGGGAGCTGGAAATAAGATAAAAAGGCGTGGGAAATGGTCGCAAAGGTGGTATGGGAAGAGGTGGCCTGATCAACATACCATTTAGAAGCTACGCCCGTAAGCGTGCATTGGAACAATCTAAGACAGATGGAGTCATCAGTGATGGAATTGGAGGAACACCACATGTGGAAAGATCGGACATGGTTGGAGGGATCTTCCCTAGCAAGGCCTTCGAACTTGGGAATTTCGGAGGGGGGCTTGGTTGGCATAGCAAGCCAACTGACATCATGGCAGATAGGATCATTAATCAGCTGATTGAAGTCGGGGAGACTGAGACCGGCCATATAAGGGAGCAAAGGGGCGGTCGTGGTAGGTCCCGTAGTGGTTCCACTGGAAATGGACCTAGCAGTAGAACTGGGATTGTTGCTGGCAGTAGGCCATGAACTAGACATGGTGAAGGCAACAAGGGGAGAACCAAGAGTAGGGGGAGAAATCGAACAATTAGAAGAAGAGTAGGAGTGCAGACTCGGGGGGGGACTTACTTGATGATGGCTGGAAGGAGGAAGTTGACCAACCATAAACTGCGAGTGAAGGCCAAGAAGTCTCCGGGACAAACGCCTTAGAGGCGTAATGATGACGGGAAGAAGAAAAACTGACAAGGGCAGGGAGGTGCAAAATCAAGTGAGGTCAATGTCAAAACAAGGGCAGAGAGGTGCAATGTCAATTTATTTTAAAGGATTTTCTAGGTGGTGTTAACCAGGCTCTTCTTCGCTTAGGGTTAGTGTGTGGCATGCATTAATTTTAATTTTTTAAACCCAGACGTTTTAAAACAAAAAGTGTGCTGCGTAACTGAAAATAAATCTGCAAATAACAGTATATAATGCTAAAATAACAGAAAATTAACAACTAACAAGGCATCGATCTAACCCAAGAAGGCGGGTCTCTCAAAACTAGTCTAAAAAGAGGGAAAAAATCTAGTCAAAACACACGAAAAAGAGGCCGATAGATCTAAGGTCGAGAGGGACAGGGATCTAAAGGATAGATCTGCTAGAAAGAGGTGCAGAGAACAGTAATGAGGTAGAGGAAAGGTTGTTGTAACAAAAGAGGGAATCAGCTAAATATAGGAGGGACAAAGAGGTGACCCTAGAGATAAGCCCAAACAAAACTATATGAGGTGTTTTGAAAGGGAGAAGAGCTGATCTGTAGGAATCTGAAAATGAGGTATCAGATCTGAAAATAAGAAGGCTGAAATTCTGTAAATTCAGACGTCTGAAACAGCTAAAACTCACCCACAAAGGTGGAGGGTACTAAAGCCCTAAGGGGAAATATTCCCACTTATTTGAGTGAAACAGATAAGAAACAAGTCTAAACAGGCAGAGACGGAGGCTAGAAAACCATGACAGAAGCTTCAGATAAACCCAGAAAAATTGCTGGAAAATTGCAGAAAAAAGTGCAGGTCACAGGTTCTGACCTGTTTTCAGTCCAGGTCGCAGGTTTGGGGCAGAAAAGTGCATCCTCAGGTCCAGGTCGCAGTTTTTGGGCCGATAAGTGCGACCTGTAGATCCGGGTCTCTCAGCGGCAGATTTCAGAAAAAATTGTCGTCTCAGCTGCGGCTAATGTCTGTCACCTGCACAATAGGGCCAGAAACACACGGAAGTTAAAAATTTTAATGTTTGAGGGTTTTAGAGGTGAAAAGTACCATAAAAATAGGAAAAAAAGGAAACTGAAGAGAAACCCTAGTGTTTGAAATAGCTAGATATGCAGGAATATATAAAACGACAACGGTCGCAAAAGAAAACCCGTGTGGAGTCGCCAATTGTTAGTATGAATCTTTCGTCGTAAAAGACCACTTTAGCTATGCATAACAAATAGCCCTAACATCAAGTATGACTGCCAATATCTTTAAGTCTGCAGTTAGTTGATCCAAATGATGCTGTACAAATCCAGATCTAAGCATAAAAGACATTAAGCAGTAAAAATGAAATATGGCTCCATGTATCCAATAGACAAGACAAGAACAATGTATTTGAAAGAATTTTTTATATTATATAAAAAGGGGGCACCTGAGAGGAAAACAAGAAAGGTGTTTTCTAGTTCTCCTCAATGGGATGGGTTCTTGACAGTCCTCAGCATTTCAGATCTAAAATTTCTCTCTCTTGTTGGTGTAGAAAACCCAGACAAACGTAGAACTCAATGGGAGCTCACAAGGAAAAAATGGAGAAAATGTGACCAAGTGTATAGATCCAAAGTGATCTAATGCAATCAAAGGTGTCTAGTGAATGGGGAAAACCCTCCTATTTATAACAAAATATTGGGGCGATCTAGAACTTCATTCATGAATAAAATATTATTAATCAAATTCTAGAACCACCCTTTAGGAATATTTTATTATATTTGTTGGAGGGAAAATGATTTTTGACTTGGGTAAATTTTTATTTATAAATAATAAATAAATAAATGATTTATTTACTATTTTAAGTAAATGGTGGGAATATAATTAAATAAATAATGATTTATTTAATTATTTATAAATGATTTAGTCAAATTTAACTAGGAATATTATTTAAATAGGATTTAAATAAATTATTCCTAGGAAATAATCAAATAAATAAGGAATTATTTAATTGATTTCCTTGTTTTGGGTTAAATATGACTGGGAAATATAAACAAATATAGATTTGTTTATTATTTCCTTTTGGGGTTTCCTATTTAGACCATAAACAACTTAATAAAGGTGTTTTACTAAGTTCTTTCACATAGTGAAAGAAATTTTACTTAGGGTAAAATTGGTCTTACATGGTGTACTTCTGTTCATCTAATGATAGTAAGTTAGATGACCAAAAAATGGTGTAACACTTAAGACAAGGAAAGAATAGGAATTGATGCTACGTGCGAACTGTTAATCTTTCTAGGGTGGTTTTGGGTAATGACTCCTACTGCTATGTGCGTGGAGATCCTCAGTCCTGTTGTGTGCGGAACCCGCTAGGCTGTGTGCACAGGCTAGTTTTGGGTATTGTAAGTAGATATGAAAGATTGATGAATGCGGAAGTATTGTTGGAATATCTGAATATTTTGGAAATTATTATTGATGTGAATCTTTGATATGTAATTATGCTATACATTCTTCTGTGATACTGATTTAAGCTACCAAAAGTGACTGTGTTTTTTTCTTAGGCTGCGAAGTGTTATGTTTCGATATTTATGATCAGTAATCATTAATAGCTATGAATACTTTGCTCTGTTCTAATAATTGGCAAGACGTACGTGGATGCGAAGCTCTTGAATAGATATGAAAGTGATAACATCTTGGTTGGGTTGAGTTTTTTCTGTGAACCCTTTGGTGAATATATCTATTTGATACGAACCTTAGAGGCTGCGAACTTGAATTACCTACCCTCTCTCAGGGTGTGGAAACCTGGTTCCAGCACCCTACCATACTACTTCGGGTAAGACTTTGGCTTGCGAAAGTAGGTCACTACTGAAAGGGCCAGTAGTATAGGGGTTTGTTGGCAAACCTTAACCTCCGAGCCTGGGTCAGGACCCCTCGAGCCAACAGGAACCAAGATCTAAAATTTTTTCACGAATGTCCTTAGGATTTCCTTGCAATTGTGATTTTTTTAGCTTTTGAACCTTCGTAGAAACAAAGTTATAGAAAAAATTCCACAATGACCTGTTTGAAGCAGCGAAACCCTAGAATCCAAAGCTCTGATACCAAATGTTATGCCAACCAGCTCCCAAAATATAAGAAAAGAGAGATAAAATTCTTATAAATCAATCACTTCTAGTGGTAAACCTCCTTTAATTTACATAAATGAACAATTCTTTGATGACACAAATGAAAAAACCTCCTCTCTATATGTAGGAGTCCATGGGGTCACAATATAACCCTAGATAACCTAACAATAATAATGTAAGGGGACAATAATAACAATATGGGGACTATAGGGGTACAAAAATAACAATAAGGGGGATACACTAACAACAATAAGGGACTACACTATTAATATAGGGCCCTAACACATTCCTTGGGCTAGTACACCCGATATTAAAAGTGGCTTACCTTTGGACATACTTTCCACCATTGTTGAACACATAAAAAATCATAAAGAAAATGGCACCAACATAGTTCAACCTAGATTTCATTGAACATGCCACAATTTATCAAATCATGGACACACAGATTAAGATCACTTGCCAACAAAGGATCTAGTTGTATCAAGATGTCAAACTAGGCAAGATCCTATACCAAGGCAAGTGGCTCACTAGGGGGCCAAGTTTAGCTAAATTTTTTCCCATCTCATGGAGGCGCTCAATATAATGGAGAAAATTTACTCAAGGAATATCATTGGATATCGATGGCCACCCACCTATTCCATTGGGTCATGGCACAATTTTCCTATTTTGGAATTTTTTAGGTCACGAACTTTCAAAGACGTTTTGAGGTCCTAAACAATTTTTTTTAGGGAAACAGGTTGATGACTTTCATAGAATTTGTTTGTGATAAAAAATGTACTCCTCATATAGACCTTTCTAATGACCCTCAGAAGATGACTTTCCAACTTACCTCATTGGGGCCCATAAGCTTTTGGCACTTCATATTACTTCTTGATGATTAAAATTCCTTTGAGCCTCATTTTAACAAAGTTCATAAAGACATGACATAGTGGTCACATCTCTTCTTAGAGATAAGCTTCCACCATTCGAGCTAGTTTTCTTTCATTTTGCACATATACAGTTTCAACAATTTACATTTATTAATTTAAGTCAAGTTTCATTGTATCTATGTGTTTTGGATATATATATGTGTGTGTGTGTGTGTGTGTATTTAATTTCTTTCCCTTCTTAAATTTGGATCAAGCTGAACATGTGAGGATTCACTTCTCACCTCAAGAAAATAATATCTAATATTTCACACTCCATTGTAGTGTTGAATGTATACCATATCTCTCTTAATATCTTCATCAATGAATCCATACTTCTCAAACTACAAAACCAAATATAGGAATAACATAAGGTAGACCATATCCTTCATATGTTTTCCCTGTGTGACTAATCCATCCCCTTAGTCTAGCACAATGCCAACTCTATCGTCATTTATATATGAAGATAGCATTGTTAAAATGATAACACACATAAAAGGAATAGTAAAATTCTCAAACATGGTTTAAGTCATCATGCCATTGCTAAATACATAAAATGAATGGTAAAAGTATCAAACATAATTTGAGTAATCATGCATAATTTTTCTTTGGTATTAAGAGGAGCTTCAATAATATGTTCATGGTGTCCTTTTAAAGAAATTCATTGGAAAATGTGTGATTCCAAATATCCTCCACATCATCCTAATTTCTAAAAATACCATTCTTAATAGGATGTTTCTATGTAAGGATACCTAACATTATAACTAATCTTAATCCTTTGAATAAGAATCTTAGTGGTCCATGTAAATAACTCAATGATTCCATATCAACAAACAGTAATGAGGAACACTACCCTTATAATATCAAATCTTGTATATCCAACCTTAACCACTGCAATCTACACATTTCCTTAGTGTTAACCATATTCTAATTAGCTTAAGCATCAATTCCATGTCCCTAATTCTTCTCACTATAATATAATTGTATGTTTAATAAATGTTATGTGTAACTGTAACAACCCTGTGAAATTTTCAAGTAATAAAAGTTAATAAAGGAAAAATATAAGACCAAGGTAATGGGACACATATTCCAAGATGAATGGTGGGGAAAACATCCTAGTGTGGGTTTTCATTTGGTTTATTATGACTAGAGGAAATTGGCAAAGGCAATGGAAAAGTCTTTGGAAATGCAAAATGGAATTTTTGGAAATTTATTTACGAAATATTGGAAATTAGGAGAAAAAGGAAGGTGAAAGGTCACAGGTTGCATGTGAGGAGGAAATTGAAGGAAAATAATGTAAAACAAAGAAATTAGGGGCCTTGTTGATAAAGATTCTTATGAGGATCAGTTCATAGTTTTTGACACTGAGAATTTTTTCAGTTTGGTTTTGGAGCTCTCTCTCTCTCACTCTTGGACACTTCGATTTTTCTTGGAGCACTTCAACATTGGATCAAGAAAGGAAAAGAGGAATAAAAGATCAAGAAAGGAAGAGAAGGATCAGGTGGCTACAACGGGTTTACTTGCATCTATTGATTTGCATGTGTGTTTTCTTGCTAGATTTGGTATGCATGGTTATGCATGCATAACACCCTCATCCCGTGACATATACCCAAGTAAATGACCGATCAGGGTAAACATGTGAACAGAGGATACTATGATCATATTCAACCTCCTAGTTGACCTTAAGGAAGTGGAATCGAAGGAAACACATCATACAGACCTTCAACATCAGAAAAAAGACCCCAAGGAACCATCCCAACCACTCAAGTAACTAGCCCTTGGGTCCCACTAATTTTTTACCCCACTTTACCCTCAGGCGTTCCCATAGTATGAGCATGGGCATGTATGGGAGGCTCTAGGCACTCCCATGACATAGGCATGCATGCGTCTAGGGACTCAATTTCCCATAACTGTGCTTGCATCCACAAGATTTAAGGCACTTTTTCAGGCCTAGAGCCCAGGCCACTGCCCAAAACTCAATTAACGGATCAGAAATGAAATATAACAACAAAAAATGTTGCAAAATAAAACACTAGAATAAGGACTTGACTGGACCCCTACTAGCCATGACAGGCATTTCATCAAACATGTCGCAAATATGTAATCTACAGGTTTAAATAATATATCTGAACATATGGGTCTCATACTTATATGGGAATCACTAAAAATCATCATTCCCTTACATCATTAGCTACAATATCATCTATTAGGTCATAGATACATTATTTATTCGTTTTTAAATAAAAACACAAGGAGATCCATACATCATCACTATCATAATACATGCCCATAACCAACATAATAAGAACAGAAATATCAAGAATACATCAGCCATAGGATCCACATATAAACTAGTATATTTACACATCAAATGCAAAGAAAATGAACTTCTCATTAATTAATGTAAAAACCAACTGGAGATGGGACTACCCTATTCCACCCGACCATAGATTGGCTAGGCCAAATCTCTCTTTAGCCAATCACCCCCATGCCATATTCCACGCATGAATGTGGGACTCATAACCAACTGAAAAGAACCAAACAAGCATGGATTTTATTAGAGTTCTCCACCTACACCATGAATAATTTTACTTCCTCCTAGTCTCTCAACCTTTATCGTAATCCATGGTATGATCCATGGATCACTAGGCCCTACACTGAGACCCACTCTCCAAGCTTTACTGTACATCCCATCCCAGGACTACTAGGCCCAAAGGAGAGAAATCCACATCTTGGCTTTACCGTATATACCAACATTCACTGACATATTCCTAGGCCCACTAAGACACACTATCTTAGCATATCGAAAACCACAGTCCAGTTCAGGGGTCACTTGTCTAGTGGATTTACCATAATCCACAGTCCAGTTCAGCGATCACTAGGCCATGTGTTTTTCATTTCATAGATCCACCTCACTCACCTTTGAATCCATCTGTAAATCTAACTCAACCAAGGAATGAGAACCCATCTCATCAAGGCTATCTGGAAATGGCAAGGCTAGGCTGAAAAACATTTTCACACTTGGAAAAACCCATTCCATGATAGAAACGAACCACATGCAATATCATGCATGCAAAATATAGAAAGGAAATCACACATGCAAATCAATATCTACAAAGAATCTTGTTGTATATGATTGATCCTTCCCTTCCTTGATTGATCCTTCCTTCATCTTGCCTTCTTTTCTTTTCTTGATCCAATGCCAATGTGCTGCAAGAAAATCTTAAGTATCCAAGAGTGAGTGAGAGAGACAGAGAATAATGAGAGTTACAAAAATGAACTGACAAAAAGGTACCAACTCGTCCTCAGAAGCATTTTTATTGATGAGGCCTCTATTTTCTTTATTTTCCATCATTTTCCTTCATTTTCATCCTCAGATGCAACCTATGACCTTTCACCTCCATTTTCTCCTAATTTCCATTATTTTCATAAATAAATGTGCCAAAAATGTCATTTTTCCTTTCCAAGGCCTTTTCCATTTCCTTTTCCAATTTCCTTTGCTATAATACACCAAATAAACACCCACTAGGATATTTTTCGCAACATTCATCTTGGAATAAGTGTCCCATCAACTGTGGTTATTATGTTTTCCTTTATTAACTTTTATTACATGGAATTTTCACCATGGTTGTTACATAACCATCCCCCTTAGTGTTCAATCACACATATAATTGAGTAAAACCATTAGAAGAAAGCATACTTCTCATGGAGCTTTATATCATAGCTCGATTCAGTATTTACAATAATCACCCTGCTTAAAAGAAAACCAACATGAAAACATAACAACATGACAACTATACTGACAGGACACCAATACCACTTATTGGAGCTTTATAAAATATATCATCATGGTATTTACATCCATATACATATGTACATATATCAAATAACCACAGCAAAACATATACCAAACATCATACCCAAAACTACTTTGACTCAACTGAAAAAAAAATTCTAGGTAGCTTCATTGGGCCATGTTGGAGCGGGGTCCCCTAGACGCAATTTTGGATATCATTTTTTAATATTTTTAGTATTTTAGTCATGCGTAGCACAAGTTAATGGACTTTGGGGCGGTTCAAAGTCCCTCATGCATTGTAATGGGAAAAAAGGGTAGATCTAGCGGTCACAAACCACGTCTTGCAGACCTTAGTATACCGTAGGCTAAATATATAAATAAGAGTCTAAGATGAGTTGAAGAGTCATTTTTTGGATAATTTTGTGATATGTTGTAAAGGATAGATCTACTCTGAGGATTTTTGTGCAAATTTTTCTGGGTAAGGGCTCCTACTGGCTTTGTATGCAGAGACCCTAAGTCCTGATGTGTACAGACCTCGCCAGCTGTGTGCACGGGCAAGTGAAAGATTTTGTAAGAAGGATCTGAAGTATTAATGAATATACAAATGTTTTGAGGATATTAATAGTCTCTATGATATGTTATAAGTTGTGCTACATATTATTTCCCTATTAGTTCTGTGATATTGAAAACTATTATTTTTTGGGCACATATATGGGATGCTTAAAAGAGTAATTAATGCATAGATCTGGTGATGTTTAGTTATATTGCTCTTGTTGATTTATTACATTATACGTTTTGGGCTGCACACAAGTTATTCTATTAAGTATATTGTTAAGGGTTTCTGGTTAGGGCTTTCTTAGTGCAAGCCTACTCTGGATCTAAAGGAACCCACTTCATTAAAATCTCTCTCAGGGTGTAGAAACCTAGTTCCAACACCCTCCCATAATACTTTGGGTGAGACTTTGACCTACGCAAGAAGGTCATTGCAAAAAGGGCTAGTAGTATATGGGTTTGTTGGTTAACCTCAAATCTGAACCCGGGTCAAGACCCCTCAAACCAACAAATGGTTCTATTTCCGGGACCAGGAAATTTTTGAGAGAGAGACTAGGTAATGAGTCAAGGTTTGTGGAATCCGAAAAAAACTGAAATTAATAAGTGATTTGAAAAGCATATCCAAGATTTTTCCCTAAAAGAAAATAGAAGTAATAATTTTTCCACTGAAAAGTGAAAGAATAAGTATATCTTCACAGAGGTGCACAAGATATTCTTCGTGACCTTCGCGCACGAGTTGTAGGAGTGGTTGTCGATATTGGCAGAGTTCCAGACCTATTGGAAGAATGATAGGGTTACACAGTGGACCCCTGAATTGATTCAATAGTTGGAGAAGACTGATAAAAAAATCACCCAGACTGTAGATCATTGGGTTGATAGTATCTTGGGTGGATTTGTGACAGAGTTTGTGGTAGATTAGTCTGTATCGTACTCTGAAGATGAGAGAATATTTTTCAAGGGTTTGAGAGGTAAATTCTTGTGAACATTTCCTTTATTGATGAAGATGTTATTGAGTGAAAAATGTGTTTTGTGCAGCCCCACCGAGTGAATGAGCTAGGAACATATTGAAAGCACCACACACAGTGGGAAGTATTATCGTATCAATCAAAGAGGGGAAATATCTATGTATAGACATCTAAGGGATCCACCGAATCTAGAAGAAACTGAGGCTACAAACGTAGTAGGTAGCCCTCCTACTACGCCATACTCAAATTCACATAGGACTTGAACATCTCCTACCCCACCGTTACCCCCACCTATAGACGATATGGTTGTGCACATGAATTTACCCACCTTTAATGATATGAAAGGAGTGTATAAGTTCTACTGTGCTAAGTGTCCTTTCAGCTAAATAAACATGTACAAATTGTCTCCATAAGTTTGCTTAAGGTATGAGATTTTTAACCATGAAATTTAGATGAATTAGTGAACTTTAAGCATGTAAATAAGCCTTAAAAACACTGAACAATGGTGCATAACAGAGAAAAACATTCACACATAAGTTTTACATAGTAGGCATGATGAAGTAGTTCACCCCTCCTAGGCTACATCTACTAGTCCAACTCCCAATGACGTGTCCCTCTTTGTAATTATTCTCAAAATTGTAAATTACATATGTTTGTAGTCCTCTAATGGTTGTCTTCTATGCACCAATGGCTCCATAATGCTCAAATTAGTCTAGTTAGACTCTCGTTTCACCAAAATTGCTCGAAAATTGACCTCCCAATGCATTTTTTTCCAATGACAGCTAGAAAAACTCCACTAAATGTGGACACAGGTAGTTAACTGAAGATAAATTGATGTCTTAATCCCAAACTTAGGGGTACACTCCAAATATAACAGATGATTTAACCTGGCATTAAGTGTGAGTGGCGGGGTCGTCACATGCCACCCCTGCCATAACCTCTACTAACCATTTGAACTCTGTCATTAAGGTTGGAACTGGGAGTTACGAGGTTCCGTAATATTTAACCGTTTGTCTTAACTCTTAAACCCCGCGTGTGAACAACCGTCAATCCTTTATGCTAGTGGTTATGACTCCAATCGTCGTCGGTTTGAAAACTTAATGCTGGAGGTTTAACACACATGTGAATAGTATTTAATGCGATGGCTTAGTTTGATGTTGTGGTTAACATGGAAGCTAGGGTTTTGGCGCTACGGCCACATGCAAGGGGGGATGGCCCTTCGAGGCTGGCCGTCCAAGCCCTCAATGCCAAAACATTCAAACTTGAAATATAACTTTGCACTGTAATAGGTTAACAAACATTATATTGGTAAACAAAATTGCGAGCAGACAGGAGGCCATGGGTTCGACCCCCATTCACTGCACATAGATTTTACACCACAATTATGAGGACATGTGGCGGCCTCCAGGCTGGCCACGTGTCTCTCATCCATTGGCTCCCACATAAACCCATTAATAGTCCAGATCAATTTCGTACCATCAACATCCAATGACCCAGGTTGAGCCACCTGGCACAATTTTGTTGGTCGAATAGAAATGGAATATTCAAAGTATATTCTATTTATTGTACCTGCATGCTGATTGGGTATCTAGTCACCAAAAGTTTGTTGTTTGGGAAAACAAACAGAAAATGATATCTTCCTCATACGAATTTGGTTTTTCAAACCGTTTGCGGCGCCAGAATCACAACGACGAGACCTTTCCGGTCGCTCAAGTTCGGACCTATTTCGAGCACTTTCATTTTTGAGCATATGACTTGATATCCTAATCACACCTCCCCACTTGGAAGCTTTTGGACCCCAAAATATCTCTGGACTACTGAACATGAAGACGAGGAGACGGTGTACCCACTCTTCACACCTTTATCCACTGAAATTTCCGTAGTTTCATTAATTGGAGCTTTTCATGATACGAAAATTTTTTCCTTGATTCCATTGACCAACCATTGTTGTTTTTGACATTTTCTTGTTGCACTTTTTCTGGACTTGTAGTACAGTAACCTAACTTTGTAGTAAACATCTTGTTTCTACATTGGCTTATAATCAAAGGAAACTTGAAATTACTCTCACCTTGCATTCTATCCTTATGGCAATTTTTTGTTGAATTAGCCTTGAACTTGTGTCGATTCATAACTAAGTTTCTTTGCCATTGTACCATGCCTTTCTAAAACCAGCAATGAACATTTCTGAATCCTATACCTTCTTTGTGAAGTTTTTTTTCCTTCTCTTGGACCTTTGTAACTTCTTTCACTAACACTTTGTTTTCAGCACCGTTCAACACTAATGTCGACCGCTGCAACTACTTGTTATCTTCTTTAAAAGACAACCTTCCTTCAAACTAAAAAAACTCATTATATACATTAGCATTTGCATGAAAAATATTATGTAAATTTTTTTTGTGTTTAATCATCATCAATTTCAATTTTTGACTTGCATTGATGAGCCTCTTCATCTGCCCTACATTAACTAAAGAAGTGTCTAGTTTTTTACAATGAGCTCTCACAATGTACTCCTTGCCATCTTTGAATAAATGATGTTTGTTCTCATGGCGATGGAAGATAGATTTCCTATCATACAAGTAAGGACTGTTCAACACCATACCTGTTATATCAAGTGGAACAACATGTAATTCAACCATGTCAATTAAATGTGCAGTTATTGCAAAGTGCAACATGCACTTCTTTGAAACCTGTAAATTTTCATCTTCACAAATCCAACCAAGTAGATATGGTTTCAGATGTGGAATGGTCTCAAGATTAAGTTTCTTGACCAAGTCTTCAGAGATTAAATTTTCTTGTGACCCACTTTCAAACAATGTGTCAACCTTGGTATGTTTGGAAATGATTCTTACATGAAACAATTCAATTCTCTTTTCTTCACTTGGAGCTTGTATGTGACAGTTAGATATACTATAACTGGGTTTAATTTCAATCTCTTTCCCCTTCAAGTTCTTTAGTCCCATAGCTATGATTTTTGTTTCATCTCCTGAATCCAACCCTAGGTCTTGTTCAACTATTGCAACATTTTTTCCTTTCTCCTTGGCTTTCTCTTTGGCCTTCAAACTTTCTGGTTTCAACTCTAGATGAAGTTTCCATAAATGGTCCTCATCATGGCTAGTTTTAGAACAGTGTTTGCAAAATAATTTTTCCTTCTCTTTTCTAGTATTTTCATTTCTATTTTTCTTCCATTTGCCTTTAAACTCACTTTCCTCATTCCCATCTAAGTTTTGTTTCCCCCTTGCCTTTAAATGTGTGGCTTGAACACAAAATTCATATAATCTTGTAGGGTTAAACATGAAGATTATATGTCTTAGGTAGGTATGTAAGCCTCCTATATACTTGACCAAAGTGTCTTGGCTATGCAAATCTACTCCTAGTAAAAGAGCTCTTCTCCTAAATTCTTGAGTATACACTTGTATATTTTGTCCTTTCAATTTTTAAAAATTTTTCCAGTCCATTATGGTTTTCTGCATGTGAGCTAATGGATAAAACTATTGTTTTATTACAGAAATGAAATCAGTCCATGATAAAATAATCTTACCATATTTCTTGATCTCCTCCTTTATCTTGGCTTCCCACCAAACATGAGCTACACCTTCCATTCTCAATGAAGCTAGTTGGATTTTTGTGTCATCGTCATGAAAATTTTGGATTCTCAAATAGACCTCTAATTTCCTAATCCAATTATCTAGCTTTTTTGCATTAACTTCACCATCAAACATTGGCAATTCAAACTTAACATCAAGTTTTAGAAAAGGAATTTTACCCATGTTCTCTGACTTGTATGGTTGATGTACTAAAGATGAAGTAGAGGTTGATGAAGATGAAGATGAGCGTGATGATGGCGAATTTCCACCATCTCCATTTCCTCCATTACCCTTCTTGGATTTATCTTCATCATTATGGCCTCCTAATGATCCTTGTCCTTACTTGTGAATTTTGGACCTTTCCTCTTATATTTTATCATTCCTTTCTTGATAAAGGACTCTCACCATTTCAGTTGAGTCAAGAAATTCTTTTATGTACACTCTTTCTTCCTCTTTAGGATCCATCTCTTCATGGGTTTCTCCTTCTCCTGGAGGCATGCTTGATGATGCTTCTGCTTCTTTTGGAGGTGAGATAGGTGGTGGAGAATGTGGAATTCTTGCCCTCCTTTGTTGTGGCTTACTTTGAGAACCTCTTTCTTCCACCAATTTGATTTCTCCTCTCTTAAGCTTGATCCTAGTAAGCATGAAAACCCTTGCAAATAATTAAAAAATCCTTGCACATAAAAACACCAAAGATAAAAACTCTAGCTCTGATACCAACTTGATCTGAAAGGAGTGTATTAGTTCTGATGTGCTAAGTGTCCTTTTCGTTAATTAAGCATACAAATTGTCTCCATAAGTTTTCTTAAGGTATGAGAGTTTTAACCATGAAAATTATGAATTAAGCATGTAAATAAGCCTTAAAAACACTAAAAAATAGTGCATAATAGAGAAAAACATTCACAAATAAGTTTTACATAGCAGGCATGATGAAGCAGTTCACCCCTCCTGGGCTACATCTACTGTTCCAGCTCCCAATGGCATGTCCCTCTTTGTCATTATGCTCAAAATTGTAAATTACATATGTTTTCAGGCCTCTAATGGTTGTTTTCTCTACACCAATAGCTCCATAATGCTCAAATTAGTCTAGGTAGACTCTTGTTTCACCAAAATTGGTCGAAAATTGACCTCCCAATGCATTTTTTCCCAGTGACAGCTAGAAAAGCTCCACTAAATGTGGAGACAGGTAGTTAGCTGAAGATAATTTTGTTATCACAAAATCTGACCTGATAGGCTACTCATCAAGTGGACTTTGTGTAATTGTTTCAGACCAATCTTTTGGCTGAGGTTTAGCCTCCTCAACCTGAGAGGGCTCTCTCAATGGTTTATGATTTTTGATTAATGAATAGATGGCTAACTCTAAGGTAAAAATATAAAATGATGTAAGTAGTTGTTTCACAAATTAGCAAACATTCATTGGGCCATGGAGTCAAAATAATCTTCAACAAAACATCACAATCTATTAAGCATGGAAGTCAAGGCATTTGGAGTCTAAGTCAATGAGTAAAATAATAACACAATGAAATACATAGTCCATTTGCATATGAAGGAAGTTAGAGCATTTTTAAATGAATTCTAAGTATCACATACAAATACCACTGCAAATGGAGATATTGAAGAAGACCATTAGAACAATGATGAACATAAACTCCTTATGAATCTTGAGTTGTCAAAAAAGATCTCTGTATTAAGTGAAGAAGAAACAGTGACATACAATAACACACAGTCTTTGCCAATAAAAATGCTCAACCCCTTGGATTTCGACCTTATGCTTTTTATAGAAAATTTACAAGATAGGATTCTCTTATCCTCCACTAGAGACATTGAATTCAAAGTGTTTGACACCTTTCCTAATCTGAAACATGCTATTAATTAAAAAATGACAACTATACTGCCTTTGAAATTCCTAATTATAATAGGACTGAAACTATTAAATATCCTTCTAACAACCTTATCTAGTATTTAATTCATTCTTTGACACCAGCAATCCCATGAATTCGAATTTAGATGCTGACCATTCACTTGATGTAATCCTGTTGTGAGTAGTACTGTTTTCCTATAAATTAGGAAACATGTTTCCTGCTTTTCAGCCCTTTCATTTCATTATCAGTTTCGAGCACTTTGATCATTGATGGATCAGATTTTACAAGTGTCATGTTTTCAAAATATTCCCATAATGATTTAGTCTTCTAGCTGTGCAGAAAACCCAATCGAAAATGATGCAAAAAGGTAAAAGATAAGAATGCACTACAAAAGTAGCTTGTTTTCGTAGTGCTTTTTGTAGCTCTGTGTTAAACTTCCTTTTTCAATCATTTTTTACCTATTTTCTTCAAAGGAGCCTTCTCATGCTATATCCACACTTCCACCAGCAATTTCAAAGCCAAATTCATCAGATTTTATCTCGAAATTTTTTATGAAATTGTGCAAAAAGACTCCTTCAGCAGTTTCGTAGCACATTTCAGCAGATTTGCACTATCTGCACTACGAAGCTACTGTGCAAGCATTTTTCTCAAAAGAGTCTTCAAATTTTATAATTTTTAGATGTTTAAACCTTATGAAGGTTGTTAATATCTCAAAAAAATAGTGACCTGACCTCAAAAACATGATTTTCATCAAAATTTGTCTTCACCTTAATGAGAAATTGACTTATAAATTTATCACTTTATTGCATTGTTTCAATTACTTTGTTTCATTTTTCCTTTAGCTTTTCTTGAGCTTTTGTTAGCTGAATCTCCAAATCTTCAACTTGTCTTCTTAAGTTCCTGTTGCTAGCTCTCAAATGAGTATTCACGACTCTCACAAACTTTGCTTCTTTTATGGCTGGGACTATCTAGGTGAAGAACTATTTCTCACTACTAGGTATTTCTGGTTTAGCAACCTTTTCACCTTCCCAAATAGCTTTCATCCTCTTGAACCTTGTTTTATCAATGGCATGTTTTCTAGTAGCTCTTTTCTTCAACCTAGAAATTTCATGGTTTGTTGATTTTAATTTCTCCTCCATTCTTTCATAACTGATTTTTTCTGTTCTGATGAAGATACTCTGCTTTTGGTATGTTCTGATATAGGTGAAGAAAGGTCTAATATCTCTTCATAAATAGTAGGTGTTTCTTTTTTTTTCTCAACCTATGTATTAAGCTCTTGTATCCTCTTCGAATTTCTAGTTTCAGGCTTCCTAGCCTTGAAAAAAAATGTTGCATCTTCATCTTTAAACTCCAGCTTCTTCGATGATTTCACCCTTTTCTATTTTCCTTCATCAACTCCTATGAAATCAGCTTGAACTAAAGGATACTCTTCTAATTATATTGCATGCAAAATATAATCTAAGTTCCCTTTCAAGCCTAGGCTATCACTTGCTTCTGAAAGTACTGTTTTCCCTTTTGGCTTTGCAGCTTGACTTCTAGTAATCCTCTATAGAATTTGCTTACCAGCTGTCTGTTTGTGTGTAGTTTCTTTAATTTCTTGTAACCCTTGTTTTACACAAGAAGGAGTTCCTGCAATGACAACTGATATATTTTCTACTTTGTCCTTTACTTTTTTGCTAGGCTTCAATTTTATAAACATTTTTGTCCTTGTAACTACAGGTTTGCTGGATTTTTCTAGTAGAGATTCTTTTGCCTTAGGATTTTTGAATAGAGTTTGAGCTTCTATTCCAAATCCACATATAAATAGAAAATATGACCAATCTCTATTAATCTTTTGGAGTTCATTCAAGACCAAAAGCTTGATTAAACCATGATGAAACAAAGATGTTTCACACTCTTCAGATTTCACTTGAACCTTATCAGCCATTTTAGCAATGCTTCTATACAAGAAAAAGGGTAAGTCTAGAGATATCATACCTGTAATGTGTAATAGAAGTTTGAAATGGTAGGAGTAAACTTTGTGGTACCTGCCCTCGCATGTGAAATATCTCTGGATATTGAAGAGCAGTTTAGCATAGTTATCTTTAATGCAGTTTCTGGGAATTGCATTATTTAAATCCATCTCTGTATATTATGGCTTTAAAGCACCTTGTATGCCTCCATATCAAATATAAAACCCCTAAACCATGTTTCCTATCCTCTAGGTATCTCAGTCACTAGAGCTATAGTTTCAGGAGTTACTGACATATTCAAAATTCCCACCTTTGTATTTGTACCATTGAAATGCAAAGAAAATTCTTTTGATACCTGACTGTGTCCACCTTGAAACTTTTCACAAAACTTTAAACATCTTGCCTTTATGAAAGCATCTAACACTATTTTGTCTTCAGCAAGAACTCTTGTGCTTTCAATTTCAGACCTTAAAAAATGTCTTGACCTATGATTATTTTTCTCCTCTGTCATTCTTGCCTTCAGAAATTTGTGTTTTCTTCCTTTAAAATTTAATGATCAGCCTCACTTGATAGAAGGATCAGCCTCGCTTGATAGAAGGATCAACCTCGCTTGATAGTAGGATCAGCCTCACTTGACAGTAGATGAGAATAGCTTTGGTGTAATATGACCATAAGCATAAACTTGAAACAGATATGTTTCACTGCTTGTTATGAAAACTGGAACGAGTAACACATATCAACATTTTCAAACTTGAAACTTCTTTTCACAAATGACACCTCTACAGTAGTAATGATGAGTATCAATGGTTAAATTTTTTGGAAATGACCCCTAACTGACTCACTATGATATCACTGTATGATAACCTAACATATTCTGATAGTTTTTATGATTTGACATGACATTTCTAAGAATATGCGCTTTCGTAGCGCACCTAGTCCAATTTCAGTGAAATTCGCTACGAAAGTAGTAGCGCTTTCGTAGTGCAAAACTGTTTTTTTGGACTGACTGCACTACAAAATTGTGGTTTTGTGGCTAATTGCAAAGGATTTTTCCAAAAGTTTAAAACCTGATTTCTAGATGAATGATGAGACTTTTCAACCATGGGATGAGACTTAAAGACCTTATTTGGAAATGAAAACTAACTTTTTAAGACTTCTAAACCTATCGCCTACCTTTATCAAGAATGAAATGACTTAAGACCTATTTGACATTATGACTAAAACAAGGTAAACTTTCAAAGTTTAGAAATTTTTTTTAGGGTGATAACAAAATTGATGGCTTAACCCCAAACTTAGGGGCGCGCTCCAAATATAACAAACGGTTTAATTTGGCATTAAGTGTGAGTGGCAGGGTGGTCACATGCCAGCCCAGCCATAACCTCTGCTAACCATTTGAACTCCGCCATTAAGGTTGGAACCAGGAGTTACAAGGCTCTGTAATATTTAACTATGTATATTAACTCTTAAACCTGCATGTGAACAACCATCAATCCTTTCCGCCGGTGGTTATAGTTCCAATCGTCGCTGGTTTGAAAAATTAATGTTGTGGGTTTAACACACATGTGAACAGTATTTAACGCGATGGTTTAGTTTGATGCTACGGTTAACATGGAAGCCAGGTTTCTGGTGCTAGGGACACATGCGAGGGGGGCTGGCCCTTCAAGGCTAGCCTCCCAAGCCCTCAACGCTGAAACATTCAAACATGAAATACAACTTCACATTGTAATAGGCTAACAAACATTGTATAGGTGGATTGGTAAACGGACTTGCGGGCAGACAGGAGGTCGCGGGTTCAACCCCCATCGACTCCACATAAATTTTACACCACCATTCTGAGGACACGTGGTGGCCTCCGGGCTGGCCACGTGTCGCTCATCCATTAGCTCCCACATAAACCCATCAACGGTCTAGATCAATTTCATACCATCAACATCCAACAGCCTAGATTGAGCCACGTGGTACAATTATGTTGGTCAAATAAAAACGGAATAATCCAAGTATATTCTACTGACTGTACCTGCATTCTAACTGGGCATCCATTCACCAAAATTCATCAATTTGTCAAACCATTCACGGTGCTAGAATTGCAACAATGAGACCTTTTTGGTCACTCAGGTTCAGACATGTTTCAAGAACTTTCATTTTTTAGCACATGACTTTATCCCCTGATCATTTAAGGGTGCGAGGGATGAGGACATGGATCGGTTCTGGTTCGTAGCTGATGTTGTATGGACTACGCAGAACATTAATGTTGATGCTATGAAAAGAGCGCAGTTGCCATGGATTTTGAAGATCGTGTGCTAGATTCGTTTATGGGATATATGAAACAAAATGTTGCTCTTACAATCGATGATATCAAGAAGGAACTGAAGTAGCAGTTTAAAAAGTCAAAGTCCTACACGCATGTAGTGGTGGAGTTAAAAGATTTCAAGCAAGGGGCAAAGGAATCAGTCTTCATTAGGGGAATTTTGAGGTCTAAAATGGGCCTCCTAAGGAAATTATAAAATAATAGTGGAAAAAATCTAATAAGATTTGATGACATCATCAAATTTTAGAGGGAAAAAAGAAAAAAAACTACTTTTCCAACTCATACTTTCAACTTATCTCCCATGTTTTTTACTCAAATTTCGAGCGGGAGTACTCGTTGGATGCAAAATTTAATTCTTCATCCAAGGAGTACCCATGTTGCATACTTTCGATGGACCCTGCTACATGGAAAATGAGAAATACATGAAAAACGTGATTGCAATCACGTTTTTTCATGTATTTCTCATTTTTCACATAGTAGGGTCCATCAAAAGTATGCAATATGAGTACTCTTTGGACGAGGAATTAAATTTTGCATTCAACGAGTACTCCCGCTTGAAATTTGAGTAAAAACTTTGGGAGATAAGCTGAAAATACGATTTGAAAAAGTAGTTTTATTATTTTTTTATTTTTTTATATTTTTACCCTTTTATTTAAAAAATGGTGAATCATCTCCCATGGTTTACATCATCATCTTGAATCCTATTGGTTCTTATAAAGTTTATTTTGGTTTTACATTTTTTTTAGGAGGCCCATTTTAGACCTCAAAATTCCCCTAATGGGAAGACGATCAACGACTGAAGAAAACTATAAATGATGGAGGATTTTTTTACGATCATGACCAGCATAGGGAATGATTCATCGCCATGTTGCACTGGGACAACAAAAGATTGTTACTCAAGCTGAAGCCCTGGAAATCGCTATGAAGTTGGAAGCTACACCTAGAGAAGATATTCCCCTTGGGACTCTGCAAATTCAAAGTCAGTTGGAAGTTATGCACTTGGAGATATAGAACCTACGAAGAGACAAGGGTAAATAGGTTGGCATAAATGTTTGGTGCATTCATTGCAAAGGAGCAAGCCACACCAAAGATTAGTGCCCTGTGTTTATGTATTACCTACGAGCTAGAGGACCAAATCCGTTGCACCCTAGGGAGGTTGCGAGGCCTAGTAACCCCACCTTGTGGTGCGTTGATTGTTGGATAGCTGGCCAGCATGATACTAACCACTGCCCACGGCTGGTGGCCTATGTGCCAAAATTAAAACAACACTATTGCATATTCTGCTCCTTATCTGGTCATAATGAGCATGACTATCAGCCATATGAGCTGAAGATAGACAATGTGAACCTGTACAGGGTATAGGCTGAAAAATTGTCACTAGCATCCCCCTCTGGAAGGGGAGGATCCCCGGTAAGAGGAAGGGGAGGGGGGAGAGGAGGAGGCATAGGATGGAGAAGAGGGAAACTAATCTGCTATAACTGTGGAGACCTCGGACATTACATACATGATTTCCCTACCCCTGCATGGAAGTCCAGCAGATACTATAGGAAATTTGATCACGTAATTGAGGAATGCCCCATTCTGATAGATAAGATGTAGGAAAAGCAGAAGACACCTATGCAAAACGTACAAATGGTCAAGGCTAAGACACGTGATGATGGCCCTAGTGTAAATGAAATAACACGCAGTGGTATGGCCACTGGAGGACCTACGAAGAAAGTTGTTATAGAGTCATGGATCATAAAGAAATCTAACAAGAAGAAAGGCCTAGACTTGAACAAAGAGAAGGAAAATTTTACAAATGCTAGAAGGGATTTCACTACGGAAAAAGTATCGACGTCAAAATATGCCATGGATCCAAATGACAATGAAGAAGTCAAGCCATTCCTCCAAGCCTTCATGAAGTTACTGTGCAACCAGAAGGCGGTAGAGAATCTCCAAACATTGACAGATAGCTGCATAGAAAAATAATTCCCTCAAATGGAGATTAAGGCCATAAACAAAATTTATCAGAACAAGAAAAGGACTGGTTGGGAGATGCATATGACTATGCGGATTGGAGAGTACGAAATGGATCAAGTCATCTTGGATCTAGGATCTGATGCCAATTTCCTGCCCAAAAAAACCTGGCGGAGGATGGGAGAACCCAAATTGGAGTGGTCCACCCTTCAATTACTTATGGCTAACCAAAAAAATATCATTCCACTAGGAAGGTTACCTAAGGTTGTGGTAGACATCACGGGAGTTAAAGTATATACAGATTTAGAAGTAATCCAGATTATGGATGATCCGGACCCTTACCTTATGCTATTAGGACTGGATTGGGCTATTGACATGGGAGGTATCATCAATATAAAAAGGAGGAGCATGGTCTTCGAAAATTATGGTATGCGAGTAATAGTCCCTCCAGATCTAGTGGAAGGTGAAAGATATACAGAGCTGGTGCACGATGAGGAGGACGTTGACCATATTTACAAAATAACTATGCAGGATGATGATTGGGTCAACCCTACCACCGATGGCATGTTAAATTCAGAAAAATACAGCTCATGCTTCTCAAATTCAGATGACGAGATGGAAAATTGGCATAACCGGTTGCATGACGTATCTGCACTACACTGCCTCAAGATCACAAAGAGATTTTGGTGCATCTCCTCGGAGGTAAGAGAACTGCCTTACTTTGATGATTCTGGTAGTGTTAAGGAATTTCTTAAAGCACTAGAAAAATATGTCCCTGAGGAACAGATATTTTGGGCACTTGACTTGGCCATGCGCGCAACCCCTGCGCGCTAGTGGGAAACACACAAGGTCGCTTTCCAGGACTGGGAGGAATTTCAAAAGATGATGATCATGTGCTTTGAACCTCCAGTCAACCCACCCATGGAGCTCTTCTCTGGTTGTGGGGATCCATGTAAGCACTTAGCTATGTGGATGGACGTATGGAATGAAAAGACCTGGAATTAGTGGGTCCATATTTTTATTCATGTAGTAGGGTCAGTCCCCACCACCTGATATTTAGATGCAGAGCTTCACCAACGCACTCTCCTTGGGATACAATGACAAAGGATTTCATGGCGATGTTCGGTTTAGTTGGAGGGATAGATAAATTGGATGAAGCCCTCCAGGATATAGATACTCTTGTCTTTGATGAATCTTTGCCTCGAAAGGAATGTGTTGTGCTAGCTTGGGATATGCAGATGTAGGATATTGTCAATTGTATAAATTTGTAAGTAGAGGACAGTGATGAAGATCCTTGGAATATTACAATCCCATAAACTGAAGGACAACACGCAGTCGCAAGGCCCTCCTTACATATAGTGGACGTTACAAAAACATTGAAGTTCAAGGAAGTTAACATTGGGAAAGAGGAATAGCCCAAGTTGGCTGAAATTGGGGATTACTAGGACGATGATACCATTGGGAAGATCGTGGAGCTACTGACCGAATATCAAGATCTATTTCTGATGAAGTTTTCTAAGCTTAAGGGAATTGTAGGAGATATGGATGTTATGAGGATCACTGTGAAGCCAGATGCACATCCTGTCAAGCAGCGACTCTATCGTCTAAATCCTAAATATAAGCAGAAATTCAATGAGGAGTTAGATAAGATGGTGGTTGTAGGTATCATTGAGCTCGTAGAATAGTCTAATTGGGTAAGCCCAATGGTATTCCAAGAAAAGAAAACCAAATGAGAGATAAGGATCTACGTAGACTTGTGCAAGCTGAATGATGCCTGCGTACATGACCCCTTTCCTACGCCATTCTCTAATGAAATCTTGGATAATGTGGGAGGTCAAGAAATGCACTCATTCACTGATGGATTTTCAGGGTACCATCAGATAAGAATTTCACCTAAAGACTGCAGCAAGACAACCTTTGCAACCAAATGGGGATCCTTCTAGTACACTGTCATACCATTCGGATTGAAGAATGCCCCTACCATTTTCTCATGCATAGTTGTAGAAGTATTAAAAGAATTCAACCATAAGTTTATGGAGGTCTATTTTGATGATTGGAAAGTATTCGAGTACGTAAAGAAGCATGTGTCGAACCTGCACATGATGTTGGATACCTGCAGGAAACACCATATTTCGTTGAACTTGAAGACATGTATATTCTGCATACCTTTTGGAATCCTGTTAGGCCACATTGTATGTCAGCAAGGATTGATGGTTGACCCAGCCAAGCATTAGGGGAATTTTGAGGTCTAAAATGGCCCTCCTAATAAAAATGCACAACCAAAATAAAATTTATGAGAACGAATAGGATTCAAGATGATGATGTCAACCGTGGGGGATGTTCACCATTTTTGGAGTAAAAAAGTAAAGATTAAAAAATAATAAAATAATAAAACTACTTTTTCAACTCATATTTTCAACTTATATCCCTGAGGGTTTACTCAAATTTTGAGGAGTACTCGTTGGATGCAAAATTTAATTCCTCATCTAAGGAGTACCCATGTTGCATACTTTTGATGTACCCTACAACAAAAAAAATGAGAAATACATGAAAAACATGATTGCAATCATGTTTTTCGTGTATTTCTAATTTTTCGTGTAGAAGAGTCCATCGAAAGTATTCAAGATGGATACTCCTTGGATGGGGAATTAAATTTTGCATCCAACAAGTATTCTTGCTTGAAATTTGAGTAAAAAATTAGGGATATAAGTTCAAAATACGAGTTGAAAAAATAGTTTTTTCTTTTTCCCTCTAAAATTTGATGATGTAATCAAATCTTATTTTATTATTCCCACTATTATTTTATAATTTCCTTAGGAGGCCCATTTTAGGCCTCAAAATTCCCCTAATGATTGCAGTTATCATAAATTTAGTAGTCCCCACCAATGAGAAACAGTCACGCTCCATCTTAGGGCACACAGGTTACTACAAAATTTTTATTCAAGGGTATGCCTTGATCACTGCGCCAATGGAAAATATGTTAAAGAAGGATGTGTCCTTTTTCTAGGATGAGGAATGTCAGAAAATTTTTGAGCTGCTAAAGGAAAATATGCTCACTGCACCTATTCTAATATTTCTATATTGGGCTAAGGTCTTTCATGTGCATGTGGATGCATCAGGAATAGCTCTTGGGGTTGTCTTAGTGCAACCAGGATAAGGAGAAATTGATCATTCGGTTGATTTTGCTAGCAGGAAACTCTCTAGTGCAAAGCGCAACTATTCTAATACCGAAAAAAAAGGGCTGGAAATGGTGTATGCCTTGGAGAAATATAGGCATTATCTATTGGGAGGACACTTGAAGATGTTCACTAACCATGCATCTTTAAAATACCTGGTCAATAAGACTGTGTTGGGGGGGGAGATTTGTAGATGGTTGCAGCTATTCTCAGTTTATGACTTTGATATTATTATAAAGCCTGGGAGACTGAACGCAGGACCTAATCACTTGTCTCTAATTGAGAATGGAGAAGAGCCAACTAGTCTGGAAGAAGGATTACGCGATGTGAATATTTTTTCTATCAAGGTGGTTGATGAGAAATTTGCGAACATTATTCACTTCCTGACAATTGGGACAACACCTACATAATATTCAGTACAACAGAAGAAAGAGTCAGTTGCCCGCGCAACTAATTCCACTATAATTGCAGGTCAATTATATAAGTTGGGTGCAGATGAGGTATTGAGGAGGTATGTATTAGAACATGAGAGACAATCTATATTGGCTGAGGTTCATGGAGGAGTGGCAGGAGGCCACTACGTAGGGAAAGCCACCACGCAGAAGGTGTTGTGTGTGGGGTTATGGTGGCCCACATTGAATAACAATGCACAAGCATACTGCCGAGCCTGTGACGCATGTCAGTGAACTGGGAAGCCCTCACACAGAGATGAAATACCCCTACAACCAAAAATGGACTTGCATGCATTTGATAAATGGGCTATAGACTTTGTGGGAACAATCAATCCCCCAAGAAAAAAGACTAGCGCACGTTACATCATTACTGCCACTGATTATGTAACTAGATGGGCAAAGGCAAAGGCTGTTAAGGATTTTACTGCAGATACTGCCACACATTTCATATTTGAGCATATTCTGACAAGGTTTTGTTGCCCGAATATCTTAATGAGAGATAGAGGTATGCATTTCATTAATGAAACTATTGAAGCTTTGACGAAAGAATTTCAGATCCATCATGAAAAAAAACACCCTGTATCACCCACAAGCTAATGACGCAGTAGAAGCTTTCAAATTTTTTTTGGAGAATTCCCTTACCAAGGTCTGTAATACCAATCAGAATGACAGGGACGTGCGCATCCCTTTGGTGTCATGGACCTATAGGACTACATGCAAGAAGATAATTGGGAAGACTCCTTTCAAGATGGTCTATGGGCAGGAGGCCATCATGCCCATTGAATATATTTTCCCCAGCCTGTGCATTGTGGCTTTGACAAATATGGCGGAACCTGACACCATGGAGGCACACCTAGTGTAGCTGGTTGCCTTGGAAGAAGATAGGTTTATTGCTAACTTTCATCAGTAAGTACAAAAGGCATGAGAAAAATCTTAGCATGACCGGAACATCTGACAAAAAGTGTTTAAGGAAGAAGAATTGTTGTTTCTCTATGACAGTCAATTTTTGTGCCATCCAGGGAAGTTCCGTAAGCACTGGTAGGGACCATATATAGTGAAAAATATTACTGATGGTGGTGTGGTGCACTTGGCCACACTACGCAAAGACTACCTTCTTAGGTACGTTAATGGAAGTCATCTGAACCCTACAAGGACAATCCGGTGCCCACCAAATCACTATATGGTTGGAGCATCAGCATTGAAGGATCTGCACACACTATGATAAGAAGGCATAGGAATGTGCGACAGAAGCGCAACGGTAGTGCACAGGTAGGGAGGTGTTGGGAGGTGCAACTAAGGTGCAGGGGTGGTGTGTAGCTAGAAAAACTAGTCATTGGAACAGTAAAACTGAGAGAAAAAGAAATTTTACCATTACATGGAGCGAGTGTTTGGCATTTAATGTGGCGATATTGGAAGATTTTTTATCGTTTCTTTGATGGTAAGTATCATTTAATGATAATACGACCATTTTTACCCATGGTCTCCTATAAAAGGAATGGTGTGGATCATATTCGGTTCCTTTTCTCTCTGAAGATTTCATGCTTTGTGCCTTATTGCAATTTCCGTGTTTCTTATGACCACACAATCTATATGTCTAGGCGAGGTACCCCTTCTGTCATCAGCAATCCTGAGTTTGTATTCCAGGCAAGGATGACTGCCACTAACCCCACAGAGGGTCCGCCAGTTACAGCCTCCACTGAGGTGGGGTCCAAAGAGGTCTTTGAAGTTACCCTTGAGGTCGAAGAGGTCATTTCCATGCTGTCCAAAGAAAAAGGAAAGGGGGAGAGAAAAGGAAAAGAAGAAGGAAAGGAAAAAGGAAAAGGAAAAGCCATGAAGTGGGCTTTGACTAACCCATCCACCTCCCCTAGGATCTTGCACTCTCCCCGACAGGTGCCCCAGGCACACTCACCTGTGCGTAATCTGTCAAAGTGCCCCATGACTACTCAAGAGGAGGCCATTTTGGTAGCCCTGATCTCATGGCTACCGGCTTATGTTAAGTTGTGCAAGCTGACGGTGTGTACTCCTAAAAATTTTGATGTTGTCTAAGAATATCTCTAGATGCCATTAGTCTTGCATGATGTCCCACTAATTGGAGAGATGTTTATCAACATCCCAGCCATCCAATTTGATGATCACGATCTGGCCAATCAGGAAATCTTTTCGGATCTGGCCCCAAAGCTATATTTAGAGTAGGTTCTATATAATGCCATGCCAAAGGTGGAGCCAATGTCTAGGGCAGGTGGGCTACAGGGCTCAAGGATCTTGAACATGCTGTACATCCCCTACTTTAGGAGATACTTCGTCACTAGTCTATTGTTGCAATAGTTTCTCACCTTAATACATGATGGCTACTTATGGATTCAAGGTTGCATCCCTCATGATGCTACACTGATCCATAGGTTCACCGAGTTGCCCATGAAGGGGCCCCATCCCATGAAAGGGTTTGGAAAGAAGAATGAGCAGAAGGTGGCTGACGATGTTCGGGAGAAGTACAAGGTTGAGCGTGATAAAAGAGGGTTCTTGTTTGAGAGCATTGTTGACCCTGGGATGCGCATGGGAACTCTTTTACTTGGTTGTAAGCTGATGCGAAAGTGTCAGCCAAAATTTTTCCCTGCATATGTCATCCAACTCACAGGGAAATGCAACAAGGAGTTTTGTTACAATTGGTCCTAACACCTTTGTGAAGAGTTCCTAGATAATGTGCGGGAGGCGCAGGACCAAGGAAAACCCTTCTGCTACTCTTGGTTGTTATTTTTTATCGCCCTAGTCACGTGGGAGACACCTGAGGATGTGGTGCTCCCTAAACTCGAGACTGACGTATGCGAAGGAGTGCGCTACGCCAACCTGTGGGATTCCAAGGAACCGCAACGCATCAAGGAAAACAAAGTATTCTAGGCGTTGTTCAAAGGTGCACTGGAGGCAGCGATACACTCTAGGCCACGACTATCACCTGCGATATATGATAAATATAAGCGCATTTTCAACTTTCATTTCACCATGCATAATGTGAAAATTATGGTGTGCAAAGACCTAACATGGTACAATCTGTCATACATGGTCACCGAGGTAGAAGTAAACCAAGTCATAGCAACATGGCCACCTACATGGAAGATAGGACTCAAATCCACTACTCTAGTCACAGCAAGCACCTCTAGCAAAGATGCAACACCAAAATATTCTAGTCCGCCAAGCACAACAAAGGAAATAGAGCTATGCTCTAGCGGGAAAGAATTCTCCAAGGATCATGGAAAATTTTAGGGGCTAATATTCGCAGGTGGGCTAATTTTCCATGGTTTTTCCAAAAAAAAGATTCGCCAATTTCCATTTTTTTATAAAAATGATTCTCCCAAATTTTACAATATAAAATTATTTTACATTAAAAATCACCCACATTATATAGAAAATATATATAATATCCTTATAAATTTGAATAATTTTATAAATACATGAATAAACATTTTATAGTTTTCATATTAGGGACTAGTGAGATTAGCCCATTTTTTAAACTTCAAGATAATTTTCCATCCTTAAAATTATCCCTGCCAAGGAGACCCCCAAAGACACCACCAAGGGAACCAAGCAGGAGCCGAAGAATGATATCGTGACCAGAGGAGTTAGTGGGGAGGGTTCGGATCCCCCACGAGGTACAAAGTGCATTGGCGAGCCTGCCAAAGGTCAGCGTAAGAAGTGAAAGGGTGAAAATTTCGGTGGAGATGCGGAGGTAACCTTAACTGATGAGGACTTGGAAAAGATACTAGACGTAGTTACCACTGCATCAAAATATATATGGAATGCCCTGGAAGATCAACACAAGGCCATGATGGAGGCCTTGTAGTCCATTTTACAGGTATTGCAACTAAAATAAGATTCTTTGCAAGCGAGCGTGAACCAGGTGAGGCCGATCCAAGCGAGCCTACTAGAAATATCCATGATCACCGCAATAGAAAGAAATATTTTCCCCTTCCCATTCATGGCCATGACCGTAGAGCTGTCAACTTTGTGCGCATAGGTCCAAGCATGCGTAGAGGTCGGCCTCGACTGTGCACGGATAAAGAGTGGGAAGCTACACACTTTCCACTTGTTCATCTCTGCTGAGATACAAAGCAGAGAAGCGCTTGGACAACGGTAGCTAAGTGAGACAAAGAAAATGATCGCGACAAAGGTAGTAGAATCTGCCCAAGAAAAGGTAGTACAACAAGCAGCGATTGCACAACGAGCTGAGTTGGAACATCTAATCGATCGGTTGTGCGGAGAGATCCCTGAAGTTGTCATTCCCACCTCTGTTGTGCCCTAGGCAAAAATTGAGATCTTGGTTTCTACATTGAAGGCTTCCAAGTTTGGGATGCAGACATTCAAAGCCAACTTTGAACAACAGATTGTTACGCTACAAGAAAAACTGTAGCTAGAGACTCCCCCAGAGATTCAAGCTCAGTGAGTTGGGATGGTTAAGGAAGCCATTGGAAGTATTTCGGCGAACATACCCGAAGGCTCTGAGTTGCCGGACACTATTATGGAGTTGTGGTCAAAAGTATAGCGGGATCCCATTCTTTGGCAAATCACTCAGGAGTTGCATCACAAGGAGCAGGAAATGGATCAATTGGAGGTAACCATGCCCACCCTTATCGTAGCCCAGCGCTTAGCGCGCCTTCGCCCCTGTCATGCTCTCAGGGATGAAATCAAGGGGCTCTGTCATAAGAAGAAGGTTCTCAGAAATCACTTGAAACCTTGGGTAGATGAAGCGATGAAGCATTCACAGGACCTGGACGCTGTGGTCAAAATTTTGAATCAGACATTGGAAAGCGTCACCTTGGCTACTGAGGGGCCGACTTCACAAAAGTTGGTCGAGATAACACAAAATGCAACCACGCAGAGTGAGGGAGTCCTACCACCTTTTTTTTCTGCCCTCGAGTAGCTCCAGAACAAAATGAATACCCCACTACCGCTGTGACTCAGGACAAGTCACAAGATTGTGTTAGGGGGTTTTTGGAGCGGGGTCCCCTGGACGCAATTTTAGATATCATTTTGTAATATTTTGAGTATTTTAGCTATCCATAGCACAAGTTAAGGGACTTTGGGGTGGGTCAAATTCCCTCATGCATTGTAATGGGCAAGAAGGGTAGATCTAGGGGTCACAAACCACGGTTTGCAGAGCTTAGTATAGTGCAGGCTAAATATATAAATAAGAGTGTAGGATGAGTCGAAGGGTTAGTTTTTGGATAAGTTTTTGATATGTTGTTAAGGATAGATCCACTTTGAGGATTTTTGTGCGAATTTTTCTGGGTAAGGGCTCTTGCTGGCTATGTGCGTGGAGACCCTAAGTCTTACTATGTGCACACCTCGCTGGTTGTGTGCGCAAGTGAAAGAGTCTATAAGAAGGATCTAAAGTATTAATGAATAGACAGACATTTTTCGGATATTAATAGTCTCTGTGATCTGTTATAAGTTGCGCTGCATATTATTTCCCTGTTATTTTTGTGATATTGAATATTGTTAGTTGTTGCACACATGTATGGGATGCTTAAAAGAGTAATTAATGCATAGATTTGGTGATGTTTAGTTATATTTATCCTGTTGATTGATTACATTATAAGTTTAAGGTTGTGCGCAAGTTATTATGTTAAGTATATTTTTAAGGGTTTCTGGTTATGGATTTCTCAGCACAGGCTTGTTCTGGATATAAAGTCACCCACTTCATTAAAATCTCTCTCTCAGGGTGCAGAAACTTAGTTCCAACACCCTCCCATACTACTTCGGGTGATACTTTCACCTGTGCAAGCATGTCATTTCCGAAAGGGCCATTAGTACAGGGATTTTTTGGTTAGCCTCAAATCTAAACTTGGGTCAAGAACCCTCAAACCAACAGATGGTTCCATTTCTGGAATCGAGATAATTTTGAGAGAGAGACTAGGTAATTCTTCAAGGTTTGTGGAATCCAAAAAAATATGAAATGAACGAGTGGTTCGAAAAGAAGATCTAGGAGTTTTCCCTAAAAGAGAACAAATGTAAGAAGTTTTCCACTGAAAAGTGGAAGAATAAGTATATCTTCACAGAGGTACACGAGATCTTCTTCGTGACCTTCCCGCACGAGTTGCAGGAGTGGTTGTCTATATTGGTGGAGTTCTAGGCCTGTTGGAAGAATGATAGGGTTACGCAATGGAACCCTGAATTGATCCAACAGTTGGAGAAGACTGGTGACCAAATCACCCAGACTATAGATCACTGGGTTGATAGTATCTTAGGTGGATTTGTGATAGAGTTTTCGGTAGATCAGTTCCTATCATACTCTGAAGCTAAGAGAAGATTTTCAAGGGTTTGAGAGGTAAATTCTCGTGAACATTTCTTTTACTGATTAAGATGCCATTGAGTGAAAAAGGTGTTTTGTGCAGCCACATTGAGTGAATGAGCTACGAACAAATTGCAAGCACCACACACAGCGGGAAGTATTTATCAGATCAATCAAAGAGGGGAAAGATCTGCGTACAACCCTCTAAGGGATTCGTGGAATCTAGAATAAATTTATGCTATAGGCACAGTAGGTAGCCCTACTGCTATGCCATACTCAAATTCAAATAGGACTCGGTCATCTCCTAACCCACCGCCACCCCCACCTGTAGAAGATATGGCTGCGCACATGAAGAAACCCCCCTTTAAGGGTGTGGGGGATGAGGACATTGATCAGTTCTGGTTTGTAGCTGATGCAGTATGGACTACGCAGAACGTTAATACTGATGTTGTGAAAAGAGCACAACTAGCCATGGATTTTGAAGATCGCATGCTAGATTGGTTTATGGGATATCTAAAACAAAACACCGCTCCTACTATTGATGATATCAAGAAGGAATTGAAGCAACAGTTCAAAAAACCAAATTCCTACGCATAGGTCATGGTGGAGTTAAAATATTTCAATCAAGGGGAAAAATAATCTATTTGGGAAGCCGATTGGCGACTAAAGCAAACTATTGATGATGGAGGATTTGTTTACGATGATGACAGTATAGGGAATGGTTCATCGCCATGTTGTTACCCAACCTGCGTGAACCGCTAGGACAATAGAAGATTGCTACTCAGGCTGAAGCCCTAGTGAGCACTATGAAGTTGGAAGTTGGCTTAGAGAAGATAGTCCCCTTGGGACTCTGCAAATTCAAAGTCAGTTGGAAGTTATGCACTTGCAGATACAGAACCTACTATGAGACAAGGGTAATGAGGTTGGCGTAAATTTTTGGTGCATTCGTTGCAAAGGAGCGGGCCACACCAAATATCAGTGCCATGTGTTTACGGTTTACCTACGAGCTAGAGGACCAAATCTGTTGTGCCCTAAGTAGGTTGTGAGGCATAGCAACCCTACCCTGTGGTGCGCTGATTATCGGGTAGCTGGCCAGCATGATACTGACCACTTCCCATAGCTGGGGGCCTATGTGCTAGAATTAAAGAAACATTGTTTCATATTCTTCTCCTTGGTTGGTCACAATGATCACCATTGTCAGACGTATGAGCTGATGACAGACAATGCAAACCTATACAGGGTGCAATCTGAAACATCGTCACCAGCACCCCACTCTGGAGGGGGAGGATCCCTGGTAAGAGGAAGGGGAGGGGGGAGAGGAGGAGGCATAGGATGGAGAAAAGGGAAACTAATCTTCTATAACTATGGAGACCTAGGAAATTATGCACGTGATTTCCCTAACCCTGTGCGGAAGTCCTGCAAATATTGTAGGCAATTTGATCACGTAATTGAGGAATGCTCCATTCTCAAAGCTAAGATGCAGGAAATGTGGCAGAAAAATACGTAAAAAGTACATATGGTCAAGTTTGAGCCACGCAATGATGGCCCTAGTGTAAATGCAATAACACACAGTGGTATGGCCATTGGAGGACCTGCGGAGCAACCTGTTGTAGAGTCATGGATATGAAAGGCATCTGACAAGAAGAAAGGCCTAGACCTGAACAAAGAGAAGGAAAATTTTATAGAAGATAGACACTCTTATGGAGTTTTGGTCAACAGTACAGTGAGATCCCCTTCTGTGGCAAATCATTAAGGAGATGCATCACAAGGACCAAGAAATGGATCAGTTGGAGGTAGCCATGCCCACCCTTGTGGCATCCCAACAACTGGCATGCCTTCGCACTAGTCATGCTCTCAGAGATGAGATCGAGGGGATCTGTCATAAGAAGCAGGTTCTTAGTGATCACTTGAAGCCCTGGGTAGATGAAGTGATGAATCTCTCACAGGACCTGGACAGTGTGGTCAAAAATTTGAATCATACATTGGACAACGTCACCTTGGCTATTGAGGGGTTGACTTCACAAAATTTGGTCGAGATCGCGCAGAATGCAGCCACGAAGAGTGTGGGTGTCCTACCACCATTTTTTGTCACCCTTGAGCAGCTCCATAACAAGATGAAGATCCCACTGCCGCTGTGACTCGGGACGAGTCACAAGATTGTGTTGGGGGCCTCTTGGAGCAGGGTCCCTTGGATGCAATTTTGGATATCATTTTGTAATATTTTGAGAATTTTAGTCATGTGTAACACAATTTAAGTGACTTTGGGGCAAGTCAAATTCTCTCATGCATTATAATGGGAAAAAAGGGTAGATATAGGGGTCACAAACCACATTTTGGCAGACCTTAGTATAGTTCAGGCTAAATATATAAATAAGAGTCTAGGATGGGTTGAAGAGTTAGTTTTTGGACAAGTTTCTAATATGTTGTTAAGGATAGATCTCCTTTGAGGATTTTTGTGTGAATTTTTCTGGGTAAGGGATCTTTCTGGTTGTGTGCATAGATACCCTAAGTCCTGCTGTGTGCGGACCCCGCTATCTGTGTGCACGGGAAAGTGAAATATTTTGTAAGAAGGATCTGAAGTATTAATGAATAGACAGATGTTTTGCGGATATTAATAGTCTTTGTGATCTATTATAAGTTACGCTACATATTATTTCCCTATTCGTTTTGTGATATTGAATACTGTTAGTTGTTGCGCACATGTATGGGATGCTTAAAAAATTAATTAATGCATATATCTTGTGATTTTTAGTTATATTTCTCCTGTTGATTGATTACATTATAAGTTCTAGACTGTGCGCAAGTCATTCTATTAAGCATATTGTTAAGGGTTTTTGGTTAGGGCTTTCTCAGTGTAGGCCTGCTCTAGATCTAAAGGCACCCACTTCATTAAAATCTCTCTCTCAGGGTGTGGAAACCTAGTTCTAGCACCCTCCCATACTATTTTGGGTAAGACTTTGACCTGCACAAGTACGTCACTGCCAAAAGGGCCAATAGTACAGGGGTTTGTTGATTAACTTCAAATCTGAACCTGGGTCAAGACCCCTCAACCAATAGGCCCAAAGTGCTTCTATTTCTATTTAACTTTCTCTATTTCTCGATTTTAGAGCATGAGCACATTTTTTTGCAATATACAGTGAGGCTATGCCTGAAATTCTCCATTTGGCTCCACCTACAGTACAGAATAGTCAGTCACATGATTAACATCTTTAACATACTTCTTAAGAAATGATATATGAAAAACATCTTGGACTTTCACTGTGGAAGGTAGTGCAATTCGATAGGCCATTGGTCTAATCCTCTCAATAATCCTAAAGGGTCCACAAAAATGTGGTTCTAGCTTTACACATGATCCAATCTCCAAGGAGCTCTTTTTGGTCTTGATGCGCAAGTACACTTGTTCCCCAACATGAAACTCATTAAAAATCCTATTCTGGTCTACATAAGTCTTATGCCTATCCCACACTACTTTCAAATTATTCTTGATTACCTTCATTTGTTGTTCCATCTCTGCCAACATGTATAGTACAATGAATACCCTGTTAACTATATCACTCCAATTGATGGGAGTATTACAAATCCGCCCATAAAATGCCTCAAACATAATCATCTTCAAGGACTCCTGATACCCATTGTTGTAGGTGAATTATACTAGTGGAAGATACTCTTCCCACTTCTATTGCTAAAGCATCACATACATCCTCAACATATCCTCCAATATTCTATTGACCCTATCAGACTGTCCATCTTTCTACGGGTGATAAGTTGTGTTGAAGGCCAAATCAGTGCCCAAACCTGCAAATAATTCCTTCCAAAAATTGGATGTGAACTTTTCATCCCTGTCTGACAAAATATTCTTTGGAATACCATGCAATCTGACCACATCTCTGATCAACACCTGTGCCACATCGTTAACCAAATATGTAGTCTTCATCGGAATGAATTTTTCAACCTTTTTCAACCTGTCCACAACAACCATAATGGAATCATGTTGTCTAGCTGTCCTGGGAGATCCTGTGATGAAATACATGGAAATGACATCCCATTTCCACTCTATAATCGCAATCAGTTTTAGTATTCCACCTCGGTTCCTACACTTTTCCTTAACCATTTGAAAATCCAAAACCTAGCTACAAACTTTGCCACATCCTTCTTTATATTCGACCAATAATAGAACCTCTTTACTAGAGTCAATGTATTCTGATAAACTGGGTGACTCGAATATGGTTTTGCATGAAAATCCCTCAAAATCACCTTCTTGAGCTCACTGTTGTCTGACACATATACCCTATATATAATTATTATCAATCCATCTATCATGAGATGGTAGTCCACATCCTATACACCTGCACATGTACCTGTACCACTTCCTATACATGTACCTATACTATGCTGCAACCTATGCACAATCTCCATATACCTGTCATCCTGCCGACCTGCCTGCGAGATCCTATATTGTAAATTTGGCTCATAGGATCACATAGCTTCTATGCGATTTACCTGTAAGTTCCTACTAAGAACATTTGTGAACTTGTTCTCCTTTCCTTTGATGTACATGATCTTGAAGTAAAACTCACTGATCGTTGCCAACCATCTAGATTTCCTGACATTGAGATTCACCTGGTCAAAAAAATATTTCAACCCAATGTGATCACTTATCAGTACAAACATCATGCCAAGAAGATAGTACCTCCACATTTTCAATGCATGTATGGTCACTACTAGCTCAAGATCATGTGTTTGGTAGTTCTTATCATACTCATTTAGTTTTCATGACTCATAGCATACCACTTTTCCATCTTGTATAAGGACCCCACCAAGTCCTCTCTTGCAAGAATATGTACATACCACAAACACCTTGTCTAGATTTGCAATCTTTAACACTAGAGAATGTGCCAAAAACTGCTGAAGCTGCTCAAAAAATGGCCTCACACTCCTCTATCCAATCAAAATTCTTAATTTTCCTCTGCAATGATGTAATAGTATAAGAAACATGTGAGAAGTTAATGATGAACCTCCTGTAATGATCTTCCAACCCTATGAAGGATCTCACCTCATCTACATTTCTAGGAGCTACCCACTCCATGATGGCCCTTATCTTTTCTGGATCTACTGCAATTCCATCCTTGGAGGGAAGATGTCCCAAGTAATGTACCTTAGTCTGGAAGAAATTACATTTTTTGAGCTTAGCATACAACTAATGTTCTCTCAACAATATCAACATTGTTTCTAAATGCTCGGCATGATCTTCCTCATTTTTAGAATATACCAATATGTCATCAATGAAAATAATAACACACTTGACTAAATAAGGATGCAACACTATTACACATTAATTTGTCACCCTTTTCATTTCCTGTCCCCAATCTTGAAGTGACTTGTGATAAATATTGTGCAATATATCCACCTTGGAAAAAATACATCAAGATATCCTTTGAAGACTAAAATAAATCTGCCTTGAATAATTCCTGAAGAAACTTAGCTCAAACCCTGAATTTTTGGGTCAGCACTTTTCTCTAGTTAGTTTCCTGTGTTGATGGTAGGCTTCCCATTCTAGCCTAGCATTGCTAGCACTCTTATGACTAGAAAAACCACGTTGAACCCTTTCTGGCAGTGTTTCTTCAAATGGAGGAAAAGCTTCAACCTCTATAATTTTCTAGGATGACGAGTTGGATCTTGTTCGTTGGATATAGGGTTGATATCTCTCATTTGGATCTCTTGATCTTATCAATAAGGGACTATACCTTAAGAAGTGGACCTTACCCCTTGTTTTATGGGCTCCTAACTCCCTCTCCTTTCCTATAATTTCATCCCCATCCATCTACTCTTGGCGGTTCATTGTTGGGCTGTTCTGATAATTCATCCTTTGCATCCTTATGTTATGTCAATTTATTATCTGCCACTCGGGATAAGGATTGCCTAAGAGCCTTGGTTTGGACTCAGATTATGCCAAAGGTAGGCCTCCAACATCAAGGTTGTGGTTGTAATCTTCCTCTTTTACATTATTAGTAAAAACATCTTGTGTTTTTCTTTCTATATGTGTCTGAATATTCATACAAGTAGACTAATTCTTCTTGATATGTTAGGTAATTGATGTTCAATGTATTATTTGTATTGGATCATGTTTTTTATTGTCTCTTGATCACCCACGGGTATTTGAACACCACTAGGAGCAAAGACTGAGCCTGAAGGTTTGTGTATTAAGGACTTCACCAAAGAGTTGAGCATAGCATTAGGAAGAGCTTGGAAATTTTCCCTTTCTCATCTTACTTTGAATATTAATTAATAAAGTGTTCATTACATAGTCTCGTAAGTTGCTAGACCCACTTTAGGGCTAGAGAAATCACCTTTGTCCACGGAGGGGATTGTCTTTACAACAAAATTGGTGACTCCACTATGGATATTTAGCCTCTTTTCCTTCCCTTTTCCAGTTTTTTTTTTTATCATTTTAATCCATCATTGAGATATGAGTCTATTTATATATATGTGGGTTTGCATAGGATTTGGTCATTGCTTTAGGGTGTCAAGTTTGGTTTGATTGTGGAAATTATTTTTTATTTTTCCTTGTATTCCTCACTCAGTGCTTTTTCTTCTCTTACAGTCACATTTACATCACTTTATTTTGTAACACAACCATGCTGATCTTCCCTTAAACACTATTATGTTTACCATAGACGCGTTGATCCTAGAGATAGGAAAAAAACCTAGGTTTCCCTTTAGCTTTCCATTGTGTCTTAGCCTCTATAGTGTCTTTCAAGTTTGAGTGACCTGTTACCACCATGTTTGGTGTGATTCACTTTTTCTGAGTAATTTATTTTCATATTTTACTTTTCTTGTTCTTGAGAGGAGTCAAATCAACTGCTAGGTCTCCTAGGTTATCTAACCTTCACTTTTCACATGTGTTTGTCATTGTATAACTGTTTTTGTTTCAGATTTTTTCTGCCATCATTCCGAACACCATTTCACATTAGTTTTGGCTTGTGTTTGGGGTTGTTTCCTTTTTCATCCTATCTTTGGAATCACCTTTGATTAGTCGTCAAACATAGATTACAATTTTTTGATTCAGAAGTTTGAACGTGTGTGTCTTTTATCTGATTTCCCATTTCAAAAGGTTAGATTTAAAGTCATTTTCTATTTGAACTTTTGAATTAGTTTATCTTCATTTTGAAAAGAAGTTTGAAAGAATTTTTTTTCATTTGAGTATTTTTGAAATGGGTTGTCTTCCATTAAAGAAATAAAAGTGAGAAGTGTGATTTTTTGCAATTATTTATTCGTTTGGTTAGTTTTGCTTTGCTTTTTTACTGCATCAAGTAAAGGAAAAGACAAAATTGTGTTTAATGCATCTTAGTGGAAAGAGAAGTGATATAATTTTTTAGTAAGTTTGCGTTTGAGGGATAGTATTGAAAGTGAATTCAAATTTTCTTTTTTAAGTTGCTTTTTAATGATTTTAAACTAGTCGAGGGGCATCATTTCTTATTGCATTGCTCAAATTTTTCACTCTTGTTTGAATTTTTTTTCCCTCATTAGTTTAGAAGTTCATCGAATGAAATGGGTTCTTTTATGCATTTAGCTGTATTATAGAAATCATGTGACATTTCTATTTAGCCAAAAACTGAAACATAATCAAGATCAAATTTAAAATTTATTCAATTAACCTTAAGGAGAATTTGAAATTAATGCACACATTTAGAGGTATAAGATAAAGACATGTTTCAATGTCATTAATCGTAGTAGTTGTCGCTAAAAATCTATGTTACATTCCAGAGGTTAAACCTCATCCCAAGTATGGAATTATATAGGACTATGCTAGTATGCTCCCCGTATGAAAAGTATAAGGGGATGCTCTCATCATATGGTTACACATTAGATAGTGCTACTATAGACTAGACTCCCACATACCATGAAGTATATATGGGGAGACATCACTAGGTTTCAAGCCTGCCATAGATAACTGAGTCTACCGCCTTATACACATGATACACTGAACACAACATTCAAGGAGATTGGTTGCAGTACGTTAAATCCTTGGAAATTTTTTCTATCATTTATCACCAAGATGTATATTGATTTATTTTTATGTTTAATTTCTAAAATTAATTGCCCAAAACAAAATCCTACCTGTGTAGTTCTCTGGCCTCATCTTGCCTAGTTAATTATGAATCTTGATTGCCCAATTAAGTGATTCACATTTTCCTTTGTTGATCTCTTTCTGTAGGTCATCGTGGCTGAATCCTCAAATTCGCCTCTTTCCTCTTCACAAGGAACTCCTCTTGAGATTTCACAATTTCTAGTTGGACCCCGCAAAGCTCAAGTTGCTGAAATTGGAATTGCCATAAGTGTCCAACCGATCTCATTTCAACCACCACCTAACGAGTGGATTTCATTTTCATCTAAGGATCCTGAGTTGGAAAGTCCTACACCTTCTACATAGTTCATGGTCCTTCCTCAAAATCCGCTCTTTGACCCACATGTGGTCTTTCCTGAATGGCCATATAGTCCTTTTGACGGTCCTAGATTTACTTTTCGTGCTACCCCTGTAACATCTCATATTGCTACTCGTCAGTTGTTTCCTCCAAAAATGGCATTGAATGGGGACGATATTCCACCTTTGAGTACTCCTCAAAGTATTCCCTTGGAAACTTCTGGATCTTACATTCGAGAATTTGACATTACATCTATCTTTCCCTTAGAATTTTTTTCGTACGTTACCATTCCTGAAGATGAATGGAGTGGGACAACTATGCCCTTTAGTCACGTTGCATCTACACTTCCAGCAAGGTTTACTTCTCTCGCAATCCTTGTTTTAGGAGCTTCTGTAGCTACATATTTGTTTCATAATATCATTTGGTATATGAGCATTCCTCCATCTTTCGACCCATTGGTTTCAAATGTGGTATGCGCTTCACAACCTGCTTCACAGCCTGTGTTTCTGTCGGTCAAATGACCATATCAGTAGTATCATAAACCCCCTTGTCTCTATCCACAATCACTGCATTTCCCCCTTTAAGTGGCCAATATATGACTTCATGTATGCACGAGGGGAAATCTAATCCTTTATACCTACTTCCCTTATCAGGTGGGGGAAATATTAACTTCAGAACTTTATCGGGGGTGGGACAACCTATTGTTAGTCTTGGTGGAACTATGTTTTCATCCCAACTTGTTTATCAACATGTCCATGTCCATTATCCTTATGTTCAACAACCCCATGTTCAACAGCCAAATGTACAAAATCAATATGTTCAACAACCAAATTTTCCATATCAATATGTTCAATGATCAAACGTTTCTCAACCATATGTCTAACAACCCAAAAATCCAATGGGTATTGTTGCGACTAACCCTCAGTTTAGTCCTCAAGTTCAAACTGGTCTAAATCCTTTGGGTCAAACTGGAACTTATCCAAATCAACCTGGTGCTCCACACTAGAAAATTCCTCAAGGTCAATTCCAACAACCCCAATAGGGAGCTTATTTCCAGCAGGGGCCCTATCAACAGCCCCAGCAAGGAGCTTATGTTCAGTAAGGGTCGTATCAAGAGCCCCAGAAAGGACCATACGTTCAAAAATTGCTACAACAAGGTGTTTATCAATGACTGCAACCCAAACAAGGTCTCTATCAATCGTATATACCTTATCAAGAGTAGTGGTGACAGTGGGGGGAATATGGTCATAATCAACCCCCATAGGGGCAGAACCTATACTAGCAAGGTTGGAACCCCTAGATGGGAAATGTTTAAAGACCTAGTGCTATGTATCACCCTCTATTGCCATTTTGGCCACATTGGAACTGCCTGATGTGTCTAAGTTGACTAATGATCCAATCCAACACATGGCACATTGGCCTCCAGTTCCAAATAATATTCTTGGAGATTGTCCAAGATTTCACCATGGGTAGATGTGTGACAAAATAGGAAGTAATTGCCCATGCTCAGTGTATCGATTTGGTATATTCCCAATATCAGATTATATATGAGATTTTTCCTCATGCACCACAACCTTCAATTGACCCAACTTCATCCCAATCTCCTTCTACGCTTCATGTTGACAACGTTACTAGGACAGTGGTCCGTACTGATCATAGTACACCCAAGGCTTCTTTGAATTCTAATTCTACTTCTGTCATTGCTTCCTCCACTCCTTCAAACAATTCAAAGAATATTGGTAAAACCTCTGAGGTTAATGTTGTCTAATCTAACACATCAAACAAGTCATCTAAGGGTAAAAAGAAGGGGAAAGGAAAAGCTAAATCCCACACCCCCAAACAATATTCCACTAAGTCGTCTGCCAATGATTCTTCCAAGCGTAAGCCTAATTATCTTTGATTGATATGTGATTATGACCACTATACCAATGATTAACCTCGGCGTGTGGAGGTTTCCCGTCTTCTGAAGGGCACATCCAGTACCCTGGTTTTCTTGAAGACCGTTCCCTATGCAGAAGACGCAAATGGTAGTTCAACCCCAATATTTTGCAAGCTCCTAGGTCTTATGGCTAGTACAGAGCCCATTTCTGTTACCACCCAAATCCCTTGAAAGCTCCCATGGAAAAGGATGTTACAGATATCCCTTCCTCTTCCATTCCTCCTAGTTCTGGCTCTCTCCAGTTTGAGAGACCTAGTAGTGATTCCATCGTCTGACCACCTCCAAAGGGTGTTCTTTAGAAGTCATCTTATAACCCATATGCACAAGCTGATCAGAATTATAACATTGTAGATTATTTATCTTAGACGCCTTCGATGATGTCAATGTTGGAAGTCCTTCAGTCGTGCCAATCACAATGGAAGGCAATATTATTTGCTATTGGAGGGATCGATCTCGTAGATTCCAACCTTATTACTTTCGATTTCGAAAAATTTGTTCCTTAGCTCCCATATCAAGTGGGTTTTCTTATTCAATTCATTACTATGGGCAAAACCATCCATCAGCCTACTTTTTATGAAGGTGCTTCCACCCGCATCATGTATGTTTCCCGTTGGAAAGCCATCGACTCTCCTACATTGAGTTAGTCCCTGAACACTCTTGAAGCTTTCGATGATAGAGGCTCTCAACCATATGGTATTCTCAAATATTTGTCAATTCAATTAGAGGGTAAGACGGTGAACATAGAAGTAGAAGTGGTAGATTCCAACCTCAACTACAACCTTCTCCTTGGGCGTAGTTGGAATCATGCTATGGTTTTCATGATCTCCACTCTTTTCCACATTCTCTTCTTCCATCATTAGGGGAAAATTGTCACTGTTGATCAACTCAATTTCATTTACTATTATTCCTCAACTGCAAATGTTCCATACATTGGGAATACCTCTACTCCTTGTGAGAGTGTTGGGCCCATTATTTTTAAGGATCGTCCCTAATGGGCGTCTTTCTACTCTCGCCTCTTAATGTCGCCCTTGTTAACATGATATAATCTTGTCGTGACAAATGGATTGTTCCTAGCCCCGACCATCTTGAAATTTTTGGTGATGTTATGCCCCTCAGCCCTTCAGAACAGATGTATCAAACCATTCTTCTAGCTTTTGGGGTTGCTTCTGAAGCCAATGATAATCTAGTTTCATCTCTAGACACCTATTCACAGTCCTTCATGTCGATGATGTGGGAATCATTATGGCCCTCCTTCGATAGATCACTTCTTTTCGACTTCAACTCATTATCTGAGAAGGTGATTTAGAAAATCCTTTTCAATACCTTGGAGCTTACATGCCTTAATCGCAAGTTCTTCACGTTCGACGATTGGTTCACCTAATTGGCCTTCGATCGGATGATTATGCAAGTATTCAACCTCAACACATTTATTCATACTTGTAGTTTGGATGGTTGTTTTACCTTAAGGGCCATTGTCATTATTTGTGGTTTCTTTCGTGCATGTTAATGGTTTTTATCATTGACCAGTAATCAGGTGGTTTCTCCCATGTTCGACATAAACACATATATTCACATGGTTAGATTCATACATTGGGTAAATCGTGATTGCGAAGAATACCTTGGATCACATCTTTTATTATCTAGGTTGCGTAGAGTTATTGAGTATTTGTGATTTTACGCATGATCCTTTCTATACAGATGGTTGTGACCATACCATGGATCCATTTCCATGATTTCCTTTAGATGGATGGTTGTGACCATGTTGTGGGTTAATGTGTTATTTGATGCCTATTCAGAGATATGTTACTAAGTATATACATATCAGAGATGTCATATATTTTATTTGTTTGATTTGGCAGGTTTCCTGGTGGTTTTCCAAGTCCTTGCCTTGGTTCGTAAATCATTTCATCCATCACTCTTCATTCTGCCTTCATGCTTTAGGGGGCATCTGTTACACCATAATTTTTAATCATGTTCACTTCCCATCCCCAATCCTGAAGTTACCTATGATAAATAATGTGCAGTATATCCAACTTGGAAAAAATACATAAATATATCCTTTAAATACTAACAGAAAGTTGCCTTGAATGATTCCTGAAGAAACTTAGCTCAAACCCTAAATTTCTATGTCAGGGATTTTCTCCAGTTATCTGCCCATGCTGATGGTAGGATGACCATTCTAGCCTATTTCTATCGGCACTATTCTGAATATAAAAACTACATTAGACCCTTTCTAGAAGTGTTTCCTCAAATGGAGGAGAAGCTTTGACCTCTAGAAGGTTTTAGGACGACAAAATGGATATTGTTCGGTGGAGATAAGGTCGAGCTCTCTCATTTGGAGCTATTGATCTTATAAATAGGGTATTATCCCTTGAGAAATGGGCCTCCTCCTTCTATCATGGGATCCTAACTCCCTCTCCCTTCCTATAAATTGATCTCCATACCTCCACTACTGGTGGGTCATTGTTGGGCTAGTCTGATCATTCATCCTTTACATCCTTACGTTGTGTCAATGTCTTATTTTCCAATCGGGAGAAGGATTTCATAAGAGCCTCGGTTTGGACTTGGATTACACCAAAGGGAGGCCTCCAACATCAAGGTCATGGTTGTAAGCTTCCTCTTTTACATTATTAATAAAAAAATTTGGTGTTTCACTCCTTATATTTGTTTGAATATTCATACAAGTAGCCTAATGCTCCTTGATATATTAGGTAATTGATGTTCAATGTAGGATTTGTATTGGATCACTTTTTTTGTTGTCTCTTAATCACCTACAGGTATTCAAATGCCACTAGGAGTGAAGATCGAGCATGAAGGATTGTTGATTAAATCCTTCACCAAAGAGTTGAGCATAGAATTAGGAAGAGGTAGGACCTTTTCCCTTTCTCATCCTGCTTTGAATATTAATTAATAAAGTGTTCATTAGATAGTCTCGTAAGTTGCTAGACCCACTCTAGGGCTAGAGAGATCATCTTTGTCCACAAAGGGGATTGTATTCACAACAAACACATTGTTCATCAAACACATAAATGTAGCTAGAGAATTAGCAAACCAAATGGAAATACAACAAACTCACAATTCCCATACCTGGTCCTGAATGAGGTCTTGTAGATGTCCTCTTCTTTGATGCATACTTGATGGTATCCTCATCCCAAGTCAGTCTTAGATAATATTCTTGCTCCCTTAAAATAATTAAAAAAGTCATCAATACTCGACAACAGATACCTGTTCTTTATGGTCACTTTGTTCAACTTCCTGTAGTCGATGCACAATATGAGAGTACCATCCTTCTTCTTCACAAACAATATCGGTGCACCCCATGGCGATACAATTGGCCTAATTTTTTCTTTTTCAAGCATCTCTTTTATCTGTAACTTTAATTCTACTAACTTAGGTGTGCTAATAATTTAAGGTGATTTTGATGCTAGACATGCCCTTGGTACCAACTCAATAGAAAATTCTACCTCCCTGTGAGGTGGAAAATATGAAATATCTTTAGGAAATACATCTTGAAACCTCTTTAGAACTCAGTACCTCCCCAAATAATATGCATCCTATACTTCCTTACCTTTTTCACTAGAAGTATATATTGTGAACAACACACACCCTTTCCTATGACTTCACTTGTCCTACATAGCTATCACCATCCTAACTGATGTGTCTTTATTATTTCCCTGTAAGACTCTCGCTTCCCCATTGTCTTCCAAGCATTCAATGGCTTTAGCATAAGAATCCACCTTGGTCCTGTGATGGTATATCCAGTTCATACCCAGTAGAATGTTATATGATCCTAATCGTAATATGTTCAAGTGTGCTGCTGTAGAAATTCCATTCAACTCAAAGGCACAAGCTCTTACCCCATGGTGAACTCTTTTCTTCATACCTATAGCTGACTGCACTAACCAATATTCTGTATTCATTTATTTATTCAAGCCACACTTATCCACTAATTTAGGCCTAACATATCTATAACGAGATCCAGGGTCAATCAAAATAGAAATAACTTGATCACAAAGCTTACCGTACATCTCATTGATAGATGCATGGTGCTCTACCTGCCTTTTGTCAACGGTTTCATAAATATGAGGAGTGATGTACCCAACATCTTCAATAGTATGAACCTCCTCTAAACCATATATCTGAGGCATACCACCTTGATTCTGCAGACAATCTCTGTTAAGATGTTCCTCACCACATGTCCAACACTCCAACCATCCAGTACCATTACCTTTATGTTGCTTCTATGATCCATGTCCCTATCTAGCTGCATTAAACTTATTTTATGGTGCCACTTTCTCTTTCTCCTTTGTATCCTGAGGCCCTTCTCTTTTTAGCTGCCATTTACCTTTATCTTTGTCTTTCCCTTTCGATCCTTGATGATATTAATTCTTATGCTTTGGCTATTCACAAAAATGATTCAATTTCCCAATGAATTCATCAAGTGACTGAGGCTCATCATACTCAATCTAATCTCTCAATGCTAATGGCAAGCCACTAACAAATTGTTGAACTTTAGCCTTCTCATATTTAAGATATGGTACATACCTCAATATATTCAAGAACTTAATCGTGTACTCTTCATCTATCACTGACCCCATCTTTAGCTCATAAAAATATTTGGCCTTACTTTAGTAGTACCTTTCTAACAAGTAATTATTCCTAAAAATCCTCTTGAACTCATGCCAAATCAAGTCTCATGTCCTCATGCCTCTGACCCACTTCACATCTTCCCACCAAATCCCCACTTTACCTTTTAGGCTAAAGATAACAATTTTAGCCTTCATATTATATGTGTACTCATGCAACTCAAATAATTTGTTCATCCCAAGTATCCAAGCCTCTGCATATTATGGTTTCTTCAAGTCCCCATCAAGAGTAGGTGGCTTTTCTTTCTGAAATTCATCTGGAAAGTATCCCATGTCACTCCTCTTGTAATGATGATAACAATGACAATCATGATGTCTATCTGAACCAAAAATAAAAAAATACATGTACTCATCACCCATCCTATTTGGAGTGTCTAACAACTTGCCATATCTCACTGTGTTCGCTCTATCTGAAGAATTATTGCGTTAACCTCTGCTTGTTTCTCTTGTGTATGTATCATCATGTCATTGTCTTCCTTACAAAGCCTTATTTCTTCCTTCAAGCTTCTTAATGTATCTGGAAAATCAGAAGAGTGCCCATGACATTGCTTGTCTGATTCATAGGAAGAGTCTTTGTAGTATAGCATCTTGCTATTCATTTTGATCTTTCTCCTGCAAGGCATAATATGTCAACTAAATCAAATCATAATAAACCAATGTACCTTAGTATAATTTGGGGAGGATATATCATCTACAAGATCATCCAAATGAGTGTGATACATGTAAAAACATAATCATAATAACATATATACATATAACAACTAAGTGTCCCAAGACATAACATTATTCTAGCTAGAGTCTAGTCATCGCTGCATAACCATATCACTACACATACTATGACCTCATCCATGACAATATCATACCAATGTACGTGGACAATAGACAATCATAAACATAGATGATACAAAAACATACACATGGACAATACATAAGAATAAACATGGATAATACACACACATAAACACGTGTAATCAAGCATAAACATAAAATAATTGTAATAACATGTAACCAAACATACAAGGACGATACATGTAGAAACATATAATCAACATCTGACCAAGCATGGACTCATGATGACACACTTCCCAACAACCACATCCTCTTTCACATGGTGACATCACTTCAACCATGACCGACACCATGCATATGCAGCCAACACATAGACCACAAGGATTATTAGCACACGTGCAACTAACATGAATGCATGACCAACGCACATCGCCCATCTATTCCAAGGGGTGGACCATGCTCTGATACCACTCTGTAACACCCTCATCCCACATCTACACAAGTAACTGGCCAACCAAGGTAAACATGTGATGAGAGGCTACTATGATCATATTCAAACTCCTAGGTGACCTTAAGGAAGTGGAATCGACAGAAACACATAATACAGACATTCAACATCAACAACAAGACCCCTAGGAGCATTCCTAGCCACTCAAATAACTATCCCCTAGGTCACACTGAATTTTTACCCCACTTAGCCCCTAGATGCTTGCACAGTATGGGCATGGCTTCGTTTGGGAGGCTTTGGATGCTCCCGTGACATAGGCATGCATGCGTCCAGGGACTCAATTGCCCAAAATTGTGCCTCCGTCCACAGAATTTAAGCCAGTTTTTCAAGACCAGAGCCCATGCCACTGCCCATAACTCAATGACAAGATCAAACATGAAAAATAATAGTGAAACAATGGTGAAAAAGTAAACACTGGAATATTGACATGACTGGACCCCTAATAGCCATGACATACATTTTTTCAAACGTGTCATAAATATGTAATCTACAGGTTCAAATAACATATATGAACATAGGGGTCTCATGCTTATCTGAGAATCGCTAAGGAGCATTGTTCCCTTACATCATTAGATGCAGTATCATCTATTAGGTTAGATATAAATTTTTATTCATTTATAAATAAAAACATGAGGAGAACTATACATCATCACTGTCAGAATACATGCTCATAACCAACATAATAACAATAGAAATATCAGGAATACATCAGCCATAGGATCCACATATAAACCAATACATTTACACATCAAATGCAAAGGAAATGAAATTCTCATTAATGAATGTAAAAAACAAGCAGATATGGGACTACCATGTTCCACCTTACCATAGATTGGCTAAGCCAAATATCTCTTCAGCTAATAGCCCTCGTGCCACATTCCAAGCATGAATGTGGGACACATAACCAACCAATAATAACCGAACAAGCATGGATGATACTGGAGCTCTCCACCTACATCATGAGAAATTTTATGACCTCCTAGTCTCTCAAGATTTACCATAACCCACAATCCAATCCAAGGATCATTAGGCCCTACACCGAGACCCACTCTCCAGGATTTATGGTACATCCCATCTCAGTACTACTAGGCCTAATGGAAAGAAATATACCTCTTAGCTTTACTGTGTATCCTGCCATTCACTGGCAAGGATTCCTAGGCCCACCGAGGCACACAATCATAGCTTTATCGCAAACCATGTTCCAGTTCAGGGGTTACTAGGTCATTGGCTTTACTGTAATCCACAATCTGGTTCAGGGATCAATAGGCCATGTGTTTTTCATTTCGGAGAACCACTTGACTCCGCCTTGAATCCATCTGGAAATCCAACTCAACCAAAGCATGAGAACCCATCTCATCAAGGATATTCAGAAATGGCAAGGATAGACTAAAAAACATTGTCACACCTAGAAAATCCCATGCCATGAAAGAAGAGAACCATATGAAATACCATGAATTCCAAATCTAGCAAGGAAATCACACATGAAAATCGATCCCTGCAAAGAATCCTATTGTAGTTGCTTTCTCCCCCTCTTCCTTGCTTTCTCCTTCCTTCCTCTTCCCTTCTTTTCCTTTCTTGTTCCAATACCAAACTGCTCCAATAAACTCTAAGTGTCCAAGAGGGAGAGAGAGATAGAGAGATAATAATGAGAGAGCTCAAAAGCTAAACTGAAAAAAGAAAAAAAAGGTACCAACTAATCCTCAAAAGAATTTTTATTGATGAGGCCTATGTTTTCTTCATGTTCCATTATTTTCCTTCATTTTCATCCTCACATGCAACTTGTGACCTTTCACCTCCCTTTTCTCCTAATTTCCATTATTTTCATAAATAAATGTGCCAAAAATGCCATTTTTACTTTCTAAAGCATTTTCCATTTCGTTTTCCAATTTCCTTGGCCATAATACACCAAATTAACACCCACTAGGATATTTTTCCCAACATTTAGCTTGGAATAAGTTTCCCATCAACCGTGGTTATTAGATTTTCCTTTATTAACTTTTATTACATGGAATTTTCACCAGGGTTGTTAGAACATGTATGTTCTTGGTTCTCTTGTTTTCATTGGAATGGGTTTTTTTATGTGTGATAATGTTCATCAACCTTGCCTTGCTATTTCCTGATAGCCATGGTGTGATGGGGTTCTCATGTTTTTGTTGAGCTAGATTTCCAAATGGATTCAAAACCGAGTGAGGTGGGCATCTGAATGGAATAACACATGAACTAGTGATCCTTGGACCAAACTATGGATTGCGGTAAATACACTGGCTAAGTGAGCCTTGAACTGGACTGTGGCTTGTGGTGAAGCCAAGTATTGTGTGCCTTGGTGGGCCTAAGAATCATCAATTGGTGAACGTATGGATATATAGTAAATACTAGAGGTGGTTTCCCTTGATCAGGCTTATGAATTATTGACCAATGAATGGTGAGATATATGGTAAAGCCTGTAGGGTGGTGTCTCGATTATGTCCTAGTGTCCCTATATCAGACTGTGGATTGAGGTAAAGCTTAGAGACTAGGAGATAGGAAAATTCCTCACAGTGTAAGTGGAGAATCTGGTGGCATCCATGTTTTTTTATGACCTAGTGATACGGTGAAGATTATGGTAAAGCCTGGTTCTATTGATGAGGGTGAGGTGGTTTAGTCTCGGAAAGCCTTGGTTGGTTCTTTTGGTTTGAGTCCCACATTCATGCTTGGAACAGGGCAAAGGAGTGATTGGTTGAAGAGATATTTGGTTCATCCAATATATGTTCGGGTGGAACGTGGAAGTCCCAAACCTAGTTGGATTTTGCATTCATTAATAAGAGTTCCTTATCCTTGGTATTTCATGTGTAAATGTATTTGTTTATATGTGGATTCTATGGTTTTTATATCCTTGTTATTTCTATTGGTTATATGTCAATTATGAGCATGTTTTATGACAGTGATCATGTATGTCTCTCATGATGTTTTGATTTTTGAATGAATTAATAATGAATCTTTGACCTAATAGATGATAATTTAGCTAATGTGATAAGGCATCAAAGCTTCTTAGCGAGTCTTAGATAAGTATGAGATCTCTATGTGCATATTTGTTGTTATAACATGTAGAATGCATATTTGTGACATGTTTGACGAAATGAATTTCATGTTTTGGGTTTGGTTAGGCCAAGTACTTAATCAATTTTTGTGTTATAGGATTGATATTGGTGTCATTTATTACCTTGGAAAGTGTTATCACTCTGCCATATTCCCAAGGCTAAAGAAGGAATCCCAACATCGGTAACCACAAACCAAAATTTTGGCTTGGTAGTTAGCCCTACCGAGTCTAAGAGGGCTCTCTCTGCAAAACACAACCTAGGAGGCTGAATGGATTAGGATTTTAGGCTAGGTGTGAGTTCAGGGGTTTTAATAATTGATTTTGGTTGGGATGCTGGATGAAAGTGTTGTCAAGGGAGCTAGGTTAGGGAAAATGAGATAGGGTTGCAGAGATTCAATGGAGCAAGGTAGGCATAAGGCTTACCACTTTAAGAGGATTGTGATGAGATGGTTTTAAGACTAATGAGAAGCTAGGAAGAGCATGGGAGAGGTATTCTTCCTAAACAGAGGAAAATGGAAAATTTATGATAACTTTCCCTAAACAGAGCATGAGCAAGCATGTGTTCTTCCTATCAACTTGAAAGAGTTCATACAATAGAGATGTAATTGGCATAAAAACAACACATTATAACATACAAAACTGAAGGAAAAACAATGATAAACATCATACCAAATGTATCCCAAAAAATAGTTGCAACTCTTCTTTATTAACTTGCCAAACTGAGTACAATAGTTCCTTGATCAATAAGATAACATCCAAATAGATTCCAACCCTTGCTTAGCATGAATAAAGGGACTAAATAGACATCAAAAAAACATTCACTCATCCTAGGGGTCGAATCCATGAGGTGAGGAAGAGATCCACAAAATTCTGAACTGAAATCTGAAGTGTAGGATGGTCCAAGTGACTCATTCCTAATTACATTCAAACTGATTCATTTGACTTAAGGATAAATTTCACCTAATGAATTTACCCCTTGGTAACTTATCCATAGCATAATTACATTTAACATCATCAATTACATAGGTAGAAACATTAATTTCTGAAGTAAATTCAAAATTACAGTGAAAAACCAAAAATATCAGCAAATGGTCATATGCATCATTTTTCTATCATATGTGCCCTCGTCGTGTCATATGCGCCCTCCCTGTTAAACACTACTTTTTATTGACTTGTAGGTGTCCAAATCAGGCCCAAGAAGACTTGTTGGAAGGCCCTTCAAGTCTTATTTCTCAATCTACCTCTAAATTCTCAAAATGAAGTTGATTTGACTTGTCAAAAGTTCATTCTCCCAAGATTGCTCCGTGCACAGTGCCTAGGTCAAAATAGGGGCAAAAATGTGTTTTTTAGCTAGTTTTTTTCCCTTTTCACCTGCCAAATCTGCAAATCAAGGCTGGAAAAATGGTTTTGTGGAATGAATTTGTCCTTATGAATCCATTGGCAGTCTTATTTTCCTCAAAAAGTGGCCCAAACCTTCACGCAGCGCCTAGGGTGTTGTGCATATGACCTAATTTCTGATATGTGCTTGTTCAGAAAAACTCAGAAAAACATAGATTTTGCAAAAATGTTTCAAAATGATTCAAAATTTGTAGAATGCTTGATGATGGTATGGCTAGGCTTGGAGTGAAGCCTCTGCAAGTATGTCCAATTTCTTCTTCTCTTCCATGGTCAAATCCTCAATCTTTGCATTGGCTCTTTTGAGCTTCACCATTGCAATTTTCTCCTTTTGGGTATGGTGCTTTACCTTCCTCCTCAATAGGTCATTTTCATTGTTAGCCTTTTCCAAAAGCTTCTTCAAATTCTAATTGGCCCTACCATGCCATGGCTCCCTATTTTCACTGACCACTATGGCAAGTTGCTCATTTAGGGTTAGTTGATCATCAATCTCAGCCTCCTTTTGTCTTTCTAGAGCTAGAGCTCTTTTCAGCCCTCTAACTCTAGGTCTCTTTCTTTGTTCTTGTCCATCTTGCTCATCAAGCAAGCCATAATTTTCAAGTGTATCATATAGCAAAACTTTGGCTTTTTCTGCTTCCCTTTGAGCAGTGATATACTTTGTAGAAATTTGAATAACTGATATATTATTCACCGAGATTCTCCTGATCACACACTATTTTAGCTTCATGCATAATACAGAATCTCTTCTACCATTGATCATCACATGCAGAAATAAAATCAATTTCATGCACACATTATAACCATAAACAATCACACATATGAACACAATATTTCATGGGAAAGCTTAAAGCTGAAAACCCCAACTATCTGTATATTATATGTCATGGAGATCATGTAACAATCATAGTACAAAGCTTCTCACAATCTCTCATGCACACCCTCAATTGCTACACACTATCAAGCTAGATCTAGCAAAACTCATGCTCCAACATTTTGCCACTTGATAGCCAACCTCTATTGCATTTTCAATGCTATGGGATGGTCTCATTAAATAGATAAACCACCTGGCTTGAACTGCGCAATCCTCATTGACTTCTCCACTTATCTGTGTGTTGCAAATAGCAACTGTATAGTCACAACTGATAGTTAACCTGCTCTTTCACCTATTTCTGCACTGGTCTCCACTGAAACTGTCCATGCATTGAAGTTAACTGATGTATTCTTTAGTTGATTAATGAGTTTATAATTAGTGAATTAATTAATAATTAATTCACACCACTCTCACTAATTGTATCAATTAGTTAAGCTGAATACAAATAGCTCAACTATGTTTAGATTAGTTAAACTGAATACAACTCCACTAACTTCCTCAATCAACTCCACCAAACTCTGTCACATGATTTCTAACTGAAGTATCCATGCAATAGCTCCACTTAACCCCTAGGAATAGCGTAATTCCTTCTGTCAGCTCCTGTGCCACATCTGTGCACTTAACTGAAGTGCTCCAAGAGAATAAGATAATGTTTATAGTCCAAATATTATTAAGAGCTAATAATATTCGACATATCTATTTTTAGACTGGAAATCTAAAAATAGATTACGCCCAATATGTCTAAAAATAGAAGTCCATCTATTTTTTCCAACTTGACCAACCATCCACAAATAGCATCCTGCAACTCATAGAACATGATCCATATGTTTAAAAATAGACTTTGCGCCAAAAATAGCCTGCGGGCCCACTTAGTGAAGGCGACTCCTTTCCACTAAGCTCATCATCTTGTTGCAATCTCAACATACTTGACCTCGTCAATGACCTGTTTAGTTTTCAATTGCTCATTCTCCCACTCAGTGAAGTTTACGAAATACTTGGCCCTGTCAAGATTATTCTGGAGCTCTATAATCTTGGATCCTTTCCTTTGATGGATGCACTAGTGATTTTATCATTTTCATCCTCATCTGGGTCAACAAGCTCAAATTTTTGTTTTGTTTCATGAAGGTCCTCCTCATCATGAATGAATGCCTCAATCACCTTTTCTTTGCCTTTGTACACCTGCTTTGTTAATGTAGAAGGCATGGCCCCTTCCACTATGTGTGGAGCAAACACATTCCCATGGCCTCTCTAGTAGGTTTTTGGCAATGGCTCAACCTCAACCATACTAGCCCACTTAGCATCACTAACCTCAATCCTGCTAGGTGATCCAATGTCATGATGAGATGGAGATGAAGGAGCTTAAGGGGACTAATCTGATCATGATGAATGTGCTATGGGCTGAGATGGAGGGATGGAAGTGGATGGCTAGGATGATGAAGGGACATTTTTTGCATGCTGAGTAGATGGCTCTCTGAAAATATCATTGGCTATGAAGGTACTCCATGCAATGTTTAGTTGATTGACATGGTAGAGGACTATGAATTTGATAAGGGAATGATGAAAAAGACATCTCATTTGATGTTCGTACTCCCTTTTCTAGACAATAAATGCCATCTTATCTATGTTCAGGAAAAGGTAGTATGGTATGTTAAGCATCCTTACCCTAATGAAATGCATTAAGAGCTGGATGTGATAGGTATAAAGCCTTGAAAATATACCTTTGCATGAAAATTATTTCATGATTATCCTCATCATTGGTGCATATCTGTCTTGGAGGTGAGAAAAAGGAAAGAACCTCTTTTTCTCATTCTTGTATATTGGTTTTAGGAAAGGCTTAAAGTACTATTTCCCCAAATCACCCTTCTTGAACCACTTCTCCCCAACATTTGGGATCCTGGTGGCAGCTAAAATGATAGCAGTTGATATATTAAAGGTGACACCATCTAAGGTAACTTGTTTGTCATGGAGTCTAGATATGAAAATTCTGGTCAACATGGGATGGTGTTGGACCCTCTAAATTTTCTCATAGAACTCATAAAAACCAACATGTTTGAAGCATGTCAAAGTCATTAGAGAAGGCAAGAGTTCCTTAGTGTTGGTAGGTTCAATTCTGAGCATTCTTCCCCCTTTATGTGGCATCTTCACCTTTGTTTCCTCTCCCTCACTGTATGATTTGTTTTCTTCCTTTTCTACCATGGTGTTTTTATCAAAACCCTAGGAAAGTGTGATGATGTGGAATATGATTTTAGGAATGAGGAATGAGAAAGGTAAATTGAAGGAGATGGTGTTAGGGATGTATGAAATAGGGGAGGGGATAAGGAGTGGTAGTATGATGGGATTTAGAATGGGGATTTGGGGATTTGGGGATTGGGAAGCCTAGGTAAATGTAGCACTTAGGGCTTAGGGTTTTGGGAAAAATGTTTAGGGAAAGAGAATTTTGTAAAACATGGGGTTTAGGAATGGGTATTTGTAACTGTAGGAAGGGTATAAAGGTGTAAGGGAGTGAAGATTATGAATTTCAAGAGCGCAATGGGAATACTAGGGTTTTAAAACGATTCCAAACACCAAATTCTAACATAAATTTCACAACACCCAACACATGAACTTGATGAAGATGATAATTTATGGCATTAGCTCTTACTCATTTGCTATAGGTTGAAGAGAAGGTTAATGAAGCTTTGGAAATGATTTTGGCAACTTGAATGATTTTCTGGGCTTTTCTGGTCATATGCACAGGGCCTTAAGCTTTTGCACCCTCACAGAAGTATATGCGCCCTCGCAGAAGGATATGTACAATGCCTAAAGGATTTGCGCCCTCTCTTAAGGATACATGCCCTCTGCTCTGTTTTTTTTGCTAATTTCTCCTAGAAACTCGAATTTTTTCTCTCTTGGATTGTTTGATTGGTATTTGTAGGAGACAAATGAATTTGAAATGATGTCAAGTCTTTAATACTTGAGTGAATTTGAATTTATATTAAAAACCCCACTTTTCTAATGTTTCATTTCACCTTTTGAAAACATTGTTGATTACCCTTTTTCTTTGATTTTTATTCTTTGCAGGATGATGTTGCTGGAGTTTGGCACTTATCAATTTGACTTTTCTTCTCTTCAGTTTGGCATGTGAAGTTTGAGTTGACAACTTGGGACATAACTTATTACATATAATGAGCATAAAATTACATAAAAATTAAAAATAAATTACATCTATGTTTTGAATAAAATTACATTTTGGTATGAAAATCATACTCTGAAACCATAATTACAATCTTTAAAAATCATATTTACATGTTGATAAATCCTCTACAGATGGTTGAGAAAGTATTATTTGAGTCACTCTCACACCTTTTTTGTCCTTATTGAGATAAAATGGTGTGTTATGAACCTTGAAAAATGAAACCTAGTTGACCTAATGGGACTTTGGATGACCTGACTCCATCTTTGACTTTGACTGACATAATGAAATACTGAAATGAGCGTTTAAGATTGTTTTATGCTCATCAAGACATGAAGGTGGGTTAGAAAATGTGAAATTTTGAGGGAGAGTGAGGTTTTATGCCTAGGGATACCATCAGTGAGTTAATTTTTTGCATGACCTAATGGAATGATAAAAAATTTCTGAGTGGGAGCTCTAAAATGAATATGAAAAGATTCGTTTTGATCACTGATGGAAGAATGAAAATTCTAACACTAACATTGGCCTTATTGAGGATGTTAGCTCCTTGGAGGTGTCAAGAACACCATAGACCAAGTGCCTAACCATTGGGCCAATACAGCCAAAAAAATCAAACTGAAATGCATGAATAAATACTGACAACTCAATGACACAAACTGAATTTAAAACTAACTGAAATTGACTGAAACAATGACTCAAAACTTAACTTACTTTTCTGAAAACTAAACTTTAAAATGGCAGAAAATCAATGAAGCTCCATGGTCTCACTTCGGGCTCCAAACTATAGTGCTTTTATACTTCACACTTGAAGGGATATCAAACTGATATATACAATGAAGATGATAAAATTTTCACAATTTTAGATTAAAAAAGATAGTGCTCCAGGAGCCTACCATTAACTAGCCCTCCTAAGAAATCTTTCCCATCCATTTATTCCAGTAGATATGCATTTTTTCCACGAGAAGCTGCAATATAAAAAGGCCCTTTCCATAAATTTTCAAACTTCCAGTGCTTACCCTTGTCTTCATTCCTGGCATCCCAGTGGAGTACTACATCGTCGATCGTGAAATCATCTTGCTTTGTTTTTTTGTCATAAATTTTCTTGATCTTATCATGGAGCTTGGAATTGTTCTGAAACACTTCTTCTCTTGTTTGCTATAGGTGAATCATTTGGTTTATTTGGCGTTGTATGTCATTCTCTTCGCTTCCCATTTCTTGTAAAAGTTTCATGACTAGGACAGCCAATGAAGAAGGAAAAAATATGTCCACGCCGTAAACTACCTAAAATGGAGACATGCCAATGGATTTCTTGTTGCTTACCTTGTCTTCCCATAGTGCATTAATTAGCTTCTTGTGCCAATTCTTCTTATTCACCTCCAACATATTTTTTATTATGTTGATCAAAGATTTATTTGAGGATTTTGCTCATCAGTTACCCTGTGGATAGTATGTTGTAGAATGACCCAAATTAATGTTATACCTGTCACAGAACTTTGTCATCTTCTTCGACTTGAAGGCTATGACGTTATCTGTAATGATATTTCTAAGACAACCAAACCGATACAATATATTACTTTCTAAAAACTGAATTATAAAAGAGTCTATATCTTTCCTCATTGGGATCGGTTCAATCCACTTTGTAAAGTAGTCTATGGTGGTAACTATCCATCTATGTTGAGCAGATGAGGGTAGACATATCTCACCAATGAAATCTAATCCCACTAATGGAAAGGAGCTTGAACTGAAATGGGTTGTAATGGTAAAGGAAGAATCTTACGTTTACCTTGGAAAATTTGGCATTCATGGTAGCTCATGACTGTCTTATACGAATATGCAAACATTGTTGGCCGATAGTAACCCACTCTTGGTACTTTTTTGGTCATGGTTTTCCAGTATCAGTGACTTCTTTGGACTCAAATTTAACCAAGAAATTGAGTAACACACCTCCAGGATCTTTCTGGTAGAGTGCATTATCTACTATGCAATATTTTGAAACCTTAAGCTTCAAGGACCTGCCCTTATTTATTGTCATGCCCTGAGGAGGTTTCAAATGTTGCAAAACATAAATGATATTAGCATATCATGAAGATGATGAAAAGATATCTGATACATGAATAATACTTACACTTTATTCCTCGTCAGACAATGTTGATATATGGTTGATGTCAAATGCATGTAGATTTGAATCAACCATGAGCTTGGCTAAGCCTTACCCTTTGATCAGCTTGGTCGGCTTGATCTCAAGGTCCTACTCTAAAAGTGATGCTATCCATATACCTCTCCTTCCTTTTGGATCTATCTGCATGAGTACTTCATTAACGGTTGTGTTTGGAACATATGCCAAAATATGTGAGTGAAAAATATAAACACAGAAGTTCTTGAGTGCTTTAACCAAAGCCAAGGCATGTTTCTCGATGTTGTTGTATCGGAGGGTTGCATCCCTTATTGTGCGGCTAAATAATGCTATTGGTAGCTCTATACCATATTTTTTCTGCATTAGTACTGCTGCCAAAGTATGCTCGAAGCGAAAGAAAATATAATGAAATCTAGCAAATAATCGAGACTTGTTAAAACTGGAGCATTGGTCAAAGAAAATTTCACCAAGCTAAATGAATTATGAGCATCTTCAGACCATTTTACATGAATCTCCTTATTTAGCATGTTAGTTAACTCTATAAGATGCCCTACTAAGTTGGGAATGAACCTATGTAGGAAATTCATCCTATCCTTGAATGCTTGGATTTCCTTCTTTTTACAAGGGAAATTGATTTGGTGTATTGCTTCAGATCTAGAAGGATCTATCTGGATCCCATCCTTTGAGATGATGTGACCCAAAATATTTCCTTCTTCCATAGAAAATAGGCACTTTTTAGGGTTAAGGGATATTTCAATTTTTTTACATTGTTGGAACACAACTCTCAAATGGTGTAAATGCTCATCATCTGAATTTGAATAAACACTCAAATAATCTAAATAAACAACAAGGAAGACATCCTTCTCATTACTGAATGCTATTTCCATGGAACGATGGAAAGTAGCCCCGACATTATTCAAACCGAACGACATCTTAGAATATTTAAACATACCCCATGGTGTAGTGAATGTTGTCTTGTCCTGATCATCCTCATCCACAAGGATCTAATTGTACCCTGAGCAATTGTCTAGAAATGACATCATGGTGGCTCCTACAACTCGTTGAATTATGTGGTCCATTTTTGGCAGTGGTTAGTTGTCTTTCAGCGACACTTTGTTTAGATTTCTAAAGTCTATACATAGTCATATTTCACCGATCTTCTTACGCTCTGGAACCAAATTGGACATCCAATAAGAAAATCTGATTGGAACAACAATACCTACCTTATAAAGCTTGTTTACTTCCTTCTCAATGGATGACAACAACTTTGGGTTTACTCTCCTAAGCTTCTGCCTAAAAGGATTTTGATCCGACTTTATCATGATGGTGTGTTGAATGACATATTTATCGTTCACCTTTAGATCTGAGTAATCCCAAGCAAACACGTCATAAAAATTAGTGAAAAATAAACATATTTAGTCTTTACCTCGAGAGACAAATACTTTGAAAGCTAGATGAACTTTGGTTGATTTGTTGTTCCTGTTGGCCGGATAAATCGATCTTGTGGACAAGACTGATCTCCCTAGTATTAGAAGATAGTCTAGCAAAAAACAGAAAATTCAATCTATCTTTCTTTAGATATATAATGATTAATAAGTAAATTCTACAAAGGTGTTAAGATCCTACCTCAATCCAATGCTAGTTCGTTGTAGTCTTCCTCCAGTCACCTGAAAGAGTTATATTTGAAGACCTACAATCATAAACAAGTAAACATTAATAGCACCTGAATAGCATATATTTATCAATCATATCCATTATGGTGATCAAGTAATCCATAAAATGAACAATCAAATGAAAATTAATTAAGAAAAACAAATTTATTTGTATTAACTCTGAAATAGTAGAAGAACCTTACAACCTTTTCAGCCTTGATGTTGAACAGGTCCTTCCGGAGTTCGAAGTAGGAATCTCCTCTACTTTGACAGCTCTTTCACTCTTCTAACTGAGATATACACAGGTATGTAATCTCTCATCATAAAATCTCAATTAAAGGAGTCTAAATTCCAATACCACTTTACCTCAAACAACACTAAAGCTTGAACTCATCAATTGTTCTGTTCCTTCGTAACCCTTTGAGGCTGCCCTATGCCTCTTTTTATAGTGCAAAAGAGGAGGTTATAGTTCCACCTATGAAGGGAAAAAATCCTCCTTCAAAGAGATAAGCTCCTCACATCAAGAGGTTAGCTCTTTAAGGCATGGGATACATGAACCTGAAAAGAGTGGACTTGCCACCGCAATATTCCTTCCAGAAGCTTCTAGAAATGACTAAAAGTGAGCTTTTTAGAGTTTACTTGTGCCTTTTTAATCTTTTACAGGGGTTTTCACCCTTAACACAGAGAAAGTATGGTCAAGTATGCAAGAGACATGACCATTAGGTGCGAGATCGCAAGTAAGACAAAGAGAAAGTGCGATACTAGAGTTTTAGAGACTTTTGAGAGCTTTTCTCTTATTTTTAAGGTTTGACATGAGGAAATAATGTTTTTAGACTTGAAAAGGAGGAAATTATGAGTTATAATGAGCTCATACAAATAGCAGAATGTCAAGGTGACAATTTTTAGTGCAACAGATTGCCCCCTAAAGTGCAAAGTCTATAATAGATGAAGATAGAGTCTATCATATATGAAGAGTGAAGTACTTTATCATTTCAAGGATCATCCTGTGGACACCCCAGTCAGAACCTGTAAAAAAATTCAATGAAAAATATATATATATAGACATATCATCGCTGAGGTAGGCATTACCATACTTAGATCAAAACTAACTAGAAAATTGACTAAACTGTTCTGATACAGGAATGATTTTGCAAAACATCAATAGTATAGACATGTGTAGACATAGTATGGATGTAGCCATCTGTTTATGAATAGTCCATTGTATAAATGAATAACAAAATTTCTCGCAGCCTATATGGTAGAAACTAGATCCAGGGTCTTGATTTCCGCTTCCCGAACTAGTACAATTATATTCGTGTGAATGAATGTGTCGAAGTCGAACATGGTAGAAACCACTTGATTAACAGTCAATGATGTGAAATATTAACAAGTGTGAGAGAAACCACCAGTAATGTCGATGGCTCTCAAATTAATCAGTACAATCCATGAAATGTGAATGAATGAGCTGAAGTCGAACATGTCACGGAATCATTTGATTGAAGGTCAATGATGAAACCTGTCATCGAAGGTGAGAAACCTGCCATTGAGGCATGCAGATTTCAAGGTACTGACGATTTCTAGATCAACTTCCTAGATAATGAGTTGTCGTCGATAGAAAGTGATCCGTCATAGGCAAAGCCACAACACGAAATCATAGATCAAGTTTTGAAGAAATATATTGGCAAGGACTAACTTAGGGATGGTCAAAATGGAAGACAAATATTTTGTAGATGAATGGTTTGTTTGAACTATTCTCTTGAACATATAATGACACTGCAGATGGCTTGGTGACATTTGACCCAAATCTAATGCCCAGAAACTGGCTGAAGACTTTCAATATGGTTTGATTAACTGTTAGGCAAAGGATTTTCCCAACCTAGGTGAATAAAAGTGTCGTGTTCAAGAGGGGTTAATGGCTTTTCGAATCGTCAAGATGTAAAAAACAGGTTCGTTTTTCTCTCTTTTCCCCCACCATTTCTAGCAAGAACCTCTTTATTTTTGACAAGCTTGAGGAGGATAACATTTTTCATATGTTTTTCCATCCTTCTTATGAGTCCAACTTAGTTTAAAATTACAACCCTAAGAATAGAGTGGTAGGTCTCGCTAAAATTGAACAGGTCCTTTACTGTTAAATTTTAACGAGTCCAGTATAGGAGAAACTCGATATTTTTCAATTTTAGGGAGTCAGAAGAAAAAACTTAAGAAAACTCCATGGGTGTACTTTTTCGTAAATTTAGTCTCTCGAGCCCGAAAAAGGATAAAATAATGCCGGAGAGAAATCTATTGACCGTAATTAGTCAATGTATACCTTTTTCGTAAATATTCCATTTCAGTCCGTAAAAGGGGTAAACTTATACCGAAGGGACGATCATTCATTTACTTTAACATGTTCAAATAATCAAGTGCTCGGCAATCTTTTCATGTTTAGGGAGTATGAAAAGGGCTTAAAAGAGGACTCCAAGGTTTCGCTTTTTCGGTAAGTTTTAACGAGTTCGAAAAAGGGATAAAAATGTACTCATGGTTTTCACTTTTTCGTAAGTTTTAACGAGTTCGAAAAAGGGATAAAAATATACTCCTGTGGCCGACTTTCAATTTAATTTACGAGCAGGAAAAGACAGAAAGAACTTGGCATTTTCATGTGTTTTACGAGAATGAAAGATAGAAAAATAATCTCGAGATTTTTGTGAGTTTAACGAGTCTTGAAAATAACCGAAATTGACTCAAGATAGGTTTCATTTTTACAAAATCTTGAAACGGAGAAAAACTATGCTTTATATGTTTTAATGCCCCTTGCTACCATCATAGATGATGTTCCCCCTAGCTTCATTTCATTCAACTAAATAGACTACCTGTAATTAATAGCTAGATGGAATGAAGTTTCATTTACTAGATCATATGAAAGACCTGACCTAAAACTGTAAGAAAATTATGCAAAAACTGAAATAACTAACCTAAATAGATGACTTAACATTTACGAGATCTAGTCAAAGAGTCAACTTAATTAGGGGAGGATTTGTTTCATTTTTTAACGAGCTTGACAAACAGATCTTGCGGACAAGACCGATCTCCCTAGTATCAAAAGATATTCTAGCAACAAAAAAACAATTAAATCTATCTTTCTTTAGATATATAACGATTAATAAGTAAACACTACAAAGGTGTTAAGATCCTACCTCGATCCAATGCTAGTTTGTTGTAGTCTTCCTCCAGTCGCCTAAAAGAGTTATCCTTGAAGACATGCAATCATAAACAAGAAAACATTAATAGCACCTGAATAGCATATATTTATCAATCATATCCATTATGGTGATCAAGGAATCCATAAAATGAACAATCAAATGACAGTTAATTGAGAAAACAAATTTATTTGTATTAACTTTGAAATAGTAGAAGAACCTTACAACCTTTTCAGCCTTGATGTTGAACAGGTCCTTCCGGGGTCCAAAGCAGGAATTTCCTCTACTTTGATAGGTCCTAAACTCTTCTAACTGAGACATACATAGGTATGTAATCTCTCCTCATAAAATCTCAGTTAAAGGAGTCTAAATTCCATCAACACTTTACCTCAAACAACACTAAAGCTTGAACTCATCAATTGTTTTGTTCCTTTGTAACCCTTTGAGGCTGCCCTATGCATCTTTTTATAGTGCAAAAGAGGAGGTTACAGTTCCACCTATGAAGGGATAAAATCCTCCTTCAAAGGGATAAGCTCCTCACATCAAGAGGTTAGCTCCTTAAGGCATGGGATACATGAACCTGAAAAGAGCGGACTTGCCACCGCAAGATTCCTTCCAGAAGCTTCTAGAAATGACTAAAAGTGAGATTTTTAGAGTTTAATTACGCCTTTTTAATATTTTATAGGGGTCTACACCCTTAACACAGAGAAAATGCGGTCAGGTATGCAGGATACATGACCATTAGGTGCGAGACTGTAGGTAAGACAAAGAGAAAGTGCAATACCAGAGTTTTAGAGAATTTTGAGAGCTTTTATCTTAATTTTAAGGCTTGACATGAGGAACTAATGTTTTTAGGCTTGCAAAGGAGGAAAGTATGAGTGATAATGAGCTCATAAAAATAGCAGAATTTCAAGGTGACAATTTTTAGTGCAACAGTTCTAATATTAGCATCTTCTACTCCATTTTTGTGGGAACTAAAGTAGGCTTTCTTGCCACGTCATCTTGATCAAATAATTCTTCCAAAGGTATGAGACCTTTTGGAATATTATTTTCATTGAGCTGAAGTATGTAAATCTAATCCACCTCAATGACTTGGTCATCCTTGTCGTACACTTTGTCCATAGAAAAATTCTGAAATTCACCTTCACTTTGAAGGAAATTGTTCACCTTCTTATTGCCCCAGAATACTTGCCAAAATCACAAGCTACCAGGATTGGTGGGCCTGTGCTTCACATGAATCTCAATTTTTTTATTTGAAAACATTGTAGATCTATAATTACTTGCAGCAGTGGCTAATGAATCAGCCATCATATTTTGCAACTTTGGTACAACTTTAAGTGTATATTCTAAAAACACTCTCAAAATGTCAAGTGTTGCATTCCTATATTGCCTCATCCTTGGGTGATTATCTTGATACTCACCTTTGACTTGTTTAATTACCAGCTCCGAATCACTGTAGATTGCAATTCTTCTAGCTCCCAATTTTTTCAAAATTTTCAGACTGGTAATGAGTGCCTCATATTCAGCCTCATTGTTCGTGCAATCAAATGCTAATTTGTAGGAACACAATCTAACATTATTTGGGACTTTAATTTGTCATTGAAATGGGCTACGGATCCATAAACCAATGTTGGCCCCATATTTTCCAACAACACCATCAAATTCCATGCTCCAAAGACCATCTTCTTCCTCAAGGTGCTGAAACTCTTGACTCTTATTTGACACAATTTTCTAATATGGTTCTTTATGATGTTCTAAACTTTCATCTGCCTTCTCTGATGGATGTTTGGATATAGTAGGTAGATTCTCTTTTTAGTTTTCTAACACTATTCTAATGCAATATGAAACCTCAAGAACATCCTCTATTTCTACTAATTGAAAATCTACATCCTTTAATCCAGAATCATTGTAAAAAGTGAAGGAATCTAAGTCTGTATGTACAACATTTATAGTATGATTACTAGGCCTTTCCTTGTTTGTGATCATGTATTTCATTTTAGTCTCACGATATAATTTTCTCATTAAACTGAAGACAGGAATGGTTGCATAGGAAAAGTCCAACTACAGTGTACCTCTCAATTTAGCCCCCGAGGATCTTGATAACAACATACCAAAACGTGGTGGAATGTCAGCAACCACCACGTCCATTAGGACATTTTTGGCCGAGATCTGCTCTACGAAGACAACTAGAACTTTTATTAGACCAAAACAATGGACACGACTAGAATCAAAAGACTATAAATCATGATATGGGTGGGTTATGTCAAGGCCAATCTTCTCAGTGATGGCTTTAGGCATGAGGTTATGGGAGGCCCCGGAGTCTAATATAGTGTTATGAAGGAGGAATTGGTGGATTTTGAGACTCAAGTAAAATGGAGGGACCTCACTATCTTCAGAATGACCATCAATTGCCGGACCAAATATAAGCTTGGGTTGATCATCTTCTATATTGACCATGTCAAATAAAGGGTCAAATCTCAAGGTTTTAACTACAAGGGATTTATACTTATCAACTTTGACTAATTCAGTAAGAGGAATAAACACCTTTAACTTTGAAATTTTTGACTGTAAATTGAAAGGTATATTTCTGTCTACCTCTTTTATGACAATATCCCTTTCCTCAACATGATCTCTCGGTGCAGCTTCTTTCCTCTGAATATCTCTTTCTTTGACAAGTGCAATTGTATAAGGTTGATTACTTCTATTCTGATTTGGAGCTACAATCTCTTTACCCTTATTCTGATTGGCTTGAGAAGCTTGCTTCTGTGGTACTTCTTTCTGCTGAACTGTCTTCTTCGGAGGTGGATTGATTGGAACATCACGACTCCTCAAGAGTACAATCTTTGCTGGGAACTCAATGCATTCAGGTATCCTATCTGATAATCATCAGATTCTACTTATAAATCATGATCATTTGCCAATATGAAGTATTTATAACTAGGTAAACTTGTTTTTCCCACATATTCCTCATCTTCGGTTAGAAAGATGGGTTGGCCATTAGCTGTAAAAAGAATATTTTCCTCTACTATTGGTTCCTCTTCTTCATCACTATGAGCATAGTTCTGTTGTAGTGGTGTCTGAATTTGCTGGTTTTTTTGTGTTCCAGGAGCTCTTTCCTGTCTTTGCTTTATTCAGAATTGAGGTTTTCGCTGCTTGCCTCAAAAGTTCAGATTTTTTATTTGTAGCTCGTTTGTCTATCTAAAATAGACATTTTATCGACCATCCTTTCCATGGTCCTAAGAAAAGCATAAAATTTAGTGTTGGATGAGGCGGAAGATTCCTCTTTAATGGCCACTTTACGTTTAGTTTTGAGTTTTGACTTCTTAATCAAGAGGTTGGCCTCAACACACACTGAATTTCGGATCATTTCTTATAGAGTAGTGGGATTTCTCTCTCCCAATGAGTAGGCCATATCTGGGTCAAAAGCATCAGGATAATGCAAGAGGTCCAAACCAAGAGGTGGTTTCATTTCATTTGGGATGGATTTATAGATTTTCAGGTATCGAGAATTAAACTCAAGAATAGATTCATTAGGATTGTGCCTCAGGGAGTCATACTCAGCAAGGATTTGTAAGGGGTTTTTCTTCTCAACCCACCTAGCTAAGAAAGCATCAGTTAGTTTAGAGGGAGTCCTAATAGAATTATATTCTAGGGCATGGAACAAAGTTTTAAACTCACTAGAAAAAAATTGTGTGATAATTTGCATCTTGGCATCATCTGCATCTAAATCCTCAAGATCTATGAAGCTTGTGATTTTGGCCATGTGTTGACGGGCAATAATTTCAAAGTTTTCATCACATAGGGGAATTATTTGGCTATATCATTGTGGAATATCAGCAAGCTCACCAGGAAGAATTAAAGGTCCAAAACGAGCCATAATTCCTGTTGAATGTGGTGGAGGGGGAGGAACGAAAGGTGGATTGGTCTAAGGAGGTCCTTGAGGGGGAAGCTAAGATGATGATGGTATGGATGAAGTATTAATTTTTTGGTAATCTTCGGGGATGTGAAGGGTTTCTTGTTGGTATTGAATGAGGGTTTTTTCAGCAGTGTAACTTAAGGTGTTGGCTAATTTTTTGAGCTTGTGATATTGTTTCAGAATTTTGACATCAGTCTCGTTTCTAGCCTCAAAAAATGATGGGTTTAACTCTAATATCCAAGTTTCATGGACTATTGTATTCAATTCAGTCTCGGATTTGGTTCTAAATAGTGACAACTCAAATTTGGTATCAAAAACTAAATCTTGAATGGCTACCAAATCAGAAGGTAATGAGAAGGATCTTACCAAATCTTGAGGAGGATGATCCAAAGAATTTGAAGCTAGATGAGATATTTGTTTCCTTAGGATTCTTTCAAGATCTTTGATGAGAGAAACCAGATCTGGATCAAGGTTAGACCTGGTATACTTTCTTTGAGAAGCCATATCTGCTATGAGGCACTACAATTATGAAATCAGCCTTGTGAAACTTGGTCCTATCATCCAAAGGACCAGTTTCTGATAAATCTTTGTCATACATATAGGGAAAATTTGTCTTTTCATTCACCATAAATGGCACCAAAATTTTATCACTTCGCTAGATTCCCAAGGCCGAAGAAGGAATCCCAATAGAGGTAACCACAGACCAAAATTTTGGCTTGGTAGCTAGCCCTACCAAGTCGAAGAGGGCTCTCTCTGCAAAACATAGCCTAGGAGGCTGAATGGATTAGGATTTTAGGCTAGGTTTGAGTTCAAGGGTTTTAATAATTGATTTTGGTTGGGATGTTGGATGAAATTATGGTCAAGGGAGCTAGGTCAGGGAAAATAAAATAGGGTTGCAGAGATTCAATGGGGAAAGGTAGGCATAAGGCTTACCACTTTAAGATGGTTGCGATGAGATGTTTTTAAGACTAATGACAATATAGGAAGAGCATGGGAGATATATTCTTCCTAAACAGAGGAAAATGGACAAATTATGATAACTTTCCCTAAATAGAGCATGAACAAGCATGTGTTCTTCCATCAACTTGAAAGATACAATAGAGATGTAATGAGCATGAAAACAACACACTCTAACTTATGAAACTGAAGGAAAAAAAATGATAAACATCATACCACATGTATCCCAAAAAATAGTTGCAACTCTTCTTTACTAATTGGCCAAAATAGTTGGAACTCTTCTTTACTAACTGGCCAAAACTGAGTACAATAGTTCCTTGATCAATAAGCTAACATCCAAACTGACTCCAACCATTTCTTAGTGTGAATAAAAGGACTAAATGGACATAAAAACAACATTCACTCATCCTCAAGGGTCGAATCCATGAGGTGAGAAAGAGATCCACAAAATTCTGAACTGAAAGTTGAAGTGTAGGATGGTCCAAGTGACTCAGTCCTAATTACATTCAAACTGATTCATTTGACTTAAGGATAAATTTTACCTAATGAATCTACCCCTAGGTAACTTATCCATGGCATAATTACATTTACCATCATCAATTACATAGGTAGAAACATGAATTTCTGAATTAAAGTCAAAATTACAGTGAAAAACCAAAAATATTAGCAAATTGTCATGTGTGCCATGTTTCTCTCATATGCGTCCTCGTTGTGTCATATGCACCCTCCATGTTTAAGGCTATTTTGAGTGACTTGCAGGTGTCCAAATCAGGCCCAAAATGGCTTTTTTGAAATCCCTTTAAGTCTTCTTTCTGAATATGCCTCCACTTTTCAAAGTTAAGCTGATTTGACCCCTCAAAATTTCATTCTCCCAAGACTTCTCTGTGTGCAGTGCCTAGGCAAAAATAGGGGCATAAATGTGTTTTTTGGCTAGTTGTTTGCCCTTTTCACCTATCAAATCTGCAAATCAAGGCTAGAAAAATGGTTTTCTAGAATTCATTTGTCCTTAGGAAACCATTGGTGGTCTTATTTTCCTCAAAAATTTCCCCAAGCATTTGCACAACGCCTATGGTGCTACGCATATGACCTAATTTCCGATATGTTCTTGTTCAGAAAAAACTCAAAAAAACACAGATTTTGAAAAAATGTTTCAAAATGATTCCAAATTGGTAGAATGGTTGATGATGGTATGGCTAGGCTTGGAGTTAATCCTCTGCAAGTATGTCCAATTTCTTCTTCTCTTCCATGGTCAAATCCTCAATCTTTGCATTGGCTCTTTTGAGCTTGGCCATTGCAATTTTCTCCTTTTGGGCATGGTGCTTGACCTTCCTCCTCAATGGGTCATTGTCTCTGTTAGCCTTTGCCAAAATCTTCTCCAAATTCTGATTGGCTCTATCAATCCATGGCTCCCTATTTTCACTGATCACTATGGCAAGTTTCTCATTTAGGGTTAGTTGACTAGCAATATCAGCCTCTTTTTGTCTTTCTAGAGCTAGATCTCTTTTTATCCCTCTAGTTCTAGGTCTCTTTGTTGGTGCTTTTCCATCTTGTTCATCAAGCAAGCCATACTTTTCAAGTTTCTCATCTAGCATAAATTTGGCTTTTTCTGCCTCCCTTTGAGCAGTGATATACTTGACCTCATCAATGACCTGTTTAGTTTTCAATTTCTCATTCTCCTGCCCAAGAAATTTTATGACATACTTAGCCCTATCAATATTAGTATGGAGCTCTCTAATCTTGGTATCCTTTCCTTTGATGGATGCACTAGTGATTTTATCATTTTCATCCTCATCTGGGTAAAAAAGCTCAAATTATTGTTACGTTTCATGGAGGTCCTCCCCATCATGAATGACTACCTCAATCACCTTTTCTTTGGCCTTGTCCACTTGCTTTGTTGATGTAGAAGGCATGGCCCCTTCCACTATGTGTGGAACAAACACATGCCTGTGGCCTCTTTAGTATGTTTTTGGAAATGGCTCAACCTCAACCATACTAGCGCACTTAGCCTCACTGACCTCAATCCTGTTAGGTGATCCAATGTCATAATGAGATGGAGATGAAGGAGGTGAAGGGGACTGATCTGATGATGATGAATGTGCTATGAGCTGAGATGGAGGGATGGAAGTGGATTGCTGGGATGATGAAGGGACATTTTGTGCATGCTGAGCAGATGGCTCTCTAAAAATATCATTGGCTATGAAGGTACTCCATGCAATGTTTAGTTGATTGAGATGGTAGAGGACTATGATTTTCATAAGGGAATGATGAAAAAGACTTCTCATTTTATGTTCATACTCCATTTTATGGCCAATCAATTCCATCTTATCTATGTTCTAGTAAAGGTAGTAGAGTAGGTTAAGCATCCTTACCCTAGTGAAATGCATTAAGAGCCAGATGTGATAAGTATAAATCCTTGAAAATCTACCTTTGCATGAAAATTGTTTCATGACTATCCTCATCATTGGTGCATATCTATCCTGGATGTGAGAAAAATGAAAGAACCTCTTTTTCTCATTCTTGTATCTTGGGTTTAAAAAAGGCTCAAACTACTGTTTCTCCAAATCACCCTTCTTGAACCAATTCTTCCCAAAATTTGGGATCCCGGTGGCAGCTGAAATGATAGCAGTTGATATAGTAAAGGTGACACCAGCTAAGGTAACTTGGTTTTCATGGAGTCTAGATATGAAAAGTTTGGTCAACATTGCATAGTGTTGGACCCTCTGAATTTTCTCACAAAACTCATAACAACCAACATGTTTGAAGCATGTCACAGTCATTGGAGAAGCCAATAGTTCCCTAGTGCTGGTAGGTTCAAGTCTGAGTATTCTTCCCCCTTTATGTGTCCTATTTGCCTCTGTTTCCTCTCCCTCACTATATCATATGTTTTCTTCCTATTCTTCCATGGTATTTTTATCAAAACCCTAGGGAAGTGTGATGATGTGGAATATGGTTTTAAGAATGAGGAATGGGAAAGGTAAAATGAAGGAGATGGTGTTAGCGATGTATGAAACGGGGGAGGGGATAAGGAGTGGTAGTATGATGGGATTTAGAATGGGGATTTAGGGATTTGGAGATTGGGAAGCCTAGGTAAATGTAGCACTTAGGGCTTAGGGTTTTGGGGAAAATGTTTAGGGAAAGAGAATTTTGTAAAACATGGGGTTTAGGAATGGGTATTTGCAATTGTAGGAAGGGTATAAAGGTGTAGGGGAGTGAAAATTAGGAAATTCAAGAGTGCAATGGGAATACTAGGGTTTTAAAATGATTTCAAACACCAAATTATAACATAAATTTCACAACACACAACACATGAACTTGATGAAGATGATAATTTATGACATTAGCTCTTACTCATTTGCTAGAGGTTGAAGAGAAGGTTGATGAAGCTTTGGCAATGACTTTTTGCAACTTGAATGAATTTTTGGGCTTTTCTGGTCATATGTGTAGGGCCTTAAGATTGTTCACCCTCACAGAAGGATATGCACCCTTGCAAAAAGATATGCCCAGTACCTAAAGGATTTGTGCCCTTTCTTAAGGATATGTGCCCTATGCTATGTGTTTTTTTCCAATTTCGCCCAAAAACTCGAAATTTTTCTCTCTTGGAGAGTTTTCTTGGTGTTTTTAGGAGACAAATGAATTTGAAATGATGTCATGAAGTCTTTAATACTTGAGTGAATTTTAATTTATATTAAAAACCCCACTAATAATGTTTCATTTCACCTTTTGAAAACATTTGGTATTACCCTTTTTCTTTGATTTTTCTTCTTTGCAGGATGATGTTGCTAGAGTTTGGCACTTTTCACTTTGACTTTTCTTCTCTTCATTTTGGAATGTGAAGTTTGAGTTGGCAGCGTAGGACAAAATTTGTTACATATAATGAGCATAAAATTACATAAAAATTAAAAATAAATTACATCTATGTTTTGAATAAAATTACATTTTGGTATGAAAAGCATACTTTGAAGCCATAATTACAATCTTTAAAAGTCATATTTACATGTTGATAAATCCTCTACAAATGATTGAGAAATTATTATTTGAGTCACTCTCACACCTTTACTGACCTTATTGAGATAAAATGGTGTGTTATGAACCTTGAAAATGAAACCTAGTTGACCTAATGGGACCTTGGATGACCTGACTGCATGTTTGAATTTGACTGACATAATGACAGTGAAATGTGCTTTTTAGATTGTTTTATGCTCAGCAAGACATGAAGGTGGGTGAGAAAATGTGAAATTTTGAGGGCAAGTGAGGTTTTATGACTAGGGTTACCATCATTGAGTCAATTTTTTGCATGACCTAATGGAATGATAAAAACTTTATGAGTGGCACCTCTAAAATGAATATGAAAAGAGTGTTTTTGATCACTGATGGAAGAATGAAAATTCTGACACTAACAGAAAGTCTCATCAAGTTTCGATCAGTGGTTTGGAGGCTAGCCCTGAAAAAATGGCTTAAAACCCGTAGTCTCTAGCATAGAAATGGCTGAAAAATACTGCAATCTCTCCCTTATAGGAATTGGGGGAGTGAATATAGGGTTCCAGTCACATGCATGCCTTGTTATGGGAGAAAATGGGTATTTAATTTATTAAAAGGCTACCCTAACTCAGGGATTGGGCTCCTAGAGTGGTGGATTAGCTCTTGGGGATCATGTAGCACCTCAGGGATGTCTGTGAAGTGTTCGCTTGTTGGTTCCACTTCCTTAAATTCACTTATAAAGCTTAATCATATCATATTAACTCTCCATAACATGTTTAACCTGGTGGACCAGCTAGCTTGGATAAATTTGAGAGGATGGTGTTACAGAGTGGTATTAGAGCATGGTTCAACACTTGGACTGGATGTGCAGAATGTGTTTTTCATGCATACATTTCAGTTGTATATGTATTTTTTCATGTTTGTGGACTATGTGTTGTTGTGTATTCATGGTGATGGTCATTTTTGCCATTGTGTCGCCATGTGGAAGTTGATGATGTTTTTGTTGGGATGCATTAGTCATGAATACATGTCAGTTGTATATGCCTTTTTATATGCATGTGAGTGTCTGTATGTTGTTATGCATGCATTATTCTTGGCATGTTTTCCATGCATGAGGTCATTTTATGTGTTTTAGGTCATCATGATGTTGTTTGGTGTTATTATGATAATATTTTGGTTGAGATAGAGCAGGAGATGCAGATCATCAAAGCGAGGTTGCGGCACTAGACTTCAGGGTGAGAGTAGATCTTCATACAAGTTTGTATGTTGGGTATGAAGGTATGTAGGTTAAGGATTATTATATGCATTATGGTTATGTGTAAGTCTTTCATTCTATTGATAAGGTTACATACATGATAGATGTTAGCTACTTAGTGTGATCATACGTACATGTGTTGGTTAGTCATGCATGGTATTAACTTGATGACTATGTTATATGTTGTCAATAATTATGTTATATGGTTAACTTGTTGTTGTTATATTTTAGTTAACTTGATGATTAGAGTTATTTCATTTAAGATCTTGATTTTATATGTATCATGCCACTTTGGATTGGCCTACACAGTTGGTTAGCGTTATGAAATCCAGGTATGAGTCGACCTATTTGTCATAGTGTGTTGTATTGTGTCTAGAATGATTGTGCATATTTGATTGTTATGCATGAATGGCAATTTTTTATGAGCTTATGATGTGAACATGTTAGACAGTTACTGTTATGGATATCATGAAATTATTTATGATTGAGCTTATATGTTGGTAAGTCGTATCATGTTAAAGTATATTGATTATGCAGACAAGATAGCCTCCCCTGAAATGCATCAAGGTATGAGTATGCTTATGGTGTATACTTGGTGCTTGAATGTTTTATTACATCGTCTATTTGGTGTTTGAGTGTTTGGTGTCTATTATGTCATCTAGTTGATTTCTTTAACATGGTACATTTATAGTTTTTTTTAGCGTTTAAGTAATTACATGATATTAGTATGTGTCTGTAAGATTGCATAAATGAATGGTCTTGTTTTAAGATGGTTGTACTAACGCATTATGTGTTGAGGCAGTTGATATGTACTTGAGTGTAAGTAGGTGATAGTTGTAGAATTATGTATTATGACTTATGACTATGAGTTGATTGTACATCATGACATAGTTGTTCGACTTGGTAAAGGTTGATTTCTAATTAAAGTAGATATGTTTTCTTGATCTTTGCAACATGTGATTAGCATGTGTGAGATGCTACATGGAAACCTGCTTGGTATTTGCATGACAAGGTAATAGTTGATGCATTTTTATAACTAATAGTTGGGTGATGTGACAATACATTGTTAGACTCAATTGCAAAAAGGTAAGGCAACCAATATGTTGTTATTTTTATTTATGCACTAAATATGTGTTTACGACATCATGATACAATTAGTTTCATGGAAAGAGATTTACGTGAAATCTTGAAGAAGGCTTGGGATGAGCTTTCCTTTGGAAGCATTGGGAACCATGGGGATTGAGTCATGGTGTTTTTTTCCAGAATTGTGCTTTTGGTCTTTGTGATTTTTTGCGCTTGATTTGTGGTTTTTATTGCATCTAGTGCATGATCATGCCACCTTGTTTGTGGTGTCGTTTGGTGGTTTTCTTCTTGTTTGTTTCTTGTTATTTCCTTTTTTTTTTAGTCTTGGGAATTGGTTGGGAAAGAGGAAAGTTAATGGAGTTCAGGAAGAGTTGAATGGAACTTAACAAGTAATGTAATACTCAGAAGAAGCTTGGTGCATGAGTAAGGGCAGTTGATGGCAAAAGTATGATAGTGAAGTGGATTCGTATTTCATTGGGTCCATTAGTGTAATGGACGGTGGAAGGAAAACTATGAGAAAGGTAACCAAGAAAGGTGGAGTAAATGAATTTGAGGCGTCAAATTCCTTGGATATGTTGGGAACTGTTGTTATCAATGTTGTGCATACTATGTACACATAAAGGGAGTTATCTTAACCTTGACCTTATGATATCTGGTAGCTATGTTGTGATAATTATTATGATAATGTCTATATATGTATATATGCATGTCTGTATGTCATTTTATGACGGGATCATGATTGGTTTATGTTGATGTTTATATATATACATATATGTATGTATGCATTTGGCTGACTGGATGGTCAGGAATCATGATTGTTTCATGCTGGTGTTTATATATATATATATATATATATATATATATATATATATATATATATATATATATATATATGTATGTATGTATGTATGTATGTATGTATGTATGTATGTATGTATGTATGTATGTATGTATGTAGGTATGCATGTACGCATGTATGTCATTGTAGAATCATTCTCATAGAGGAATGATTGCTTATGTAGGTGAATGGTATGAAGAGGTTCCTATTTTATGAGGAATCAATTGGGAAGAGTAGCCCTAACATATCTACAAGGTTAGTATCATGTGGATATGAATTGATATTATATGTTTGTACTATGCCTATGTTTATGTTATGAACATGTAATATTGAGGGATACATAACCAAAATGGAAGCAGTGTGATCGGTGGCATGATATAACATGCATGAATAGTGAAAGGACCCTAGAAGAAAGGTTTCTTGGTAGATTTAGTGTGTGGTCTATGAATGTGCAGTACTATTGATGTGTATATGTTGTACATGTTGTACTTGTGATGTTGTATACATGCAGTTTGGTGTACATATGATACTGTGTATATGTTGTTTATGCAGTGTTATGTACATATGGTGTTGCGTACATGCAATGCTATGTACAGATGTATTTTTTTACATGTTGTTTATGCAATGCAATGTATGAATGGCATTGTGTACATGTTTTTTATGCAGTGTTGTGTACTGATGGTCTTGTGTGCATGTTTGATATGCAGTGTTATGTACAGATGGTGATTTTCACATTTTGGATATGTGACGTTGTGTACATATGGTGTGGTGTGCATGTTGTATATATGGTGCTATGTACATGTGGTGTTGTGTGTATGATTGCATATATGGTGTTGTGTGCATGTGGTGTCGTGTACATTGTACATGGGGTTTTGTGTGAAGATGGTGCTATGTACATGGTGTGCATGTGGTACTATGTACATGTGGTGTTGTGTACATGTGGTTTTTTGTACACATTGTAAAGGTGGTGTCGTGTACATTTGGTGTTGTATACACATTGTGCAGGTGGTCCTGTGTACAAGTGGTATTGTTTACGTGTGCACATGTGGTATAGTGTGCATTTTGTACATGTTGTTTTGTGTATGTTGGTACATTGTATGTGCACTGCATAGTCGCGGTATTGTGCCATGTGTATTCATTGTGTTGTACATAGGGTGTAGGTGTATGTATTGCGTTGTGTTGTACACTGGGTGTAGGTGTATGTGTTGTGTCGCACACTAGATGTAGGTGTATATGTTGTGTTTTACCTCATGTGCAGGTGTATGTGTTGTGCTATACACTAGGTGTAGGTGTATCTATTTTGTTGTGTTGTACTTTGTGTATGTATATTTATTTTGTTGTACACTAGGTGTAGGTGTATGTATTGTGTTGTGTTGTGCACCGGATGTAAGTGTATGTATTGTGTTATGTTGTGCACCAGATGTAGGTGTATGTGTTGTGTGGTGTTGTAGGCCATGTGTGGATGTACATGTGATCATGTACATTATGTGTGTGTGTACTTGATTTAAGATAAGAAAGAGGCACTAGGTGTTTTTTCAGATGTGGCAACTTATGTGGTGTGTGTATGGAAAGCACAAAGGACTGATTGAAGGATAAGTATCAGTATTTTATTTTAGTTTTAAAAGTGCGTGTGATATTTTATTCCGGTCTATGATGATTATATATGATCTATAATTTTTACACAATAATTTGTCACCATGCTCATTTTCCCGTCCCTGATCCTGAAATGCCCTGTGACGAATCCTATGCAATGTTTCCATCATCAAGAAATATGCTAACATATCCCCTTGAAGATCCAAAGAATACTTCCTTGAAATATTACTAAAGAAACTTGTTTAAATTCCTTGATTCCTGGGTCAATGCCCTTCGTGGTGTCATGACCATGCTAATGTCCTTATCCCAGTTCTGACCAGCACTGTCAGCACCCTAATTTATTGGAAAACCACGCTGATCCCCTTTTTGGAAGTGCTTCCTCAAATGGAGAAGAAGCTTCAACCTCTAGAAGCTCAAGGGTGGCAAGTTGGTTTTTGAAAATACATGATAAGGTCAAGCTCTCTCATTTTAGAGCCTTGATCTCATCCATGGGGGATCATCCCTTATAAAGTGGGACTTCCTCCTCCTTTCATGGGCTCCCAACCTCATTCTCGTTGCTATAAATTCACATCCTTCATTCCCCCAAGTTTAGATCTTGGTTGATCATTGTCAGACTCGTCTAAAATCTCATCCCTTTGCATGTTAGGATCGTGATTAATCTTAAGTGCACGGGACAGGGAGTGCATTTGAGCTGGGTGAATGACTCAGATTTTCACCTAAGGATGCCTCCAACATCAAGGCCTAGTTATAAGCTCTCCTTTTTTAATTTATCAATAATAACATCTGATGTTTTATTTCTATATTTTTCTACATGATTATGCAAATATTTTGGTGCTCCTTAATCTGTTATATAGCTAGTGTTAACATATATTATATATTGTATCACGTCTGTTTTCCTGATATATATTATATATTGTATCCTGATCATCCACTTGTTTTCGCATGCCCTAAGTAGAAGGATGTGAGCCTACAAGGATCGTGGATCGAGGTCACCATAAATGGATCCAAGGATAGAGATTGGAAAATGGTATGTATGTCTCTTTCCTCTTTGCATTGTAAGCATTAGTTAAGAGAGATTATGTTAGAAAGAATCTTGTGTTGGTAGACCCAATCTAGGGATAGAGAGATCGCATCTGTCTATAGAAGGGATTTATCTTGACAATAGAACTGGTGACTCCACTGGGGAGCTTTAGCCTTTTAAGTCCTCCTTCCCTGAACTGATCTTGGATCCGTTTCTCCGATTTTTTAAATTTAAATCTACTTAGGCCTCTGTCAGCTTGTATAAGGATTGTTTGTCACTTCACTTTTTCAGGTCTGGTGTGTGTGTGTGTGTGTGACTCCTTTCATTTTTTCTTTGTTTTTAGTGACTAGTGCCCTTTATGTCCTCACAGTAGCACTGGTAGCACTATTCTATATAGTACAATCACATTTTCTCAACACAGAAGCGTTGATCTCAGCGTTGGGAAAATTTGAATTTCCCTTCTGATTATCCAGTGTGTCCTGGCCTTGGATGAAGTCTGTGAGATCTTAGTGATCTCCTTGTTGTGTGTTTCACTTACCTATCTTCTCTGAGCAAGTTTGTTTCATCTCTTTGAGTTGTTGTCAGTTTGGGAACTTTTTTCCATTTCAAACACTCTTTGTCGCATTTTTATTATCTTGTTTCGGAGAGAGTTGGTGTATGCATTGGTCATCTCTGCGTTTCTAATTGTTTCCCTTCAGTTGAGTGTCAATCAGAAGATCACAATTTTTTTGGCGCATTGGTCTATAAGAGTGTGTTTTGTCTAAATTCAAAAGAAATTAGAAGTGATTTTCTTTTAAGTTTTAGATTTAGATTATCTTTCACGTTTTAAGAAGAGTGAAAAGCATTTCATTCGTGTATTCTTTAAAATGATCTTTGTTTGGTTCGATTGAAATAAAAGTAAAGGGATTTTGCATTTCTTCCTTTGTTCATTTGCTCTGATTTTGATTACATTTCAAATTGAAAAGAAAAAAACAAAATATTTTTGTGCATCTTAGTGAAAGGAAAGGCATTTTCATTTTCAATAAGTTGCATTTGTTGGGAAAGTGAATTCAATTTGAAAAGAATTTCATTTTTGTAACTATGAACTAGTTTGGGGGCATTATCATTGCTGCATTGAGTGCATTATTGTTTGTCTTTACTCTGTAAGTAGTTTAGAATTCATCGAAATTGAAAGCTTCATTTCTTGCATTTAGTCTGCATCATAAGGATTCAGGTGACATTTGTTTTGAGCATTGAAACTGAAACTTTAATCAAGATAAAATTAAAAATAATCCAATTTACCTTAAGGAGAATTGGAATTAACGAGAATATTTAGTGTTATAGGCTAGAGAAATGTTCTGACATCGTTAAACATAGGATTTGTCACTAACGGTCTGCATTACAAACCAGGGGTGATATCTCGTCCCACGTCTGGAATTATATTGATGTATGATAAGTATATTTGGGGCGCTCTCATCGAACGGTTACACATTAAACAACACTACTACAAACTAGAATCCCACTTACTGTTGAATATATTTTGGGAGACACCATTAGGTTGCAAGCCTGCCATAGGTAACCGAGTCGGATGCCTTGTATATGTGATACACCAAACACAACATTCGAGGAGACTGGGTACTGTACATTAATTCCTTGGTCATCTCTCTTTCATTTGATCATTAAGGTATATATTACAATTCACGGATACTTAGTAAACCTTTAATGCCTAGCACGCCATTTTTTATTTATTTTTTGTTAATTCTAAAAGTAACTACCCACGAAAACATCTCACCCATGCATTTCTCCATCTTTCATTGCTTGGTAAGTTGTGAGTTTGATAACCTAATCCTTTTTAATCTTCTTCTTGAAGGTCATTATGGCTAAATCGTCGAATTCTCCCACTCCCTCCTCTAACGGATCTCAAGAACCTCCACTTGAGGTCCCTTGTTTTCTGGTTGGACCCCTCGAAGCGCAAGGTGAAGAGCTTAGAATTGTCATCAGTGTTCAACCCATATCATCTCAAGCACCTCCTGGCGATTCTCCTTGGACCACATCGGAAGAATTCGAGTTGGAATGCCCTGAACAAGCTACATAGTTCTCAAACTTTCCTCTGAATTTTCTCATTGATCCAATTGTAGTCTCTCCTGAGAAACCTTACAGCACTTTCAATCAGCTCGGAATCCCTTTTCTCGCTTCTCCAGTAGCATCTCTCTCTACTATCCATCAGTTGTTTCCTGACGAAATGGCATCGAATGTTGATGATGTTCCGTTCATGAGTGCTCCTCAAAGCACTCTCCAGGAAACCTCTAGCTCCTATATCCTGGAAGCCTCTTTGTCATTTTTTCCCTCTGAGGGAGAATTGTTCGGATCCATGCCTCATGATTCGGGTAGTGGAACCGAAATTCCGTCTAGTTATGTTGCGTCTATGCTCCCCAACAGTTATACCTCTTTGGGAAACCTTATTTCTGGAGCTTCCGGTGGTATAACATTATTCCTGGATCTTGTTTGGTCAATAGGTATTCCTCCATCTTCTAGCCCATTTGTTTCGAATGTGGCCACAGTATCTCAACCTTTTGTTCGTCGAAGGTCACCATTGGTCAAATTACCATGTCGTTCAGATCCTCTATCCCCTTTTCGTCATCTATGATTACTGCAATCCTGCCATTGAGTGGGAAATCCATGGTTTCCTCTATGACTAGGGGGAAGTCTAACCCTCTCTATGTACCTCCCGTTTTGGGTGGGGGGAAGCTGAGTTCTGCATTTATTCCTGGGGAAAATCAACCTCATGTTCAATATTCCCAAGCTCAGCAGATGTTTTTGAAATTGAACGCAACATATTCGTATGTTTAGCAACCTAACATTCCTTATGTTCAAAGGTCAAATGTACAATATTAGCAGTATGTCCAATAGCCCCAACCTTCAGTTCATGTTGTTGTGACCAATCCTCAGTTTGGTTCTTACACCCAAGCTGGTATGAATCTCCTTCTGGGTCAATCTAGTCCTTTCCCTCATCAACATGGTACTTAGTACCAGCCCTTTCCTCAAGGTCAGTACCAACAATCCCAGACTGGACCTCAACCTAGGGCTTCATATTAAAAAATTCCTTAGTACTCGAAGGCTCAACTAAGACTTGAGGCTGGACCTTATGTTTAGCAAGGACTAAAGGATGGACCTAATTTTTAGCAAGGACTGCAAACTGGACCTCATGTTCAGCAAGGACCTTATCTTGGACCATATGTCCAACAAGGTTCGTAGCCTCAATTCCCATAGGGGCCATATCAACAGCCCCAATGAGGTCCCTATCATCAATATTTACAGCAAGGTCATTACTATCCATGGGGGAAATATGCATATTTGGGTCATAATCTGCCCTATTGGGGGCATAATCCTTATCAATCAGGTTGGAACCCCTAACCTTTCTCGCCTCATCATCCACACTTTTCTTTCTTGGCTACGTTGGAATTTTCAGATGTGTCAAAGCTCAAAAATGACCCCATCCATCACCAACTACATTGGCTACCAATTTCAACTAATATTCCAGGAGATTTTCCGAAGTTCGAAGGAAAATATGGGGAAGACCCCCAAACCCATGTTATGACATACCATTTGTGGTGTTCCTCTAATTCTTGGGTTGATGATTCCATTCATATTTTTATTTTCCAGTGCACTTTAACCAGTGTTGCAACCAAATGGTACATTGAGCTCCCTCAAGGAATTTTCTTCGATTTCAATTCCTTGGCTATGGCCTTCCTTTCTCACTTCTAGCTGCTTTTCCAATATGAAACTTACAACAATTTTCTCACTTCGTTGAACCAATCGACTACTATGTATCTCGGATCACATCCATGAATGGCAGTGTCGTCACTGCCTCATCGCCTCATCAAATTTGAGATCCCTAATCAGCTTTTGACCGAATGGTTCACAAAATCATTCGTTCCCAAAATTTCAAAATATCTCGCAACGGGAGGGTGTGTCACAGAAGAGGAGGTCATCGCTAGTGCTCAATTCCTTGACTTGGTTTATTCCCAGTCTGGGACTCTATATTATTTATTACCTAATGCACCACATCCTTTGACTAATCCTTCATCATCTCAGTCTCTTGTTAATCCTCCAGTGGATGGTGTTATTGGGACAGTGGCTCATACTGATAGTAGTGCACCTAAGGCTTCTTGAGAGTCCAAATCCATTGCTTCCAATATGCCCACTCCTTCTCAGAATCATAATAATCTAGGTAATACCTCAGAAGTAAATGTTTTTCATTCTACCGCAACAGACAAATTGTCGAAGGGTAAGAAAATTTTTAAAGGAAAGTTTGAATCTAAGAACCCTAAAAATGATTCAAATAAGTCTTATGTTGATGATTCTTCATCACATAAGCCCAAATATCCTTGTCTAATATGTGATGATGTTCATTACACCAAGGAATTTCCTCGACGTTCCAAAGTTTCTCGTCTTTTGAATGGCGCACCCGGGACTCCAACAGTTTTGAAAGAACTGTTCCCTTCCTAGCAAACTTAAATGATAGACCAGGCTCAATCATCTGGTAGCTTTGGGGTGTTCATGTTTGGAACACAATATGATTCCATCACCATCAGAACGAAAGATTACCCCAATCCATCCAAGGCTCATGTGGAACCAAAAGTTCCAGATCACCCTTCTTCTTCCACGCCTCCTACCTCCGGTCCTCTCCATATCGAGAGATTGAGTTGTGAATCGATCATCTGACCTGTTGTACATTGGATAAACTAATTCTCCTTGTGTGTATCGCAACATGGACCAACCGCCTCTCGTGGATCCTTATCTCTGTCGATGCGATCATTGACTAAAACCTGCGGGTTTTGGTCTAACGGAAATCATGATTCCCAACAAGTGGTATCATAGCTCTTTTAGCTTCAAGGGGATGCCTTTGCTGCTGAGGGGTTTTTTTCTCAGCCCTATGGTATACCCTATTCAGTGGGAGATCTGCGGGATCAATTGTTGCAGTGAAAGAAGATGGCAAGCAATGGAAAGATAGAGATCAATAAATTTAATGGTCATAGTTTTGAGTTGTGGAAGCTTAAGATGGAGGATCTACTCATGGATAAAGATGAGTGGATCGTGGTAGATCCAGGTACTAAACCAACGACAATGCCAGCTGAATATTGGAAGAAGTTGGATTGGAAGGCAAAGAGAACAATACAATCGTGTATCTCATTTTTGGTATTGTTGAATGTATCTGGGGAAGCTACGTTGAAGACTTTGTAGGACAAGCTAGGGACTCGGTGATAGAGCATGAGGATGAAGGATGGAGACTCGGTGATAGAGCATATGAACGCCTTCAACACTGTGTTAAGTCAATTTTCATTTGTTGATATTAAATCTCATATGAAGTTAATTGCATCACTTTGTTTTTTTCTCTACCAGATTCTTGGGATAGTCTAGTGATTGCAATAGGTAGCAATACAACTACCTTGAATTTTGATGAAATTGTCTCAGCCTTGTTGTTGAAGGAAATGAGATAGATAAATATGGAGGGTTAGTATGGAGATGCCTTATATGTATGATGAAGGTCCCAAAACAAAAACAAAAATAATTTTTCCAGTGGGAGATCTAAATCTCCAAGAAATTTTGTAAAGGTGTTCTGGAAATGTGGAAAGGAAGGGCGCTACAAAAAGGACTGCAGATCTAAAGCTCCTGAGAAAGGAAAGGGATCTAATGATGCTCCTTCTGCAGAGGAAAAAAACACCTCAGATGAAGGTGGGGGTATGTATTTGGCTTCTTCTTCAAATACACATGTAGATGATGAGGCATGGTTGATTGACTCAGGTGCATCCTTTCACTTCACTCCCCATAGTGAGTGCTTCTGCTAGTATGATAAGTATGATGGTGGTGATGTCTTCTTAGGGGATGATAGGAAGTCCAGAATTGTCAGATGTGGAAAATTCAAGCTGAAGCTGCAAGGTGGAAGGATTAGAACACTTCCTGGTGCTATGCATATTCCTGCATTGGCCAAAAATATGATTTTTGTAAGCAAGATAGATGATGCAGGTGTAAAAACAATGTTCGATAAAGATACCTGCAAGATGGTTTAGGGAGCACTGGTATTAATGCAGATATTTTGGATTGGAAATCTATACAAGCTTTAGGGTAGCACTGTTATTGATGGATGAAACATTTTTGTGGTTCCTAAAAGTGGATTAGAAAGCCTAGCGTTCTGTCGAGAAAAGACCATGCTATGGCATCAAAGGCTTGGACATATTGGAGAGAAGGGCCTTCAGATACTGCATGGAAATGGTATGGTAGAAGGTATGTATAATTTCTCTCTGGATTTCAATTTCTGTGAACATTGTGTATATGGGAAGTAGAATTGGGCGAGTTTTCCTTCTGGTGCTAAGAGGGTGAACAAGATATTACAGCTTGTGCAGAGTGATGTGTTTGGACCTGTGTCAGTTCCATCACTGGGTAAGTTTGTGTACTATTTTTCATTCATTTATGACTTATCAAGGAATACATGGATATATTTCTTGAGGAAGAAATTTGAATTCTTTGACAGATTTAAAGAATTTAAGGCTCTAGTGGAAAACCAGACATAGAAGAAAATAAAGCTGCTAAGGACAAATAATGGTGGAGAGTTCTACAAGAAGCAATTTGAAGTTTTCTATAAGAAGTGTGGTATAGCATGTCATTAGACTACTCCACACACACCTCAGAAAAATAGATTTGTAGAAAGAATGAACATAACGCTGATGGAAAAGGCAAGAAGCATGCTCAGTGGTATCGGGTTAGGACATGAATTTTGGGCAAAGGCAGTGGAGACTGTATGTTACCTGGTTAACATATCACCTTCATCGGCATTGGGGGATAAGACTCCACATGAGGTATGGACTAGTAAGAAACCCTCTATTTCACATCTGAGTGTATTTGGATGTGATGCATATCTACATGTTCCAAAGGAGAAAAGGACCAAGTTGGATAATAAATCTGAAAGGTGAATATTTATTAGGTATAAGGATGGTTTAAAATGTTACAAGATTCGGAACCCATAAACAAGGAAGGTAGTGTATAGTCGAGATGTTGTGTTTAGAGAGGTGAAATATGTTATTAAACCTGAAGTCCTACCAAAGGAATATGAGAAGATAGAGTTTGAGCGAAAGGAGTATGAATCAGACTCTACAATAGAACAATATTTAGAAGAGGAAAAGCCACAAAATCCAGATATGATAAGGTCAGTTTGAGAAAGAAGACAACCAGAAAGGTATAATTCATCTGATTTCTCTTCAAATTTTTCTTTAACTACCATTAACGATGATCCCAGAACTGTCAGGGAGGCAGTGGATTCAAAGGATGGAAAACTTTGGGAGGCTATGGTTTATGAAACGACATCCTTGTACAAAAATGAGGCATGGGATCTGATGGAATTGTTGGCTGGAAGGAATCCCATTGGGAGAAAATGGGTGTTTAAGAAGAAGATGAATGTAGAAGGCAAGGTGGAGAAATATAAATCTCGGTTGGTAGAAAAAGGTTATTCCCCGGTGTTGGAAATTGATTTTGGTGATATTGTTTCTCGTGTTTCCAAGGTTACTTCTATTAGATTACTTTTATCTCTTGCTATTGCATTTTATTTTGAGGTAGAACATATGGATGTGAAGACAACATTTCTTCATGGGGATATGGAAGAGGAGATCTACATGAAGCAACCTGAAGGATTTATGGTGAAGGGTAAGAAAGAACGGGTATGCAGGTTTAAAAGGTCTCTATATGGGTTAAAACAGTCACCAAGGATGTGGTATTAGAAATTTGATACCTATACATGGGGACTTGGCTCCACCAGAAGAAAAGAGGATCATTGTGTTCATTTTAATTTAATTGGTGACCGTGTTATTTATTTGGTTTTGTATGTGGATGATATGTTTCTGATTGGAAATGAGGAATAAATTATCCAATATTTGAAGACCCAATTGTTCTCAAATTCGACATGAAGGATCTTGTTGTTGAAAACTATATTTTTAGCATGGAAATTAAGAGAGATCAGGTAAAGAGGAAGCTCTGGTTAAACCAAAGAAAGTATGTTGAGACAATATTATAGAGGTTCAATATGCAAGATAGTAAACCGATGAAGGTTCCTATTCTTGTAGGTGTAAAACTATCTATTGAATAGTGCCCCAAGACACAAGAAGAAGAGGAGGATATCTCTCATGTTCCATATGAAAGTGTAGTGGGTAGCTTGATGTATGCAATGGTCTATACTAGACTAGACATTGCACATGCAGTGGAAGTATTGAGCAGGTTTATGTCAAAACCAGGGAAGAAGCATTCGACAACAGTGAAGCGGATTTTCAAATATTTCCGTGGCACTAGTGATTATGATTTGTGCTACCAGGGAAGACTAGGATTGGATAGATTTTTGGACATCCTTGGTTTTGTTGATGCACACTGGGTTGGAGATCTGGACCAAAGAAGATCTACAATTGGGTATGTGTTTAGCCTACTTGGAGGTGCATTCAGTTGGATGAGTAAAATATAGTCTGTAGTGGCTCTTACAACTACAGAGGTAGAATACATGACAGCCACTCATGCAAGCAAGGAAGCAGTTTGGTTGCAAAGATTGTGTTCAAGTATGGGGTTGGTGCAGCGAGCTATAAGGATAGACTGTGATAGCCAAAGTGCAATTTTCTTGGCTAAGAACCCTACTTATCACTCAAATACAAAGCACATTGATGTTCAATGTCACTTTGTGAGGGATCTGGTTGAGGATAAAAGTGTGTTCCAGGTAAAGGTGGACACTTTGAAGAATGTTGCAAATGCATTGACGAAGTCTGTGAACACTCATAATTTATCTTGGTGTAGAGAAAAAATGGGTGTTGTAGAGTTGGACTAATGACTAAGCTCCCTTGTGGCCCCCTACAGAAATAAAACAACAAGTGGTATTAGAGCGTAGGTCACAAGTTCGATATATACCTGCCTCACGTTGGGGGAGAGATTGTTGGACATTGGATAAAACAACTCTCCCCCTATGTTTTGCAACATGGACTAACCGCCTCTAATAGATCCTTATCTCTGGCAATGCAATCATTGACTAAAACCTATAGGTTTTGGTCTAACGGAAATCGCGATTCCCAACATGACCAACCCCAAAAGGTGTTCTTTGGAAATCATCTTACAATCTGAATGCAAGAGGAAAACAACACTACAATATTGTAGAAGATCTGGCACAAGCGCCTTCGACGATGTCATTTTTGGAGGTCATTCAGTCGTGCCCATCACAATGGAAGGCACGACTCACTTCCATTGGAGGGATCCTTCACACTCTAATCTAATTATTTTCAATCTCAATAATTTTGTTCCTCACCTCCCATCTCAGGTAGATTTTCTATTTCAAGCTACCATTATGAGAAATATTATTAATCAGATTTTCGTTGATGAAGGTGCTTCGACCTACATCATGTTTGTCACATGTTGGAAAGCCATTGACTCTCCCCCATTGATTCATTACCTTAATACCTTAGAAGCTTTTGATGGTCACGATTCTAGGTCGTACGATATTCTCAAGGTATTTCCCATCCTATTGGAGGTGAAAAAAGTGAACATGGAAGTCGAGGTGGTAAATTCCAACTTGAACTATAATCTCCTTCTTGGACGTAGTTAGACAAACACTATCGTCTGTGTGGTAGCCACCCTCTTTTGTCTCCTTTGTTTCCCTCATAAAGGGAAGATAGTGATTGTGGATCAATTGGATTTCTTCCCCTCCGAGTCTTTAGCACACAACATTCCATATGTTGGAAAGGAAGCTACTCCTTATCAGAACATTGGGCCAGGTCTATTCAAAGACTCGACTCTTATGAGAGTTTTTCTTCTTCTGCCTCCGAATGTCACCTTCATCAATATGATTTTATCTGGTCACGATCCATGGATTGTTACCAATCCCGACCAGATTGATAGTTTTGGTGATGAAATGCCTCTTATCCCAGATGAGAAAATATATCAAGATATTCTCACGGCTATCGAGGTTGCATCCCAAACCAATACTCATTTGGTTTCATCCATAAACACTTATGCAAAGTCTCCCTGGTTTGGTTCTTGGGACTCTGATTATCCCTTGAATGAGATTTTCCCCACTGACAAGAGTGTCATGGGGGTCATGTCTCTCGAAGAAAATCCATGGGATGATGGACATCACCATTTCTCATTTCTCCCAATCCTAGGTGACATCTATGCCTATCTAGGATCCCATGCTTTGTCGGTACTGGCTGACCCACTTTAGAATCTGGCTTTGATTAAAGAAGTGTTGTTTGAGGGAAACATGGGAAATATCACTCCAACTATTAAGATCGACATCTCTATTAAACCAAGGATTTTCGAGAACGTGCATATCGGTGCATCTTGTTCTCCTTATGAGATCAATATCTATAAGGAACTTTTTTAGGAGTTCCGCAATGTCTTTGCATGGTCATATGAATAAATGCCTGGCATTGATCCAAGTATCGTGGTGCATGGATTTCCCACCTATCAGAAGTCAAAGCTTGTTCAGTAACAACTTTGTCCTATGCACCTGAGAAAGGCTACCGCTATAAAGGGTGAAGTTGAAAAAGTTGGCTTTATCTACCTCATACCATTGATAGATTGGGTCTCTAATATTTTTCTTTTCAATAAGAAGCAAGGGACCATTAGGATTTGTGTTGATTACCATGATATCAATCGAGTTCTTCCTAAGGAAAATTACCCCACTTCGTTTATCAATCAGATCATTGATGAATGTGCCCGGAGTGAGATATTTTCCTTTATGAATGGTTTCTCTGGATACTACCAAATTAACATCGCTCTTGTTGATCAACACAAAACCGCTTTTATCTATCAATGGGGGACTTTTTCCTATAATAAGCTCCCTTTCATCCTAAAGAATGGCAAAGAAAACTTCCAGTGAGCTATGTATTATGCATTCCATGACATCAAGCACATAGTTCAACCATATCTCGAGGACCTTCCTACTCATTTTGAAAAATGTTGAGATCACCCGGAGCACCTTAGAGCTATCTTCCTATGCTTTCGACACTATAATATCAGGTTGAATCCTCCTACGTGTTTCTTCTGCGTCGAATGCAGATGGCTTCTTGGTTTCATGGTGTCCAAAGAAGGCATCCACATCGATCCTCTAAAAGTTGAGGCAATCATCAACTTGCCTCCTCCTTCTTCCATTCATCAACTGCAAAGTTTCCAGGGGAAAGCTAATTTCCTCTGTTATTTCGTACTGAATTACACTGATCTTTCCAAATTATTTACGCGCTTATTGAAAAAGGTAATATTGTTCGTATGGGATGGAATTTCTTAGATCTCTTTCGATATAGTAAAACGAGCCCTCATCACAAGTTTGTATATTGGGTATGCAGGTATGTAGGTTAAGGATTATTATATGCATTATGGTTATGTGTAAGTCTTTCATTCTATTGATATGGTTACATACATGATAGATGTTAGTTACTTAGTGTGATCATATGTACATGTGTTGGTTAGTCATGCATGGTATTAACTTGATGACTATGTTATATGTTGTCAATAATTATGTTATATGGTTAACTTGTTGTTGTTATCTTTTATTTAACTTGATGATTAGAGTTATTTCATTTAAGATCTTGATTTTATATGTATCATGCCACTTTGGATTGGCCTACACAGTTGGTTAGGGTTATGACATTCAGGTATGAGTTGACCTATTTTTCATAGTGTGTTGTATTGTGTCTAGAATGATTGTGCATATTTGATTGTTATGCATGAATGTCAATTTTTTATGAGCTTATGATGTGAACATGTTAGAAAGTTACTGTTATGGATATCATGAAATTATTTATGATTGAGCTTATATGTTGGTAATTCGTATCATGTTAAAGTATATTGATTATGCAAACAAGATAGCCTCCCCTGAAATGCATCAAGGTATGAGTATGCTTATGGTGTATACTTGGTGCTTGAATGTTTTATTACATTGTCTATTTGGTGTTTGAGTGTTTGGTGTCTATTATGTCATTTAGTTGATTTATTTAACATGGTACATTTATAGTTTTTTGAGCATTTAAGTAATTACATGATATTAGTATGTGTCTGTAAGATTGCATAAATGAATGGTGTTACACCATTTTTTGGTCATCTAACCTATTATCATTAGATGGACCCAAGTACACCATGTAATACCAATTTTACCCTAAGTAAAATTGCTTTCACTATGTTAAATAACTTAATAAACCACATTTATTAGGTTGTTTATGGTCTAAACAGGAAACCCCAAAAGGAAATATTAAACAAACCTATATTTGTTTGATTTTTCTCATGGAATAATTAATTAAACCATAATTTAATTATTATTCCCAGTCATTTTTAACCAAAAAACAAAGAAATTAATTAGATAAACCTTTGTTTATCTTATTAGTTTCTAGGAATAATTATTTAAATCTTATTTAGATAATATTCCTTGTTAAATATGACCAAATCACCCACAAATAATTAAATAAATCATTATTTATTTAATTATCCTTCAACCACTTCTTTAAAAAGATAAATAAATCATTTATTTATTTATTATTAACAAATAAAGGGATTTGACCCAAGTCAAATACTTTTTCCCTCCAACAAATATAATAAAATATTCCATAAAAGGTGGATCTAGATTTGGTTAACATTATTTTAATCATGCACCAAGATTTAGAATGACCCAATATTTTGTTATAAATAGGAGGGTTTTTCCTACCATTCTTCACCTTTTGTTGCCTATTAGATCACTCTGGATCTATACACTTGGTCACATATCTCCATCATTTGCTCCCATTGAGCTCTATTCTTTGCATTGGGTTTTCTACACCAACTAGAGAGAGAAATCTTAGATCTGAAGTGCTGAGGACTTCCAAGAACCCATCCCACTGAGGAGAATTGGATACGCCTTCTTGTTTTCCTCCCAGGTGCCCCATTAATACAAAAATTCTTTCAAAAATTGTTCTTGTCTTGTTTATTGGTATATGGAGCAAACCCTTGTTTTTACTGCTTAATGTCTTTCCATGCATAGATCTGGTTTTTTGCAGCTCTTTTCTTGTTCAACTAACCGCAGATCTGAAGATATTGGCAGCCACTTTTGTTGTTATGGCTATTAGTTATGCGTAGCTAAAGTGGTCCTTTTTCGTACACTTCGACAAAGGATTCATACTAACAAATGGCGACTCCACACGGGTTTTAAATTACGACTGCTGTCGTTTTTCATATTCCTGCATATCCAGCTACTCCAAACCCTAGGGTTTCTTTTCAACTGTTTATTTTTCCTATTTTTATGTTGTTTTTCTCCTATAAAACCCTAAAACATTAAAATTTCTAACTTCCGTGTGTTTCTGGCCCTATTGCACAGGTAAGCGACATCAACCGCAACTGAGACGACAACTTTTCAGAAAATCTGCCGCCGAGACAACCGGAACAGGAGGTCACACTTTTCAGCCCAAAAAGTGTGACCTGGACCTCCACGTCGCACCTTTCAGCCTATTTTCTGTGACCTGCACTGAAAACAGGTCAGAACCTGTGACCTGCCAATTTTTCAGTGGTTTTTCTGCAATTTTTCTGGGTTTTGCTGAAGCTTCTGTCAGGGTTTTCTAGCCTCTTTCTCAGACCGCCTTGACCTAGTTCTGATCCGTTTTTACTCATCTAAGTGGGAACCTAGCCCCCTAGGGCTTCAGTACCCTCCAGTTTTTGTGGAATAGTTTTAGTTGTTTCAGCCGTCTGTTTTTCATAGTTTCAGCCTTCCCTTTTTCAGATCTGAAACCTCCTCCTCAGATCCCTTTAAATCAACCTTTCTTCCTTTCAAATCACCTCTTCTCGTTTTGTTTGGACCTCTCTTTAGGACCTCCTCCCTGTCCTTTCTGATTTTTGTTGATTTCCTCCCTTTTTCCAGCCACCTTGCCTCTGTCTCTTGGCTGTGATCTGCACCTCTTTTCAGTAGCTTTATCCCTTAGATCCCTGTCCCTTTTGACCTTAGATCTATTGGCCTCTTTTCCGTGTGTTTTTCCTTTATTTTTCCCCTTTTTTTGATTAGTTTTGAGAGACCCGCCTTCTCGGGTTAGATAGATGCACAAGTAGCTATTAATTTTCTGTCATTTCAGCATTATATACTGTTCTCTGCAGATTTATTTTCAGTTATGCAACACACTTTTTTCTTGCTCTCAAAACGGAAAGGGTTTAAAAATTAAAATTAACGCACGCCACACACTGACCCTAAGTGAAGAAGCGCCTGGTTAACACCACCTGGAAAAGACTCTAAAATCAATTGTCACTGCACCTTTTATGCCCTTGACCTCACTTGATTCTGTCCCTTTCTGCCCTTGTCGGTTTCCTTCTTCCCTTTCTGCCCTTTCCCAGAGACTTCTTGGCCTTCACCCTCAGTTTCCGGTCGATCGACCTGCTTTGCCCTGCCGTCGTCGAGCCAGTCCTCCTCCGAGTCCGCACTCCGACTCCTCTCCTGATTCATCAGGTTCTCCTTCTCCTTCTGGTTCCCCCCCTGTCACCTTCACCATGTCTGGTCCAGGGCCTAACACTAGCGGTGCTCCAGGCCCTAATGCCGGAACTAATACTAGCGAAACCGCCACAGGAACTACCTCGGCCATACCCTTTCTGTCGTACATTGCAAGCCTCAGCCTCCCCGATTTCAATTAGTTGATCAACGACCCTATCCGCCATGATGTTGGTTGGCCTGCTATGCCAACCAAGCTCCCCTCCAACATCCCTAAGTTCGAAGGCCTTGCTAGAGAAGATCCAACCAATCATGTCCGATCTTTCCACATGTGGTGTTCCTCCAATTCCATTACCGATGACTCCATTCGTCTTCATTTGTTCGAATGCACGCTTACCGGTGACTCTTCTAAATGGTATGTAGACCAAGCCACCTCTTCCCATACCACCTTTGCGACCATTGCCCAAGCCTTTTTATCTTACTTCCAGCTCCCTCTCCGATACAATACCGGTACGGAGCTCTTGACTTCCTTCAAGCAAACATCTTCAACCCACCTTTCTACCCATGTTCAGGAATGGCGACAAAGACACAGCTTATGTCGAGCTCCCCCCTTCGAAGATTGAATCTATATGGACTGGTTCCTTCGCTCTCTCTTAGCTCCCATTGGCAAAGATGTCGCCTCCCATTTCCCTCAAACCGAAGAAGCCGCCCTCCAAATAGCCTTGAAATATGACCTGATCTACGCCCAGTCTGGTTATGTTTATACCGTCCTTCCTGACCTCCCCAGGCCCGATGGCGCTAATGCCCCGGGGGCATCTCATTCCGCCGACGGTATCATTGGAGCCCTTTCTCATCCATATGCTCAACCTCCTATGGGCTATGGTCCTCCTCCCGGAGGGGCCAGCACCTCTAGCACTCTTCCCCCTCCCGATAGCATGTATCCAGGATACGGCATGCCTCCTCCTGTTGCCCAACCTCCTGCTTACCTCAATGTTTCCCAACCTAACCATTACCCTTATCCGCAGCCTGGTGCGCCAGCTCCTCCAGCATATGCGCTTCCCCCTCCCTTGCCTTTTCAACCCCAGCAACAGCACCTACAGCCCCCTCTAGGGCAAGTATTTGCACAGCAGGGCGCGACTAATCCCCCTTCTTCTCAAAGAAGGTGGAGAGGCAATCCAAATCAATCTGCCCCTGGTACTCGTGGACCCAATCCTCAAGGTTTTGACCCTAACACTACTAACCAGCAACAGGGCACTCAGCCCAAGCTGGACAAGCCTCTTCGTACAAATAAGCCTTGTTTGTGTTGCAGTGTTTATGGCCATTACACCCACAATTGTCCCCTCTTACCCCAGATGCGGCAGATGTGGGAGTCTCAAGCCACATTACGCGGACAACACACCTCCCCTCGTGCTCCTCCTAATGTGGCCACTACCCAACCAGCTGTGTTTACTGATCCTTTCCCTCAGCAAGGATTCGTGGCTACCTAACCACCTGATGGACAGGTCGCCACTCCACCTTCCATTTCTGGTTCCTCCGATTACCAAATCCTCATGATGAACTCTCATCCATCCCCAACCGTCGACCTTCATCTTCAAACTCAGTCTCGCCAGTACCCCAAGCCTCCTGCTCAGTCTGCCCCTGAGCCTCCTTCTTCAGGTTCTACAAAGCCTCTTTCGACATCCAGTGGCCCCTTACATATCCCTCAACTCAAAGTTGAGGTTCATACCAAGATTCCTAAGGGACCATTACATCGAAACGCTGCTTCTGGTCGAGTTTCCCACTCATATAGCATAGTAGATGATTTGGCGCAATCTCCTGCTGCCATTTCCACACTGGAACTCCTCCAGTCGTGTCCTTCCAAAAATAAGGCTCTACTATCTGCCGTGGGCACTGTAGATCCTGCTGATGACCAAATGATTGTTTTTGACGCCACTCAATCGGACCATCCTCCTCTCCCTCCTTCCGTCGCCTTCCAAATCCCAGTCAAAATCCAAAACGCCAACGTTTCCCGGTGCATAATTGATGAGGGGGCATCCACCTACGTGATGTCCGCTTCGGTTTGGAAGCAACTCGGATCCCCTGAGTTGGCCCCTTCCATGATCACCCTTCGAGCCTGGGATGGCCATGCCTCCCAGCCCATTGGCCTGTTTCGTAATTTTCCTATCACCCTTACCGGTAAGACTGTTTGCATTGACGTCGAAGTCATAGACGCCCCGCTAGACTACAACATTCTATTGGGGCGAAGCTACACCTATGCTATGTCTGATGTCCCATCCGTGGTTTTCCGCAAGATGTCTTTCCCCCATAATGGAAAGATAGTCATTATTGACCAGTTGACATATCATGAGTCGGCATCTCAAACCTCCCCGGAGACGACTATCTCTTCTGTAGCCAATAAGAAAACCGTCGATTCCTTGACCAGTGTCTCCCCCGGTGTCTACAAATATTCCTCCCTGCTTGGAACTTTTCTTACTCTCCCCCCTCCTCCTATCACTGATCCCAGCTTATTGAATGTTTGCATGATGCAATCGTCTCAGGCTACCCTTAAGCGGCCTGCTTCGGCTAGTCAGCCACCTCAACCTCGCCCTCCGCAACCCGCTCCTAGCCATTCATCTCAGCCAGCCGGACCCCCTCCTTCTGGCCCTTCTCCTACAACTGGTATCCCTGAACCCCTTTACCCTCCTGGATCGGTTCCCCCAGGCCTTAACCATCTCGGAGCCGTCTCTCCTGGTCATTTCCCTGCTTGGCAGATACCTTTCCTGGCTCCCCCTCCCGGAGTATATTCTGTCACCGTCATGGCCACCCTCTCTCTCCCTAACCTGAACTTGGGCATACCGGTCTGATACCTTGATCCTCCAGCTGCTACCCCCCTGGCCACCCCAAACCCTACATGCCTTTGACACCAGTTCAACCGGTCCCCCTCGCTTCCTCCGTTTCCACTGTGCCCCCAGCACCTCCACAGGACCCTTCTCCTGTCGTGACGGCTCCCGAGAAAAAAGGCAAAGCCCGCAAGGGGGCACCCAAAGACAAGACCACCACGACTGACTCGGCCCCTCCTCCACCTGCAAAGCCTTGTGCCTTGTGTGATGTCGCCGGTCATCCCACCCATGCTTGTCCCGAGTTGCCCCGTATTCAGCCCATGGTTAAAGTCGCGTTCCCCGAATCTACGGTCCCTGAAGCCTCCATTCCTTCTTCGTCCGTAACCAAGAACCCCAAGACTCTCCGCACCAATAAACCCTGTGCTTTGTGCGGTGTTCATGGCCATTACTCCCACCATTGTCCTCACCTGACGCATTATCGAGCCTCTTTAGAGGTAGTCCGAGAGTATGAGGTTGAGAAAAATCAATCCGCCTCTCCCATACTTGCGCAGTATGCTTCGGGCCAGCTTGAGGATCCCCCCGCTCCCATTGACATTCCCCCCCTGATGTTCAGATGACGGAGTCCACTACGACCATTCTTTACCTATCCTCCTTTGCGCGACCATTGGAGCCTAGTCCCTCTGCACCCTCCCCTGTTGTTTCACCTGACCCCCTCTTTTCTACCCATACACGAGATCACTCCACTCGTATCTCGGTTGACCTCCGCAGCCCGAGTCCTCGCCATACTTCCGATAGCCCTCATATAACACCCTCTAGTTTGAGTCATAGTCATCCTGCTCCTTGCGCTCCCTCCAGCAGTTGCCGCTTGCTGTCTTCTTTACACTCACGCTGCCGTCATTGTCTCTCTTCCCCTCATTTTTTGTCTTGTAACACCATTCTGCAAGACCCTCCGTCCACACCCTTTATCGGTTACGCTGATGGTGCAAGTCGTTACTCCCGGAATCTAGCCTCGGCAGGTTGGGCCATCTTCACCCCCTTGCATGCCCTTGTTCTCTCCAACGGGGTCTGCATTGGTTCTGCCACCAACAATCAGGCCGAATATGATGCAGTGCGTGGTCTCTTAGCCGATGCCCTCTTCCATCGTATCCTCCATTTGCACGTTCGTTTGGATTCCCTACTTCTTGTCATGCAACTAAATGGTGTTTATCGTGTGCATAACCCTGTGTTGTTTAGACGCTATTTACGAGTGAAACTCTTGATACGTGCATTTGAAACCATAACTTTCAACCATGTACCTCGAGAACAGAATCACTATGTAGATAGTATTGCAAACCATGTTCTAGATTGGCATTTATCACACGCATTTCATACAAGACAATAACATTTATATTCTTTAAAAAACGATGCATATCCATAATATGTGTCGCAAAACATGTGTTTAGAGTCCATCTACTCTGATACATAAGACATGCCCATAGCATGTTACAAAAAACTGAAAACTGGGGGCACCACCTGCCCCTACATACACACTAGGGGGCACCACATGCCCCACACCTAATCACTATCTGGCGGATCCCAAGCCAATGGCTCTGCCCCTGCAGCCCGTAGATCTCGTATGCCCTGACCGGCCATCGCCATGCGTCGCATGACACCTCACCATTCCGAGGGTAGACCAATACATGGCTCTATGTACTGGTCGTCTAAGTCCTGCCATCCGCGCTCTGATACTCCGGTCAGCAACCTTTCGCATCTACGGCGGATGTCTTCCAGAAGGGCGGCCGCATCCTCATTATGCGCTGCTCTCGACCCACTCGGACCTGCAGCTCCAGATGCTGCCGGTCGTCCCATATATCCGGCCGATTTTACTGGAGCTATATCTGCATACCAGAAGTACATGAATCAATACCCTATCTAATATTCAAAAAATTTAACATGCCCATAAAAGATAGCAATCTGTCACTTACCATCGGGCCCCCATACTCGACCAGACGGAAGTGGCAGGTCTGTATCTCCACAATAACTCATCCCACTATAGGGATAGTCGTCTATGTATAACGGCATTTGATCCCAATGGGAAAAAAACATTGGTCGAAACACTTGCCCGACCGCCCCTCCTCCTCCTCTGCACAGTAGCCGCCCCCACCGGCGCATCCTGGGCTCTCTCGGGCCCCCATCTGGGAGCTGTATATGAGGCCGCAAGGTCGGGATCTTCTCAAAGAAGAAGGCGCACAATGAAGTCCCATACGAGCAATCGTGGTTCACTTGCCGCCTGCAGAACGACAACTGCCGCTTTAGCGACACCAGCATCATTTGGGCCCACCCATAGTAGGTCCCACCCAACACACTCTCCACAATCATCATCTGCCCCCCAGTGATGTGATGGAGTGCCTGGTTGCCCAGGATACGCAGCACCGCTGCGGCCACTGCACGGGTCTCTAGCCTCTCTAGATCCCCGATCGGTATCCGATTCCCCTTGACTTGGAGACCCAGTCGACAATGTCACTCCACAAACTCCATGATATGCCGCCCCCGCGGTAATACTGGCTGCGTATTTCCCACCATCCCAAGTGGTGGGAGACCTGTCAGGAAATACACATCCTGGACTGTCAGTTCGATCCTGTGCCCCTGCACTACAAATACCTCATGCTCTGGATCCCAATAATTGATAATCCGGGCCAACAAGGGCTCTCCAGCTCTCATCAAAGGGTTCTCCAAAAAATTTATAACCCCAAACCTGGCCAACACACGACGGACACCTTGATCTGCCTGGATCTCTGCCCATAATGTACCCAGGTCTCTCTCTCTCCAATTAACCCGTATATCTGCCATATCTGCACAAAAACATCATATTTGTCAACATACATATAGGGAATACCATAACCAAACACAAAAACCCAATTCTCAGCCATAAAACAGCACTAAAACCCCCTCATCTCCCAGGTCGCAGTTTTCTGCCCAATTCTGGAACAGGTCGCACTTTTTGCTCTGAAACCTGTGTTGAGCCTTACAATTGCCTTCTCTTTTACAAACCTTCACATCAATCCATCATTATTTTATCACTTCATAAGCCTAAAATCAATGAAGAATGATTAGGATTGCTTAAAGGTTACATGAAATTGATTAACATATTGTATTTTCATGATTTTTTCTATTTTAACAATTTTCTGCAAAATAGCTACAAAATACAGGCATTCCGTAGCTGACCGCGCATTCCGTAGCTGATCCCGAATTCCGCAGTTGTTTTACAGTTTGAGTGGGTTACAGGTGTCGTCTCAAAGAAAGGCGCATATGGGCAAATTCCAGACTTCATCCACATCATTCCTTGCTCCCTACAAAGTCTAAGCACAATCCTACATGTGGTTATGCACGTGGGAAACCAAAACCAAGAGGTAGAGTTATACCGGGACACAGACTCTACAGCTGTCTGCAGCAAAAGTATGCAGCCTTCAATAAGAGTTTTAATTCGAATAGGAATGGGAAAGACAGTAATTCCTACATTTTCTCAAGTTCTGTTATGTAATTTTATTATAAATATGACTTGGGAGACCAAGCAACGCTGGTTAGATCTTAGTTAGATTTTGGCTTTTGCTGCCAACCGTGAATACTCTGTTTTAAGTATTTTTCTCCTTTAATGAAAAATACATTGTTCTAGTGCAAGAGCTGAGTCAACGTTAATTGCATTTACAAGCTAATTCGACAGTAGAGGGCCCCTACTACCCGAGAAGCTCCGTTCAGATGATTTAGATAAGTAGCCTTAGCTTGATTTCGTTTTCAATTTCCAATTTCAATAGTTTTTTTAACTTCATGCTTTTACGCTCATTTACATTACATATTACAGTTAGTCTCATTCTAATGAATTCTTCCAAAATATCTCTAATGATGAATGGGAATTAACTGTGGTATTTTAGGAGTTTAATTGTGTTTTCATTTCAAACTATGTTTTCTGCCAATTTGCATTAGATAGTACAGCCATACTTGTTTTTGTAATATGCAATAGACTAGTTGCATGATTAATTTAGTCATAACACTCCGGAGGTTGTTTGCATTTAGTTTTAACTCTGTCAACATACTTCAAGTTTGATAATGGCATCAACTATGTTTACTGTGTTTTAAGTAGATTAGTGGCACACTAGCTTAGTTTTAGTTCATTTTGTTTCAAGATAGATTAATAACATTCTAGCTTAGTTGTAGTCACTGTATTTTCAGATTGATAGATTGCACTCTCACCTAGTGTTATCCATTGCATTTTAAGTAGTATTAACTGTTAACATTAAAACTCACAGCCTTCATTATTTACAAAACTTACTTTTTTTCTGAATCTATATTGATATATCATCACATGAACAGAGGTTAGTCATATTAGTTTAAGGCTTTGATTATCCTGCAAATCTTTTATGAATTCACCAATAGCCTTTTTCCCAAACATTATTCTAGAAAATCTCTAAATTTCTGAATAAGGCTTAGTAGTGATAAATCAAGTTGCAGAATAGAATAACTTCAGCATCATAGGTTAATTTAGTTTTTTGTAATATTATGAGTTGATTGTTTAGTTAGGAGAACTTCATTTACACTTAGCATTCCATTTCTCAAGTTCATTTCAAGTTCATGTTGTGATTTGTTTCTTTGTCATAGAGTCATTATCAAGCTTTGTATTTGTTGTTTGCTAGTCATAGTTTAGGTTTGATTCTGTTTCAGTATTTGCATTTGTCATTTGTCATCCATAGTTTAGGCTTCACTCTGTTTTGACCAATAGTTTCCCTTCATTAGCACTTAGTTCTTTTCCTTTTCAAAATAAAATCACAAAACTAAAAACATCATAAAAACACTAAACACAACAAAGTAGGAAGAGGTTACCTAGGCACATATAGTGCACCACACTTCAGCAGTTTACTGACCCTGGTTGACAATTAATGAACTCAATTTAGGAGACTAGGTTGAGACCAAACATTTTGGCGCCGTTGCCAGGGAAGTGTAACTAGGTATCCTGATTTCCTACATCCACAAAAACAAAAACAAAAACATCAATCACCTACCACACCCACTATATCATGTGGTGCAGTAAGAGCCACACATCCACATCATGAATTCATATTTTTGCAGGTAGAAGAAGAGGTGACAAAGCAGGTGGAAGAAATGGATGGAGATGATGACAATGAGGAAGATCCTTTTCGATTTCCTATTCAAGAAATTGATATCAACATTCAAATGAAGAACATCCATCCATCTGTGCTTCCTAACTTCAAAGGTATGAGATCAGAAGACCTGGAAACCTTTCTTTTTGAATTTGAAATCATTTGTAGATCTTATGGCTACTCATTGCACATGCAAAAATTGAATTTGTTTCCGGCAACATTGAAAGATAGAGCTCTTAGATGGTTCATGACTTTAGGAACAAATTCTATAAGGACATGGGATGATATGAAAAGAGTATTTTTGGAAAAATATAAAGGTTATTGCATGCACCATGACCTTAGAAATGAAGTCTTTAACATGAACAAAAAAGAGGATGAAAGCCTAGAAGATTTAGTAGAGAGATTTACTTATAATATCAAAAGATCTAAATTGCATAATTTAGGATCAGATGCATTAAAAACTCTTCTACTAAATGTTATAAAGGATGAATGGATTGATCTTCTTAATCTTGTGGGAAAAGGAGATGTTTATCGATTGTCATTTCAAGAAATTTGTGAACTATGCAAGAACATATCAAGAGGAAAAGCAAAGTGTGTAAGATCCCCTCAAGATCCATTTATGGCAAGAGTAAGTAAGTTAGCATCAAGATTGGTAAGTCAAACTGAACCTAACAATTTGCTAAACATTCTTGGTAATTTAAATGAACAAACTGACATGCTAAGAATGCAAAACAAGCAAAAAGTTGCTTCATTTATATTTTGCCTTAAATGTAGAAAGAAACATACTTTGCATGAATGTCCACTTGATAACATTAAAATGTGTAAAATTTGTGCAGGATCACATACTACTGAAGATTGCCCATCATTACCAGGGTTGAAGGCAATTTACCAAAAGGATAATGGAGCAAATCAAGCACAAGAGAAACTTTGTTATGTAGCTCCAAAAGGACTATGGCAGCCTCATCAACCCAATATGATGCAATATCCTTATGCATAGTATCAAGGTTATGCACAACAATCTCAAGGTAATTGGAAAACACCCTTGCCTTGGCAATCTTGGCCATCTCAATCCCAACCTCAAAACCAACTTTGGAAACCTTGGCCATCTCAATTCCAACCTCAAAACCAATCTTGGCAACAAAGTTTGAAAAGGCCATACAAAGGAAATCCACTTTCTGCTCAATCTTTTCCTCTCTATCCTCAATACCATGATCAATGTTATCCATACCATTTGTCTCCACCACAACATCAAAATCACCCTCATTTTACCTCAATTCAACCTTTCCCATTACCATCCACACAAGCACTCCAAAGATTCCCCGCTCCACTACCTCCACAACCATTTCATATCCCCAACAATAAAACACCTCAATCAACTTACAAATCTGAGGTATTGCAAAATGATTCACCAGCTGTCATTGAAGAACAACAAACAGAAGAAGAAGACTCAGATAAGGTCCAAGAATCAGGGATGTCTATTGATAAAGAGGAGATATTGGAACCAGAGATTGAAAAGTCTCATGCATGCCTATCACTAGATTCTATGAATGGAGATCATATCTCCGAAGACTTGCATTTCATGATAGAGGAAAGACAAGGAAGACAAGATTACATTGAATCTTGGTTCAATTCAGTCATTGGATTCCAATGCTCAATTATTCAATATCTTTTGACATCATCTAAATCAAGACAGTTGGCATCTCATATACAGGTACATATCAAAGAGTGTCTTTCAAACCTGCATATGAGTTCATCTATCATCTTGTTACAGACATGGTTCCATTGGAAGTACTCATATACTTGAACAAGATTTTCTTTTTCAAGTAGAGTAGGACATAAAAAAAAAAAAAGAGAAAAAAAGAAAAAAAAAAGAAAGAAGAAAAAAAAGAAAAAAAAAGTAAAGAGAAAAATAAGTCCTATTGTGAAAACCAGCTTGCTGGCGCAATTGGACATGAGCTTTGTTTGAAAACCAGGCAACTGGCGGGAAAAGTTCACAATAAGTTCTGCAATTTCATGATGGTTTCAATCTTTCATGGTTTTTCAAATCATTCTTGGTTCTATGCTCGAGTTGGATGATGTGGAATTCCTTAAGGTCCACCTTCCAACAGATCTTGTCCCATCGACCTCAACACTTTATCTGGGATCAAGATTAGAGATTATTTGGAGTGCCTTGGAGCTTGCATTCATCAATGGCAAGCCTTCTCGTTGATAACAATGGGAATACAACAATGTCTCATGATTGTCAAATCTTGCAGGCGACTCGACTTCGACACATTCATTCGTCCCTGTCAAGATGCACTGAGGTACCTTGACACTCATTTACATTATCGGTGAGTTGTCTCGCATTGGTTAACGATTTTCATTATTGATCGGTAATCCAAATATTTCTTCCCATGCTCGACTTCGACACATTTATTCGCATGGTAAGAATTGTACCATGAATGTTGGCTTTGATGAAGACTAATGGTTTTATGGAATAAACAACAAATTGCAGCAGTACATTTTATTAGTTTCTTGTAGCAGCATGTTCATATTCTTGTCAATTCAACCACAGCTGCGGAAAGTGGCAGTTTCTGCAGCTATTGCTGAAGCAACCTGTTTTCGTCTTTTTGCAACTTTTTCCAGAAGGTAGTTTTGGCACAAATATTGCAAGAGATTGGAGTAGAAATAAAAAATTCTGAGCTTCTGGGTTTTCTCAGAATATGATAAATTGAGTAAGACATGGACAGAATTTGGAAAAAATAAATTTTCAAGGGCATTTCAGAAGGGTTTTTCAGACAGATTTTCAATTTTCAGCATTATGGACAGAATAGGACAGATTTGAGTATTTTTGCACAGCAGCACCTTTTCTTCATCAAAATGAAATTCTGGAAGCATGTGGCAGTAGAGAAGGTAAAAATACACAGTTTCCCTCTGGAATCACTCAATTTTGCCTTAAAATGAGTTCGTGGCGTACTTTTTTGTTGCAACATTGGGCAAAATGAAGGGTGAAACAGGGCAGAAATTGATTTTGTCATAACTTTCAAACCGTGCATCCGTTGGTCTTGAAATTTTTAGGGTAAATGCATTGAGGTAGGGTGAATAAACACAGAAAATTTCAGAAAATTTCAGTATGGATTCTTCAAGAATTTGGCCACTTTCACCTACAGCCATTTCTCATTTTCCGGGAGATCCGTGTAACCAATGGCAAAGAGTTTTCGTCAGAAGATGCATAATAATATTGGTGACAACCTCAGAAAATTTCAGGGAAGTCTGATGTACCATTTGAGAGAAATTGCAAAATTCATTTCATTCTACAATTCCACTCCATCTCATTCCACTTTCACTCCATCTCACGCCATTTTCATTTCATTTCACAAGTCCACTCCACTTTCACTCCATTACATTTCACATCCATCTTCCATATTCATACTTCATTTCTTTTTACAGATTGCATGTTGCAGCCACATCTTGTTCAGCAGTTCTGACATAATTGTATAGCCTACAAAGAGATGATGATTACAGGAAATTGAAGGATTATGTTTTGAAGACCAACATGCTCAAAGAGGACCAAAGGAACAACATCAAGCACAGCAATTAACAAGGTCAAAATTCTGAGGTAAATTGTGAAAATTATTTTAATAGCAAAAAGTTAAAACATGAAATAGATACAATGTGTATAATCATGTGTTTCGTAAACAACCTATCATTCGAATTGATTAGCCATATCCCTTATCCAACATTCCATATCTCACCACAAGGTCATCATAAATTCTCTATCAGATCCATAGCCACTTCATTTTTCCTTATAGCTTAATCACCTCCATCCATTCACTTCCATTACACTTTGCAGCCAATCCATCTCTAAGTGCAGAAAGGTAATTATAAGGGTGAAGCATCATTCTTCAACTAATCCATCTTCAGACACAGAGATACAGTTTCAAAATAAAGTATTAGACTCTATAGTTAGTCTAGCTTCAAGCATAGAAAAGTAATTTTGAAATGAAGATAATTTGCACAAAGGAGGAATGTGGCTAATTGTCAGGACACAATCAGTTGAAGTCAAGTATTTGGAAGGATATCCACAAGTCAAGGAGCTACTACAATAAGAAGGGAGGCTAAATTTTATAGAGAAATTTGATGGCTTCCATAAGGAGATTACAAAATCTTTTGTCAAATCTTTTGATGGAGCAGAAGAAGAGAAACTGACATGGATATTGAAAATATACTTGACACTCTACTACAAAAGGAAGATGAAGAACTAATCTTTGAAAAGTTAACAGAGATTAGAAAATAGATTAGGGCCAAAAGAAGCAGAAAGATAAGGTTGGATGTTCTAACAGAGGTTTCAAAGCACATGGAATAAATTTTGATGAAATTGCATGAGGACATGCAATAGTCTTGCAGTGGGGGTATGTTGAGCCCTAGAATTGCCTTCTCTTTTACAAACCTTCACTTCATTTCATCATTATTTTATCACTTCATAAACCTAAAATCAATGAAGAATGATTAGGATTGCTTAAAGGTTACATGAAATTGATTAACATATTGTATTTTCATGATTTTTGCTATTTTAACAATTTTCTGCAAAATAGCTACAGAATACAGGCATTCCATAGCTGACCGCGCATTCCGTAGCTAATCCCGCATTCCGCAGCTGTTTTACAGTTTGAGTGGGTTACAGGTGTCGTCTCAAAGAAAGGCGCATATGGGCAAATTCCAGACTTCATCCACATCATTCCTTGCTCCCTACAAAGTCTGAGCACAATCCTACATGTGGTTATGCACGTGGGAAACCAAAACCAAGAGGTAGAGTTCTACCGGGACACAGACTCTACAGCTGTCTGCAGCAAAAGTACGCAGCCTTCAATAAGAGTTTTAATTCGAATAGGAATGGGAAAGACAGTAATTCCTGCATTTTCTCAAGTTCTGTTATGTAATTTCATTATAAATATGACTTGGGAGACCAAGCAACGCTGGTTAGATCTTAGTTAGATTTTGGCTTTTGCTGCCAACCGTGAATACTCTGTTTTAAGTATTTTTCTCCTTTAATGAAAAAGACATTGTTCTAGTGCAAGAGCTGAGTCAACGTTAATTGCATTTACAAGATAATTCGGCAGTAGAGGGCCCCTACTGCCCGAGAAGCTCCGTTCAGATGATTTAGATAAGTAGCCTTAGCTTGATTTCGTTTTCAATTTCCAATTTCAATAGTTTTTTTAACTTCATGCTTTTACGCTCATTTACATTACATATTACAGTTAGTCTCATTCTAATGAATTCTTCCAAAATACCTCTAATGATAAATGGGAATTAACTGTGGTATTTTAGGAGTTTAATTGTGTTTTCATTTCAAACTGTGTTTTCTGCCAATTTGCATTAGATAGTACAGCCAGACTTGTTTTTGTAATATGCAATAGACTAGTTGCATGATTAATTTAGTCATAACACTCTGGAGGTTGTTTGCATTTAGTTTTAACTCTGTCAACATACTTCAAGTTTGATAATGGCATCAACTCTGTTTACTGTGTTTTAAGTAGATTAGTGGCACACTAGCTTAGTTTTAGTTCATTTTGTTTCAAGATAGATTAATAGCATTCTAGCTTAGTTGTAGTCACTGTATTTTCAGATTGATAGATTGCACTCTCACCTAGTGTTATCCATTGCATTTCAAGTAGTACTAGTTGTCAAAATTAGTCTCTCGGCCTTCATTATTTACAACTTAATTTTGTTCTGAATTTATATTGATACATCATCACATGAACAGGGGTCAGTAATATCATTTTAAGGCTTTGATTATTCTGCAAATCTTTTACAAATTCACCTATAGCCTTTTTCCCAAACATTATTCTAGAAAATCTCTAAACTTCTGAATAAGGCCTAGTAGTGATAAGTCAAGTTGCAGAATAGGGTAACTTCAACATCATAGGTTAATCTAGATTTTTGTAATATTATGAGTTGATTGTTAAGTTAGGAGAACTTCTTCATTTACACTTAAAGATTCCATTTCTCTCAAGTTCATCTCAAGTTCATGTTGTGATTTACTTCTTGCCATCCTAGGGTCATTATCAAGCTTTGTATTTTGCTAAGTCATAGTTTAGGTTTGATTCTGTTTCAGTATTTGCATTTGTCATTTGTCATCCATAGTTTAGGCTTCACTCTGTTTTGACCAATAGTTTCCCTTCATTAGCACTTAGTTCTTTTCCTTTTCAAAATAAAATCACAAAACCAAAAACAACATAAAAACACTAAACACAACGAAGTAGGAAGAGGTTACCTAGGCACATATAGTGCACCACACTTCAGCAATTTACTGACCCTGGTTGACAATTAATGAACTCAATTTAGGAGACTAGGTTGAGACCAAACAACCTGCTTCCTAGGTTGCACTTTTTGGCCCAAAAAGTGAGACCTAGCCGTAGAGATGAAGGAGGGTCTGTTTCTAAGATTTTGGGCCCTAAATTGAACTTTCAATCCATCAAAATGAAAGAGTAAGGTTAGGCCTCTTACCTGCAACTGACGGATCTCGATTCCAACAGTCGGTTTGTCCGCTACGCTCGCCGCAAGATTTAGGGCCTTCTCTCCTCTCTAGATTCACCACAGCAACAATAGAAAATGAGTGAATTTGGAGGGAAAACTGCCTTATTAAAAGAGAACCCCTGTTTCTTCTTTCGACTGCTGCGACCATACCGTAGCCCGGTTCGACAAACCGTCTGCACCGTTGGAAAGCTCTCACCGAGCCCTAAAATGGGTATCTGTTAGTTTTTTGTGATTTGATACTTCACCACAACACATTTTGTCCAAGAAGGGTCACTTCACCTCTCCTTAAAATCGAATTTCCTCACTTACGACACTTGTACTTGGGGCACCATTTTGCCTCCTTACTTGTCTTTGTTCGTGTCAATTTTCGTCATGAGTTCCCATCTTGCACTCATGTTTTCATGGTCCCCCATTGGGCCTTTACTGTGTGGTAGCACCATCGAGTCGCCCTTGTTTAGAGCATCCAAGTTGAGTCATCATCGCATTCATGGAGTCTATCCCGAGTCCCTTTGTACCCCGCTATAGCCCTCCATCCTTCATTGCTTGGTCTCTCTCTTGTGTCACATTATGACCTTCAGTCCCACTATCCCCTATCCCTTCTGATATTGTGTCAGTCGCTGCCATGTCATGCATGCCCTTTTTTCTCTAACAAGGGAAGTCGTCCATTCGCTACTCAGTCCTTTCCATTTCACTATCATCATTAGTGTCAGTCTGTCTGTCGCTCTACTATTTTCTCTCATGCCTTAGTTGAGGATCTCTCATTGCCTCACCTATGGCGGACCTCCTTCTGTCGACATCAGCTCATTCATTCCAGAAGCTAGGTCTAGAGGGCAGTGTACCTTGGTTCCATCTTCCACTCTTGTTCGGTGCCTCGGATCAGGCAAAGGGATCTCTCATTACCCTTTGACTTGATTGTTTCTCCACTCCAGCTCTTTTCAGCATGATCAAGATCCGTATGCTTGATGGTTCAGTGATACAGCAGCAGCTCTTGATGATTCCCGGGTGTGTGTGAGATGTCTCAACCCTCATGAGGGGGTGGCCCTGCAGGTAGCCCCCCACATGCCTGGATGACCTCCTCCTTGCAGCCTTCGATGCAGCTCCAGATATTTGATGATGTTGGCCTTAGCCACTTGCAGCGCCTCTTTGATTTGCATGTATCAGTCAGATTTTGTGAGCCCTTCCCCATTTACAAGGGGCATTTGGGTTGTATTTGTATCTCATGTACTCAGATATTATTGTATCAGTCCTGGCTGTTATCCCAGGCACAGCATGTATGTGGGATTCCTCATTGTATTTTTATCTGTCTCATGATTATGCCGGCTATACTTTATGGTTCGGTCCCTTGTTTACTGGACAAACTATTCTTTTATACTTTGTCTCGACGGGCATAGGTATGCCTCCCCCGCCGCCTTCAGCACAGGTACCCTATCATAAAAAGAGACTTGTTGCACCTGTGAGTCTCGTCTCCTCAGGGTCTAGTTCTTCAGCACACTATCTACCTTGCATTTCTCTCTCTGACTTCCCTTTTTTTGTCTGGTGATTGAGTTCTTACAACGTACTTCGGTCATACGATTTTCTCCTGACACTCGCACGCTGGGGGGAAATCTGTTACACCATTTTTTGGTCATCTAACCTATTATCATTAGATGGACCCAAGTACACCATGTAATACCAATTTTACCCTAAGTAAAATTGCCTTCACTATGTTAAATAACTTAATAAACCACATTTATTAGGTTGTTTATGGTCCAAACAGGAAACCCCAAAAGGAAATATTAAACAAACCTATATTTGTTTGATTTTCCTCATGGAATACTTAATTAAACCATAATTTAATTATTATTCCCAGTCATGTTTAACCCAAAAACAAAGAAATTAATTAGATAAACCTTTATTTATCTTATTATTTTCTATGAATAATTATTTAAATCTTATTTAGATAATATTCCTTGTTAAATATGACCAAATCACCCACAAATAATTAAATAAATCATTATTTATTTGATTATCCTTCAACCACTTCCTAAAAAAGATAAATAAATCATTTATTTATTTATTATTGACAAATAAAGGGATTTGACCCAAGTCAAATACTTTTTCCCTCCAACAAATATAATAAAATATTCCATAAAAGGTGGATCTAGATTTGGTTAACATTATTTTAATCATGTACCAAGATCTAGAATGACCCAATATTTTGTTATAAATAGGAGGGTTTTTCCTACCATTCTTCACCTTTTGTTTCCTATTAGATCACTCTGGATCTATACACTTGGTCACATATCTCCATCATTTGCTCCCATTGAGCTCTACTCTTTGCATTGGGTTTTCTACATCAACTAGAGAGAGAAATCTTAGATTTGAAGTGCTGAGGACTTCCAAGAACCCATCCCATTGAGGGGAATTGGATACTCCTTCTAGTTTTCCTCACAGGTGCCCCATTAATACAAAAATTCTTTCAAAAATTGTTCTTGTCTTGTCTATTGGTATATGGAGCAAACCCTTGTTTTTTCTGCTTAATGTCTTTCCATGCATAGATCTGGTTTTTTGCAGCTCTTTTCTTGTTCAACTAACCGCGGATCTGAAGATATTGGCAGCCACTTTTGTTGTTAGGGCTATTAGTTATGCGTAGCTAAAGTGGTCCTTTTTCGTACACTTTGACAAAGGATTCATACTAACAAATGGTCTTGTTTTAGGATGGTTGTACTAACGCATTATGTGTTGAGGCAGTTGATATGTACTTGAGTGTAAGTAGGTGATAGTTGTAGAATTATGTATTATGACTTATGACTATGAGTTGATTGTACATCCTGACATAGTTGTTAGACTTGGTAAAGGTTGATTTCTAATTAAAGTAGATATGTTGTCTTGATCTTTGCAACATGTGATTGGTATGTGTGAGATGCTACATGGAAACCCGCTTGGTATTTGCATCACAAGGTAATAGTTGATGTGTTTTTATAACTAATAGTTGGGTGATGTGACAATACATTGTTAGACTCAATTGCAAAAAGGTAAGGCAACTAATATGGTGTTATTTTTATTTATGCACTGAATATGTGTTTACGACAACGTGATACAATTAGTTTCATGGAAAGAGATTTATGTGAAATCTTGAAGAAGGCTTGGGCTGAGCTTTCCTTTGGAAGCATTGGGAACCATGGGGGTTGAGTCATGGTGTTTGTTTCCAGACTTGTGCTTTTGGTCTTTGTGATTTGTTGCGCTTGATTTGTGGTTTTTATTGCATCTAGTGCATGATCATGCCACCTTGTTTGTGGTGTCATTTGGTGGTTTTCTTCTTGTTTGTTTCTTGTTATTTCCTTCTTCTTTTTTAGTCTTGGGAATTGGTTGGGAAAGAGGAAAGTTAATGGAGTTTAGGGAGAGTTGAATGGAACTTAACAAGTAATGAAATACTCAGATGAAGCTTGGTGCATGAGTAAGGGCAGTTTAAGGCAAAAGTATGATAGTGAAGTGGATTCATATTTCATTGGGTCCATTAGTGTAATGGACGGTGGAAGGACAACTATGAGAAAAATAACCAGGAAAGGTGGAGTAAATGAATTTGAGGCGTCAAATTCCTTGGCTATGTTGGGAACTATTGTTATCAATGTTGTGCATACTATGTACACATAAAGGGAGTTATCTTAACCTTGACCTTATGATATTTGGTAGCCATGTTGTGATAATTATTATGATAATGTCTATATATGTATATATGCATGTATGTATGTCATTTTCTGACAGGATCATGATTGGTTTATGTTGATGTTTATATATATATACATATATGTATGTATGCATTTTTGCGACTGGATGATCAGGAATCATGATTGTTTCATGCTGGTGTTTATATATATATATATGTGTGTGTGTGTGTGTGTGTGTGTGTGTCGTTGTCTGATAGGGTCAACGAGAATCATTCTCATGGAGGAATGATTTCTTATGTAGGTGAATGGTATGAAGAGGTTCCTAGTTTATGAGGAATCAATTGGGAAGAGTAGCCCTAACATATCTACAAGGTCAGTACCATGTGGATATGAATTGATATTATATGTTTGTACTATGCCTATGTTTATGTTATGAACATGTAATATTGAGGGATACATAACCAAAATGGAAGCAGTGTGATCGGTGGCATAATATAACATGCATGAATAGTGAAAGGACCCTAGAAGAAAGGTTTCTTGGTAGATTTAGTGTGTGGTCTATGAATGTGCAGTACTATTGATGTGTATATGTTGTACATGTTGTACTTGTGATGTTGTGTACATGCAGTTTGGTGTATATATGATACTGTGTATATGTTGTTTATGCAGTGTTATGTACATATAGTGTTGCTTACATGCAATGCTATGTACAGATGGATTTTTGTACATGTTGTTTATGCAATTCAATGTATAAATGGCATTGTGCACATGTTGTTTATGCAGTGTTTTGTATTGATGGTCTTGTGTGCATGTTTGATATGCAGTGTTATGTACAGATGGTGCTTTTCACATTTTGGATATGTGACGTTGTGTACATATGGTGTGGTGTGCATGTTGTATATATGGTGCTATGTACATGTGGTGTTGTGTGTATGATTGCACATATGGTGTTGTGTGCATGCGGTGTCGTGTACATTGTACATGGGGTTTTGTGTGGAGATGGTGCTATGTACATGGTGTGCATGTGGTACTATGTACATGTGGTGTTGTGTACATGTCGTGCATGTGGTGTTGTGTACATGTGGTGTTTTGTACACATTGTGCAGGTGGTGTTGTGTACATGTGGTTTTTTGTACACGTTGTAAAGGTGGTGTCATGTACATGTGGTGTTGTATACACATTGTGCAGGTGGTCCTATGTACAAGTGGTATTGTGTATGTGTGCACATGTGGTATAGTGTGCATTTTGTACATGTTGTTTTGTGTATGTGTGGTACATTGTATGTGCACTGCATAGTCGCGGTATTGTGTCATGTGTATTCATTGTGTTGTACATAGGGTGTAGGTGTATGTATTGCGTTATGTTGTACACTGGGTGTAGGTGTATGTGTTGTGTCGCACACTAGATGTAGGTGTATATGTTGTGTTGTACCTCATGTGCAGGTGTATGTGTTGTGCTATACACTAGGTGTAGGTGTATCTATTGTGTTGTGTTGTACTTTGTGTATGTATATTTATTTTGTTGTACACTGGGTGTATGTGTATGTATTGTGTTGTGTTGTGCACCGGATGCAGGTGTATGTATTGTGTTATGTTTTGCAGCAGATGTAGGTGAATGTGTTGTGTGGTGTTGTAGGCCATGTGTGGATGTACATGTGATCATGTAAATTATGTGTATGTGTACTTGATTTAAGATAAGAAAGAGGCACTAGGTGTTTTTTCAGATGTGGCAACTTATGTGGTGTGTGTATGGAAAGCACAAAGGACTGATTGAAGGATAAGTATCAGTATTTTATTTCAGTTTTAATTATGTGTGTGATATTTTATTCCAGTCTATGATGATTATATATGATCTATAATTTTTACACAATAATTTGTCACCATGCTCATTTTCCCGTCCCTGATCCTGAAATGCCCTGTGACGAATCCTATGCAATGTTTCCATCATCAAGAAATATGCTAACATATCCCCTTGAAGATCCAAAGAATACTTCCTTGAAATATTACTAAAGAAACTTGTTTAAATTCCTTGATTCCTGGGTCAATGCCCTTCATGGTTTCATGACCATGCTAATGTCCTTATCCCAGTTCTGACCATCACTGTCAGCACCCTATTTTATTGGAAAACCACGCTGATCCCCTTTCTGGCAGTGCTTCCTCAAATGGAGAAGAAGCTTCAACCTCTAGAAGCTGAAGGGTGGCGAGTTGGTTTTTGAACATACACGATAAGGTCAAGCTCTCTCATTTTAGAGCCTTGATCTCATCCATGGGGGATCATCCCTTATAAAGTGGGACTTCCTCCTCCTTTCATGGGCTCCCAACCTCCTTCTCGTTGCTAGAAATTCACATCCTTCATTCCCCCAAGTTTAGATCTTGGTTGATCATTGTCAGACTCGTCTAAAATCTCATCCCTTTGCATGCTAGGATCGTGATTAATCCTAAGAGCACGGGAGAGGGAATGCATTTGAGCTGGGTGAATGACTCAGATTTTCACCTAAGGATGCCTCCAACATCAAGGCCTAGTTGTAAGCTCTCCTTTTTTAATTTATCAATAATAACATCTGATGTTTTATTTCTATATTTTTCTACATGATTATGCAAATATTTTGGTACTCCTTGATCTGTTATATAACTAGTGTTTACATCTATTATATATTGTATCACGTCTGTTGTTGTCTCCTGATCATCCACTTGTATTCGCATGCCCTAAGTAGTAGGAAGTGAGCCTACGAGGATCGTGGATCGAGGTCACCATAAATGGATCCAAGGATAGAGATTGGAAAATGGTATGTATGTCTCTTTACTCTTTGCATTGTAAGCATTAGTTAAGAGAGATTATGTTAGAAAGAATCTTGTGTTGGTAGACCCACTCTAGGGCTAGAGAGATCGCATCTGTCTATAGAAGGGATTTATCTTGACAATAGAATTGGTGACTCCACTGGGGAGCTTCAGCCTTTTAAGTCCACCTTCCCTAAACTGATCTTGGATCCGTTTCTCCGATTTTTTAAATTTAAATCTGCTTAGGCCTCTGTCAGCTTGTATAAGGATTGTTTTTCACTTCACTTTGTCAGGTCTGGTGTGTGTGTGTGAGAGACTCCTTTCATTTTTTCTTTGTTTTTAGTGACTAGTGCCCTTTATGTCCTCATAGTAGCACTGGAAACACTATTCTATATAGTACAATCACCTTTTCTCAACACAGAAGCATTGATCTCAGCGTTGGGAAAATTTGAATTTCCCTTCTGATTATCCAGTGTGTCCTGGCCTTGGAAGAAGTCTGTGAGATCTTAGTGATCTCCTTGTTGTGTGTTTCACTTACCTATCTTCTCTGAGAAAGTTTGGTTCATCTCTTTGAGTTGTTCTCAATTTGGGAAATTTTTTCCATTTCAAACACTCTTTCTCACATTTTTATTATCTTGTTTCGAAGAGTGTTGGTGTATGTGTTGGTCATCTCTGCGTTTCTAATTGTATCCCTTCAGTTGAGTGTTAATCAGAAGATCACAAATTTTTTGGCACATAGGTCTATAAGAGTGTGTTTCGTCTAAATTCAAAAGAAATTAGAAGTTATTTTCTTTTAAGTTTTAGATTTAGATTATCTTTCGCGTATTAAGAAGAGTGAAAAGCATTTCATTCGTGTATTCTTTAAAATGATCTTTGTTTGGTTCGATTGAAATAAAAGTAAAGGGATTTTGCATTTCTTCCTTTGTTCATTTTCTTTTCTTTTGATTACATTTCAAAGTGAAAAGAAAAAAAAATATATTTTTTTGCATCTTAGTGAAAGGAAAGGCATTTTCATTTTCAATAAGTTGCATTTGTTGGGAAAGTGAATTCAATTTGAAAATAATTTCATTTTTGTAACTATGAACTAGTTTGGGGGCATTATCATTGCTGCATTGAGTGCATTATTGTTTGTCTTTACTCTGTAAGTAGTTTAGAATTCATCGAAATTGAAAGCTTCATTTCTTGCATTTAGTCTGCATCATAAGGATTCAGGTGACATTCGTTTTGAGCATTGAAACCGAAACTTTAATCAAGATAAAATTAAAAATAATCCAATTTACCTTAAGGAGAATTGGAATTAACGAGAATATTTAGTTTTATAGGCTACAGACATGTTCTAACATCGTTAAACATAGTATTTGTCGCTAATGGTCTGCGTTACAAACCAGGGGTGATATCTCGTCCCACGTATGGAATTATATTGATGCATGATAAGTATATTTGGGGCGCTCTCATCGAACGGTTACACATTAAACAACACTACTACAAACTAGACTTCCACGTACTGTCGAATATATTTTGGGAGACACCATTAGGTTGTAAGCCTGCCATAGGTAACCGAATCGGATGCCTTGTATATGTGATACACCAACCACAGAATTCGGGGAGACTGGGTACTGTACATTAATTCCTTGGTCATTTCTCTTTCATTTGATCATCAAGGTATATATTGCAGTTCACAGATACTTAGTAAACCTTTATTCCTAGCACACCATTTTTTATTTATTTTTTGTTAATTCTAAAAGTAACTGCCCACGAAAACATCTCACCTGAGCATTTCTCCATCTTTCATTTTTTGGTAATTTGTGAGTTTGATAACCTATCTCCTTTTTAATCTTCTTCTCGAAGTTCATTATGGCTAAATCGTCAAATTCTCCCACTCCCTCCTCTAACGGATCTCAAGAACCTCCTCATGAGGTCCCTTGTTTTCTGGTTGGACCCCTCGAAGCACAAGGTGAAGAGCTTGGAATTGTCATCAGTGTTCAACCCATATCATCTCGAGCACCTCCTGGCGATTCTCCTTGGACCACATTGGAAGAATTCAAGTTGGAATGCCCTAAACAAGCTACACAGTTCTCAAAATTTCCTTTGAATTTTCTCATTGATCCAATTGTAGTCTCTCCTAAGAAACCTTACAACACTTTCGATCAGCTCGGAATCCCTTTTCTAGCTTCTTCGGTAGCATCTCGCTCTACTTTCCATCAGTTGTTTCCTGACGAAATGGCATCGAATGTTGATGATGTTCTGTTCATGAGTGCTCCTCAAAGAACTCTCCAGGAAACCTCTAGCTCGTATATCCTGGAAGCCTCTTTGTCAGTTTTTCCCTCTGAGGGAGAATTGTTTGGATCCATGCCTCACGATTCGGGTAGTGGAACCGAAATTCCGTCTAGTTATGTTGCGTCTATGCTCCCCCACAGTTATACCTCTTTGGGAAACCTTATTTCTGGAGCTTCCGGTGGTACAACCTTATTCCTGGATCTTGTTATGTCAATAGGTATTCCTCCATATTTTGTCCCATTTGTTTCGAATGTGGCCGCAGTATCTCAACCTTTTGTTCACCGAAGGTCACCATTGGTCAAATTACCGTGTCGTTCAGATCCTCTGTCCCCTTTTCATCATCTATGATTACTGCAATCCTTCCATTGAGTGGGAAATCCATGGTTTCCTCTATGACTCCGGGGCAGTTGAACCCTCTCTATGTACCTCCCCTATTGGGTGGGGGGAAGCTGAGTTCTACATTTATTTCTAGGGAAATTAAACCTCATGTTCAATATTCCCAGGTTCAGCAGATGTTTTCACAACCAAACGCAACATATTCATATCTTTAGCAACCTAACATTCCTTATGTTCAAAGGTCAAATGTACAATATTAGCAGTATGTCCAATAGCCCCAACCTTCGTTCATGTTGTTGTGACCAATCCTCTGTTTGGTTCTTACACCCAAGCTGGTATGAATCTCCTTCTGGGTCAATCTAGTCCTTTCCCTCATCAACATGGTACTTAGTACCAGCCCTTTCCTCAAGGTCAGTACCAACAATCCCAGACTGGACCTCAACCTAGGGCTTCATATTAACAAATTCCTCAGTACTTGCAGGCTCAACTAAGACTTGAGGCTAGACCTTATGTTCAGCAAGGACCGCAGGTTGGACCTAATTTTTAGCAGGGATTGCAAACTGGACCTCATGTTCAGCAGGGACCTTATCTTGGACCATATGTCCAACAAGGTTCGCATCCTCAATTCCCATAGGGGCCATATCAACAGCCCCAATGAGGTCCCTATCAACAATATTTGCAGTAAGGTCATTACTATCCATGGGGGCAATATGCATATCTGGGTCATAATCTGCCCTATTGGGGGCATAATCCTTATCAATCAGGTTGGAACCCCTAACCTTTCTCGCCTCATCATCCACACTTTTCTTTCTTGGCTACGTTGGAATTTTCAGATGTGTCAAAGCTCACAAATGACCCCATCCATCATCAACTATATTGGCTACCGATTTCAACTAATATTCCAGGAGATTTTCCGAAGTTCGAAGGAAAATATGGGGAAGACCCCCAAACCCATGTTATGACATACCATTTGTGGTGTTCCTCTAATTCTTGGGTTGATGATTCCATTCGTCTTTTTCTTTTCCGGCTCACTTTAACCAGTGTTGCAACCAAATGGTACATTGAGCTCCCTCAAGGAATTTTCTTCGATTTCAATTCCTTGGCTATGGCCTTCCTTGCTCACTTCTAGTTGCTTTTCCAATATGAAACTTACAACAATTTTCTCACCTCATTGAACCAGTCGACTGCTATGTATCTTGGATCACATCCATGAATGGCGGTGCCGTCACCGCCTCATCGCCTCATCAAATTTGAGATCCCTAATCAGCTTTTGACCGAATGGTTCACAAAATCATTCATTCCCAAAATTTCAAAATATCTTGCAACAGGAGGGTGTGTCACAGAAGAGGAGGTCATCACTAGAGCTCAATTCCTCGACTTGGTTTTTCCCAGTCCGGGACTCTATATTAGTTATTACCTAATGCACCACATCCTTTGACTAATCCTTCATCATCTCAGTCTCCTGTTACGCCTCCAGTGGATGGTGTTATTGGGACAGTGGCTCATACTGATAGTAGCGCACCTAAGGCTTCTTGAAAGTCCAAATCCATTGCTTCCAATATGCCCACTCCTTCTCAGAATCAGAATAATCTAGGTAATACCTCGGAAGTAAATGTTGTTCAGTCTACCGCAACAGACAAATCGTTGAAGGGTAAGAAAAAGTTTAAAGGAAAGTTTGAATCTAAGAACCCTAAAAATGATTCAAATAAGTCTTATGTTAATGATTCTTCATCACATAAGCCAAAATATCCTTGTCTAATATGTGATGATGTTCATTACACCAAGGATTGTCCTCGACATTCCAAAGTTTCTCGTCTTTTGTATGGTGCACCCGGGACTCCAAAAGTTTTGAAAGAACCGTTCCCTTCCTAGAAAACGCAAATCATAGACCAGGCTCAATCATCTGGTAGCTTTGAGGTGTTCATGGTTGGAACACAATATGATGCCATCACCATGAGAATGAAAGATTACCCCAATCCATCCAAGGCTCATGTGGAACCAAAAGTTCCAGATCACTCTTCCTCTTCCACGCCTCCTACCTCCGGTCCTCTCCATATCGAGAGATTGAGTAGTGAATCCATCATCCGACCTGTTAGACATTGGATAAACTAATGCTCCCTGTGTGTATCGCAACATGGACTAACCGCCTCTCATGGATCCTTATCTCTGTCGATGCGATCATTGACTAAAACCTGAGGGTTTTGGTCTAACGGAAATCATGATTCCCAACAAGTGGTATCATATCTCTTTCATCTTCAAGGGGATGCCTTTGCTGCTGAGAGGTTTTTTTCTCGGGCCTGTGGTAGACCCTATTCAGTGGGAGATCTACGGGATCGATTGTTGCAGTGAAAGAAGATGGAAAACAGTGGAAAGATAGAGATCAATAAATTTAATGGTCATATTTTTGAGTTGTGGAAGCTCAAGATGGAGGATATACTCATGGATAAAGATGAGTGGATCATGGTAGATCCAGGTACTAAACCAACGACAATGCCAGATGACGATTGGAAGAAGTTGGATTGGAAGGCAAAGAGAACAATACAATCGTATATCTCATTTTTGGTATTGTTGAATGTATCTGGGGAAGCTACATTGAAAATTTTTTAGGACAAGCTAGGGACTTTGTACCAATCTAAGTCTCTGGTGAATAAATTGTTTCTATGGAAAATGTTGTATATCCTGAGGATGAAGGATGAAGACTCGGTGATAGAGCATATGAACACCTTCAATACTGTGTTAAGTCAATTTTCATTTGTTGATATTAAATCTCATATGAAGATAAGTGCATCACTTTGTTTTGTTCTCTACCAGATTCGTGGGATAGTCTAGTGATTGCAATAGGTAGCAATACAACTACCTTGAATTTTGATGAAATTGTCTCAGCCTTGCTGTCGAAGGAAATGAGATAGATAAATATGGAGGGTTAGTATGGAGATGCCTTATATGTATGATGAAGGTCCCAAAACAAAAACAAAAATAAATTTTCGAGTGGGAGATCTAAATCTCCAAGAAAGTTTGTAAAGGTGTTCTGGAAATGCGGAAAGGAAGGGCACTACAAAAAGGACTACAGATCTAAAGCTCCCGAGAAAGGAAAGGGATCTGATGATGCTCCTTCTGCAGAGGAAAAAAACACCTCAGATGAAGGTGGGGGTATGTATTTGGCTTCTTCTTCAAATACACATGTAGATGATGAGGCATGGTTGATTGACTCAAGTGCATCCTTTCACTTCACTCCCCATAGTGAGTGCTTCTGCTAGTATGATAAGTATGATGGTGGTGATGTCTTCTTAGGGGATGATAGGAAGTCCAGAATTGTCAGATGTGGAAAATTCAAGCTGAAGCTGCAAGGTGGAAGGATTAGAACACTTCCTGGTGCTATGCATATTCCTGCATTGGCCAAAAATATGATTTTTGTAAGCAAGATAGATGATGCAGGTGTAAAAACAGTGTTCGATAAAGATACCTGCAAGATGGTTTAGGGAGCACTGGTATTAATGCAGATATTATGGATTGGAAATAAATACAAGCTTTAGGGTAGCACTGTTATTGATGGATGAAACATTTTTGTGGTTCCTAAAAGTGGAGTAGAAAGCCTAGCGGTCTGTGGAGAAAAGAACATTCTATGGCATCAAAGGCTTGGACATATTGGAGAGAAGGGCCTTCAGATACTGCATGGAAATGGTATAGTAGAAGGTATGTATAATTTCTCTCTGGATTTAAATTTCTGTGAACATTGTGAATATGGGAAGTAGAATTGGATGAGTTTTCCTTCTGGTGCTAAGAGGGTGAACAAGATATTACAACTTGTGCAAAGTGATGTGTTTGGACCTGTGTCAGTTCCATCACTGGGTAAGTTCGTGTACTATGTTTCATTCATATATGACTTCTCAAGGAATACATGGATATATTTCTTAAGGAAGAAATCCAAATTCTTTGATTGATTTAAAGAATTTAAGGCTTTGGTGGAAAACCAGACATAGAAGAAAATAAAGGTGCTAAGGACAGATAATGGTGGAGAGTTCTACAAGAAGAAATTTGAAGATTTCTGTAAGAAGTGTGGTATAGCATGGCATAAGACTACTCCACACACACCTCAGCAAAACAGAGTTGTAGAAAGAATGAACAGAATTTTGATGGAAAAGGCAAGAAGCATGCTCAGTGGTATTGGGTTAGGACATGAATTCTGGGCAAAGGCAGTGGAGACTGTATGTTACCTGGTTAACATATCACCTTCATCAGTGTTGGAGGATAAGACTCCACATTAGGTATGGACTAGTAAGAAACCCTCTATTTCACATCTGAGTGTATTTGGATGTGATGCATATCTACATGTTCCAAAGGAGAAAAGGACCAAGTTGGATAATAAATCTGAAAGGTGAATCTTTATTAGGTATAAGGATGGTTTAAAATGTTACAAGATTTGGAACCCATAAACAAGGAAGGTAGTGTATAGTTGAGATGTTGTGTTTAGAGAGGTGACATATGTTGTTAAACCTGAAGTCCTACCAAAGGAACATGAGAAGATAGAGTTTGAGCGAAAGGAGTATGAATCAGACTCTACAATAGAACAATATTTAGAAGAGGAAAAGCCACAAAATCCAGCTATGATAAGGTCAGTTCGAGAAAGAAGACAAACAGAAAGGTATAATTCATCTGATTTCTCTTCAAATTTTGCTTTAACTATCATTAATGATGATCCCAGAACTGTCAGGGAGGCAATGGATTCAGAGGATGGAAAACTTTGGGAGGCTATGGTTTATAAAACGACATCCTTGTACAAAAATGGGGCATGGGATCTGATGGAATTGTTGGCTGGAAGGAATCCCATCGGGAGAAAATGGGTGTTTAAGAAGAAGATGAATGTAGAAGGCAAGGTGGAGAAATATAAATCTCGGTTGGTAGCAAAAGGTTATTCCCGGGTGTTGGAAATTGATTTTGGTGATATTTTTTCTCGTGTTTCCAAGGTTACTTCTATTAGATTACTTTTATCTCTTGCTATTGCATTTTATTTTGAGGTAGAACATATGGATGTGAAGACAACATTTCTTCATGGGGATATGGAAGAGGAGATCTACATGAAGCAACCTGAAGGATTTATGGTGAAGGGTAAGAAAGAATTGGTATGCAGGTTTAAAAAGTCTTTATATGGGTTAAAACAGTCACCAAGGATGTGGTATTAGAAATTTGATACCTATACATGGGGACTTGGCTCCACCAGAAGAAAAGAGGATCATTGTGTTTATTTTAATTTAATTGGTGACCGTGTTATTTATTTGGTTTTGTATGTGGGTGATATGTTTCTGATTAGAAATGAGAAAAAAATTATCCAAGATTTGAAGACCCAGATGTTCTCAAATTCGACATGAAGGATCTTGGTGTTGAAAACTATATTTTGGGCATGGAAATTAAGAGAGATCAGGTAAAGAGGAAGCTCTGGTTAAACCAGAGAAAGTATGTTGAGACAATATTGTAGAGGTTCAATATGCAAGATAGTAAACCGGTGAAGGTTCCTATCCTTGTAGGTGTAAAACTATATGTTGAATAGTGCCCCAAGACACAAGAAGAAGAGGAGGATATCTCTCATGTTCCATATGAAAGTGTAGTGGGTAGCTTGATGTATGCAATGGTCTATACTAGACTAGACATTGCACATGCAGTGGAAGTATTGAGCAGGTTTATGTCAAAACCAGGGAAGAAGCATTGGACAACAGTGAAGAGGATTTTCAAATATTTGCGTGGCACTAGTGATTATGGTTTGTGCTACCAGGGAAGACCAGGATTGGATATATTTTTGGACTTCTGTGGTTTTGTTGATGTGCACTGGGTTGGAGATTTGGACCAAAGAAGATCTACAATTGGGTATGTGTTTAGCCTATTTGGAGGTGCAGTCAGTTGGATGAGTAAAATATAGTTTGTAGTGGCTCTTACAACTACAGAGGTAGAATACATGACAGCCACTCATGCAAGCAAGGAATCATTTTGGTTGCAAAGATTGTGTTCAAGTATGGGGTTGGTGCAGCGAGCTATAAGGATAGACTGTGATAGCCAAAGTGCAATTTTCATGGCTAAGAACCCTGCTTATCACTCAAATACAAAGCACATTGATGTTCAATGTCACTTTGTGAGGGATCTAGTTGAGGATAAAAGTGTGTTGCAGGTAAAGGTGGACACTTTGAAGAATGTTGCAAATGCATTGACGAAGTCTGTGAGCACTCATAAGTTATCTTGGTGTAGAGAAACAATGGGTGTTGTAGAGTTGGAATAACGACTAAGCTCCCTTGTGGCCCCCTACGGAAATAAAACAACAAGTGGTATTAGAGCGTAGGTCACAAGTTCAATATACACCTGCCTCGCGTTGGGGGAGAGATTGTTGGACATTGGAAAAAACAACTCTCCCCCTGTGTTTTGCAACATGGACTAACCGCCTCTCATAGATCCTTATCTCTGGTGATGCAATCATTGACTAAAACCTACGGGTTTTGGTCTAACGGAAATCGTGATTCCCAACATGACCAACCCCAAAAGGTTTTCTTTGGAAATCATCTTACAATCTGAATGCAAGAGGAAAACAACACTACAATATTGTAGAAGATCTGGCACAAGCGCCTTTGAAGATGTCATTTTTTGAGGTCATTCAGTCGTGCCCATCACAATGGAAGGCATGACTCACTGCCATTGGAGGGATCCTTCACACTCTAATCTAATTATTTTCGATCTCAATAATTTTTTTCCTCACCTCCCATCTCAGGTAGATTTTCTATTTCAAGCTACCATTATGGGAAATATTATTAATCAGATTTTCGTTGATGAAGGTGCTTCGACCTACATCATGTTTGTCACATGTTGGAAAGCCATTGACTCTCCCCCATTGAGTCATTACCTGAATACCTTAGAAGCTTTTGATGGTCGCGATTCTAGGTCGTACGACATTCTCAAGGTATTTCCCATCCTATTGGAGGTGAAAACAGTGAACATGGAAGTTGAGGTGGTAGATTCCAACTTGAACTATAATCTCCTTCTTGGACGTAGTTAGAAAAAGACTATGGTCTGTGTGGTATCCACCCTCTTTTGTCTCCTTTGTTTCCCTCATAAAGAGAAGATAGTGATTGTGGATCAGTTGGATTTCTTCCCCTCCGAGTCTTTAGCACACAACATTTCATATGTTGGGAAGGACGCTACTCCTTATCAGAACATTGGGGCGGGTCTATTCAAAGACTCGACTCTTATGGGAGTTTTTCTGCTTCTGCCTCCGAATGTCACCTCCGTCAATATGATTTTATCTGGTCACGATCCATGGATTGTTACCAATCTCGACCAGATTGATAGTTTTGGTGATGAAATGCCTCTTATCCCAGATGATAAAATATATCAAGATATTCTCACGGCTATCGAGGTTGCATCCCAAACCAATACTCATTTGGTTTCATCCATAAACACTTATGCAAAGTCTCCCTGGTTTGGTTCTTGGGACTCTGATTATCCCTTGAATGAGATTTTCCCCACTAACGAGAGTGTCATCGGGGTCATGTCTCTCGAAGAAAATCCATGGGATGATGGACATCACCATTTCTCATTTCTCCCAATCCTAGGTGACATCTATGCCTATCTAGGATCCCATGCTTTGCCAGTACTAGCTGACCCACTTCAGAATCCGGCTTTGATTCAAGAAATGTTGTTCGAGGGAAACATGGGAAATATCACTCCAACTATTAAGATCGACATCTCTGTTAAACTAGGGATTTTCGAGAACGTGCATATCGGTGCATCTTATTCTCCTTATGAGATCAATATCTTTAAGGAACTTTTTCTAGAGTTCCGTAATGTCTTTGCATGGTCATATGAATAAATTCCTGGCATTGATCCAAGTATCGTGGTGCATGAAATTCCCTCCTATCAGAAGTCAAAGCTCGTTCGATAACGAATTTGTCCTATGCACCCGAGAAAGGTTGCCGCTATAAAGGGTGAAGTTGAAAAAGTTGGCTTTATCTACCCCATACCATTGATAGATTGGTTCTCTAATATTGTTCTTTTCAATAAGAAGCAAGGGACCATTAGGATTTTTGTTGATTACCGTGATATCAATCGAGTTTTTCCTAAGGACAATTACCCGACTTCGTTTATTAATCAGATCATTGATGATTGTGCCCGGAGTGAGATATTTTCCTTTATGAACGGTTTCTCTGGCTACTACCAGATTAACATCGCTCATGTTGATCAACACAAAACCACTTTTATCTATCAATGGGGGACTTTTTCCTATAAGAAGCTGCCTTTCGTCCTGAAGAATGGAAGAGAAAACTTCCAGCGAGCTATGTATTATGCATTCCATGACATCAAGCACATAGTTCAACCATATCTCAAGGACCTTCCTACTCATTCTGCAAAATGTTGAGATCACCCAGAGCACCTTAGAGCTATATTCCTACGCTTTCGACACTATAATATCAGGTTGAATCCTCCTAAGTGTTTCTTCTTCGTTGAATGCAGATGGCTCCTTGGTTTCATGGTGTCCAAAGAAGGCATCCACATCGATCCTCTAAAAGTTGAGGCAATCATCAACTTGCCTCCTCCTTCTTCCATTCATCAACTGCAAAGTTTGCAGGGGAAAGCTAATTTCCTCTGTTATTTCGTATTGAATTACACTGAGCTTTCGAAAGGCTTTACGCGCTTATTGAAAAAGGTAATCTTGTTCGTATGGGATGAAATTTCTTAGATCTCTTTCGATATAGTAAAATGAACCCTAATCACAGCTCCACCACTGCATCCTCCCAATTATCACCACTACTATTTCTTGTATTTCATCACTCCTGACAACACTATTGGTATGGTGTTGGCTCAAGACGATGACGATGGTCAGGAACATGTAGTGTACTACTTGAGCCATAATCTCTTCGATACTGAGACCCACTATGCTCATGTAGATAAACTTGCATTATTTGTTGTTCATGTCATTCAACATTTCCGTCACTACATGATCCAATTTGGATTCTGAAGTTTGTATCGAAATTACAAAATGACCAAGATGGTCATTTACAAGTAATTAATCATTTATTTTTTAATAAATAGGTTGAGTCAAAAATTGTATCGACCAAGATGGTCTTATGTGCAATGGCTCATTGACTCAAGTCGTTAAGAAGAATCTTGTCAAAATTGGAAAGCAACCAAGATGGTCACATTCAACATTCTTTCTAAAAGCATGAAATTCAAGTTCAACAAGTTCATCGTCAACTTTGACATCAGCATCAGTGACTTTGACAACAATCATCATTTTTTTCTCTAATTAAAATCAAAATTGTCGTCATAAGAAAAATTTGTCATTATGTGGACCTGTGACATTGAAACAGTAAAAAACATTAGTCATGATTGTAAAGTGTCAAGTTCAAGTAAAGACTTAAGGAAACACAATACTAAGTCCAAGCGTTGGCACTATAAGTCTAAGTCAGCTAAAATGTTAGTGTTAGGCAAAAATGTTAGTCTTAAAAACATTTGACTAAAATCCTAAAAATGCCTAAGTGATTGTAATCTTGATATCATGGCCAGAAGATGATGTAAATGTTATGTTTAAGTCCTAATTATAAACCTAAGGATAAATCCTAAGGTAAAAGGACTAATTCTAAACATAGCGCTAAAATCCTAGTTCTAACCTAAGTCTAGGAGCATGGTATAAAAACTATGCAATAAAACCCACTTTAAAACTACGCAATAAAACCTTTCGGACTTAGGATTAAACCCTAATTTCAAATCCTCAGAAAAATATGTAAAAACATTACAAAATAAATGTAATGTTTAAACAGTCGAATAAACTATATCAGAAGAACCGATATCATGTGACAAGGTTAATCACAACTGTTTTATGTCAAGTTTGGATGCTACCATCAACACGAAGACTGTATCGGAAACTGTGATTTGTGAAAATTTTGATGAAAATTTTTGGTAAGCCGTCAGTATAAAAAACAAATGCTATTTGTCGAAGGTTTCAAAGCCATGTGAATGCAATGTGTGGAAACCATGTCGCAGTTGCTAGCTCAAGCTGACTATCAAGGATTCGCATGTGAACAAGGCAGAGATTGAGGGTTAACCGCAAACAGATTGGAGTCGGAACCATCGATTTTTTAATGTGACCGCCACCATCGTAGATTTTTGTCACATTCTGCAGTTACAAAAAATGTCAGGATAAGACTGTGACCGCCAGATCCAACCACCAATGTAGCCACCGAAAATACTGATCACATGCCGACAGTTGTAATCTCAGCACCGTTAGGCAGAACACCAGTGGATAAGTTATAACCTAAAGTATAAAATGGGTTTTAATGCATGGAAAATGACGTTGTTTTAAATTAACACTTATCCTAAGACCCTAGGTGTCAACAAGGCCGAGAACACCTATATCTGATTATTTTTATGGATAATTTTGAAGGGATCCATGATGAGATAAGAGGCTTGGAAAAGGGTAAGGATTCATTTAATAATTGTTAAAAATTGAGTATACATTTAAACCAATAAATATTCGAGATATGAAGATAGAGATAGCGGTTTAATGTCATTTTTATTTTCCCTCATGCTATAAAAAGAGATAAAGAATGTTTTGTAAGGATGAGGAGAAAGAGAGAGGTTCTCGAGAAGACAAGAAGAAGTGCTTTTTCAAGAAGCACTAGAATACTTTGTAGAGAGAGTTTTTGGTTTTGCAGGTATATTTTGGAGTATGAGAGCTCATTTTCATGCCTAGATATAGAATTTAAGTTCATTGAAGAACAACGAGATCTACTTCAATCTTCAAAAACTCTGTTCAGCTACATTGTGCTAAAGGTCCATATGCTTCAGTCCTTCAGATAGAGAGTGCACTTCATCATCAATTTTTCTTGGTCGATTAAAGACCCATCAAAGAAAAGAGTATGTATCTATAAAGCCTCATTAGAATAATTTTATTCCAACATCAGTAGTGTTGTTTGGCACTTGTCAACTGATAGATCATTGTAGTCCTCTTTCTCTTTGTTTTATCAATATAGCGGACGCACACTTCTAAAGTGTACCCAGAGACGTAGTCCAGGAGGGATGAACTCTGTCACTAATATTTGTTTTCTTATGGTTTTATTGTTATGCATGATTCGTAATTGTTAAACGTTAACATTAACAGATTATACCTAAAAACACTTTATGCTAAACAATTAGATTCACATAAAAGTAATTGTTTCAGTAATTGTTTCTTGCCATTCACATTTTGTCAAGAGTTATAAAATATATTTTCATTCCAAATTCAGATCATACTTTGGCATCAGAGCATACTAGCTCTTTTTCAGGTAAAAAATGGACAAGAACTCGAGACAACAGCTAAGGTTGAGAGAACTCAAGGAGTTCAATCAACAACGTCAGCAAGAGAATATTGCATTACAGAGGATGGTGCAAGCACTGGAAAGTGACAAGAAAATATTGCAATCTGAAATTGAATTCTTGAGAAAGAATAAAAGAGGAAACAACCCTCTAATAGAAGATACAACTTCTAATGGAAAGAATCCAACACTATCTCTTCATCAGGAGGATGAAGATATTTCTTCTCTTTCGTCATCACCAAAATCATCAAGAGAGGAAATTGTAACCTTTTCCTCGCTTGCTGAGTAATTTCCCAACATATTGATATCAACAAAAATTGATTCAGATTCCTAGGAAGTTTCTACCCAGAAGCCAAGTGCAGTTTCTAAAAGAAAAGATTTGTCAATGATGAAGGCCATGGGATACCAGGAAGGCGAAGGTCTTATAAATGATGGTCAAGGGAGACTTCTACCAATAGTTATACAAGAAAGGTCTAAGTATCAAGGTCTAGGCTATGGTATAATGAAGTGCGACTATTGTGAAAATATGGGCCACATTTCGAGTCAATGTTGGTCTTTGCATCCTGAGCTTATGCTAAAGAAGCTACAAGACAAAAAGGGTAAGCAAAAACAATCCTCTAGCAGTGATTCTGGAAGCTATTTATTTTATCAGAATTGGGTTGTAGAAACTATTAAATGAATATATCCATGTACATTTTGTGGAATTTCTTCGCATTGTGTAGAACATTGCTAGAAGGATAGAGCCTACAGCAAGAAAGTTGGAGGTACCAAAAGCCAACTGCAAGAAGATGATGAGACACTTCAAGTAAAGAATCGTTCAGGTAAAAGCTCGCTTCAATCTATCAATGAATCTTCTAAAGAGGAACATCATTCAGAAAACTCAAAGGAAATAAGTACAAATTCTAAGGAAAGAATTTGTTGACATTGCAAATTTTCGGGCATGCTAAAATCAACTGTCCAATCCTGCCACAAGAAACAGCATTGACATCAGCAGCACAGGAGACATCCAATTTACCTACTGGAGAAAATTCAAATGCAAAATTGAACTGGGAAAAATTTATGCCATATGACTAAATTGAGTCTATAAAAAAAAAAATTCTAGATCTTAAGTCTATAACTAGGATCGAGAGTTATTTTTCTTCAAAGCATTGTAATAAAATTTTTGGAGAAACAAAAGTTCTTTTTGTGGGAAGGTGTGATCCAATTTGGATTATGAAGTTTGTATCGAAATTACAAAATGACCAAGATGGTCATTTACAAGTAATTAATCATCAATTTTGTAATAAAAAGGTTGAGTCAAAAATTGTATCGTCCAAGATGGTCTTATGTGCAACGGTTCATCGACTCAAGTCATCAAGCAGAATCTTGTCAAAATTGGAAAGAGACCAAGATGGTTACATTCAAAATTCTTGCTAAAAGCAGGAAATTCAAGTTCAACAAGTTCATCATCAACTTCGACATTAGCATCAGTAACTTTGACAACAATCATCAATGTTTTCTCTAATTAAAGTCAAAACTGTCGTCATAAGAAAAAGTCGTCATTATGTGGACCTGTGACATTGAAACAGTAAAAAGCATTAGTCATGATTGTAAAGTGTTAAGTTCAAGTAAATAATTAAGGAAACACAATCCTAAGTCTAAGCATTAGCACTATAATTCTAAGTCAGCTAAAATGTTAACGTTAGGAAAAAATGTTAGTCTTAAAAACATTTGACTAAAATCCTAAAAATGCCTAAGTGACTATAGTCTTGATATCGTGGCAAGAAGCTGATGTAAAGGTTATGTTTAAGTCCTAATTATAAACCTAAGGATAAATCCTAAGGTAAAAGGACTGATTCTAAACATAGCGCTAAAATCCTTGTTCTAACCTAAGTCGAGGAGCATGGTATAAAAACTATGCAATAAAACCTTTCAGACTTAGGATTACAACCTAATGTCAAATCCTTAGCAAACTATGTAAAAACATTACAAAATAAATGTAATGTTTAAACAGTTGAATAAACCATATCAAAAGAACCAATATCACGTGACAAGGTTAACCGCAGTTGTTTTATATCAAGTTTGGATGCTACCGTCAGCAAGAAGACTGTATCGGAAACTATGATGTGTGAACAGTTTGATGCAAAGTTTTGGTAAGCCGTCAATCCAAACAGAAAATTATATCTATCAAAGGTTTCAAATCCATGTGAATGCAGTGTGTGGAAACTGTGTCGAGCTGCAAGCTCAAGCCGACTATCAAGGAGTCGCATGTGAACAAGGCAGAGGTTGAGGGTTAACCACAAACATATTGGAGTCGGAACCGTCGCGTTTTTAATTTGATCGCCACCATCGGAGATTTCTGTCACATGCAGCAGTTACAACAAATGTCAAGATAAGACCGTGAGCACCAGATTCAACCACCAATGTAGCCACTGGAAATACTGATCACATGCCGATAGTTGTAATCTCTGCACCGTTAGCCAGACCGCAAGCGGATAAGTTATAACCTAAAGTCTAAAATGGGTTTTAATGCATGGAAAATGGAATTGTTTTAAATTAACACCTTATCCTAAGACCTTAGGTGTCAAGAAGGCCGAGAACACCTATATCTGATTATTGTTATGGATAATTTTGAAGGGATACATGATGAGATAAGAGGCTTGGAAAAGGGTAAGGATTCATTTAATAATTGTTAAAAATGGAGTATACATTTAAACCAATAAATCTTCGATATTGGAAGATAGAGATAGTGGTTTAACTCCATTTTTATTTTCCCTCATATTATAAAAAGAGATAAATAATGTTTGGTAAGGATGAGGAGAAAGAGAGAGGTTCTCGAGAAGACAAGAAGAAGTGCTTTCTGAAGAAGCACTAGAATACTTTGTAGAGAGAGTTTTTGGTTTTGTAGGTATATTGTGGAGTATGAGAGCTCATTTTCCTGCCTAGATATGGAATTGAAGTTCGTTGAAGAACAACAAGATCTACTTCAATCTTCAAAAACTCAGTTCAACTACATTGTGCTAAAGGTCCATATGCTTAATTCCTTCAGATAGAGTGCGCACTTCATCATTAGTTTTTCTTGGTCGATTAAAGACCCATCAAAGAAAAGAGTTTGTATCTATAAAGCCTCATTAGGAGAACTTTATTCTACAAAATCATTAGTGTTGTTTGGCACTTGTCAACTAATAGATCATTGTAGTCCTCTTTCTCTTGGTTTTATCAATACAATGGACACACAATTCCGAAGCGAACTCGGAGACGTAGTCCAGAAGGGACGAACTTCATCACTAATCTTTGTTGTCATATGGTTTTATTGTTTTGCATGATGCGTAATTGTTAAACCTTAACATTAACGGATTATACCTAAAAACACTTTATGCTAAATTGTTAGATTCATATAAAAGTCACTGTTTCAGTAATTATTTCTTTCCATTCACATTTTGTCAAGAGTTAGAAAAGATCTTGTCATTCCGCATTCAGATCACTTCATTCTCCTGTGAAAAACCTCAGTGATTTATGATTGCAACTCCATGACTTACATCCTCATGCATTAGTTACTTGGGGGAAGATACTCCAAATGTATCATTATCCTTCAAGAGTTCAACTAAGAATTCACTACTACTAAGTCAAAGAAATAGTTGGTCTTAGTTGAGTTGATCTGTGATATTCCCACCATGGATGATCCCACTCCTATCGATGAGACCATCCGTTATGAGACTCTCTTTCTCATTATTACTCGTGATCCATGGTGTGGATACATCATCATATATCTCAAGACCCAGACTTATCGGCTAGAGCTATCGCAATTTGAGCGAACATGGATTCGCTACCAATCTCAACCATATCGCAACATTGGAGACACCCTCTATCGCACTGGTGTTGAATTTGTCCTTCGTCGTTCTTTGACTCTCAAGGAAGTTGAGAAAGATATTAATGATAGCCACTCTAGGGCTTGTGGTGGTCACATGTCTAGTTACGCTACCGCTCAAAATATCCTTCTTACAAGTTATTTCCAACCGTCTATTTTTAAACACTACATCATCGCAATATGAAAATGCCATGATTGCCAGATTTACTCTCAAAAAGAGCAAGCCCCACCCTCACCCTTGCACCCAGTTGTGATCATCGGTCCTTTTGTGAAATGGGACATTAATTTTATGACTTGTAACCCTCACTCAACTGGGCGGCAGGGCCATATCACCGTTTCCATTGACTATTTCACTAAATGGATCAAGGCGATACCTACATATGATAATGAAGGTCTCATTGCGGTGAAATTCTTATTCAATCATGTCATAGCTCGATTTGGTGTCCCAAAATAAATTGTCACTAATATCTTCTCAGTTCAGGTTACGTCACAATAACTCCACCCCTTACTATCCATAGGCCAATGGCCAGGTTGAAGTTGTCAAAAAAGTCTTGGTGACCATCCTTCAACACACCATTGGGAAGCACAAGCAAGACTGGCATCTCATGCTTTTCTCTGCTCTGTGGACATACTGAACCTCAGCTAAGACAACCATTGGATTCACACCATTCCAATTGGTGTACGGTCTAGAGGTCACACTCTCGATCGAGTGTGAGATTCCTCCCCTGAAGCTGGCTATTTAACTCCTTCCTGGTACTTCGCCAGAAGAGGAACGTTTGTTGTACCTCAAGCATCTCAATGAAACTAGAAGGCTTGTTGCTTTAGTTCCTGAAGCACAGAAATGACAATTTAAGGTGCAATATGACAAATCTGTCACACCTTGCGTTTTCTCTGAAGGTGATTTGGTCCTGCTTTATGACCAAACCCATGAAAAGTTTGGAGTTCGAAAGCTTGAGCCTATGTGGCATGGGCCCTATATCATTCAACGTGTTTTGGAATGTGGAGCCTATGATCTAGCTAATTATGAAGTAAATCATTTGGCTGAGCCCTGAAATGGGCTCTATCTGAAGAAATATTACACTTAATATTAAGCGTGATAAATTTTTACGTTAGTGTATTATTCATTAGTGTGCTTTGAGTTATTTTTGGTGTGATTGTTTGCTTTGTAGACATGTTTCCTCTGCTTACCTTGTGTTCCACTTCGTTTGTAGATGTCTTCGGATCACTACATTGGTTTTGTTGATGGTGCTTGTCATAACACACGGAACCTATTGTCCACAACATGGGCACTCTTTCATCTTGATGGTGAGTTAATTAACTTAGAAGGCATGTGTTTGGGTCGGACAACTAAAAATATTTCCGACTATAGTGTGGTGATCAAAATATTATTGGATGCCATTGATATTGGGATTAGAGTTTTAGTTGTTAAGTTGGACTCACAGCTCGTTGTGTTACAATTGAATGGGCGTTATTCTGTGTGTAATCCTCAAATTTTTCGTATGTATTTATGTGTTAGATTATTGGAAATGCATTTTTATTTTATCACATATCAACACATTCCAAGGCATTTAAATAAATTAACCGATTCATTAGCAAACCATGTATTAGATAGACATTTTTGCAATATGTAAATCAAGACATCATTATCATACACAGTGCAATATGTAAATCAATACCTTGATGGACAACGCAGTTTTTGTGGAGGAGCCTTTACATGGAAGCAACCTCATAGTGGGTGGGACCCTTGGTGAGAGAGCTCATCAATTATATAATGAAGGAGATGGAAATCATATGGGGGATTGGAGATTATATTTTTGTGTGGTATGCTTATACTTCCTGCATACTTGGTTGTTTAGCTAAGTTGCTGCACTTCTTAGTGCAAGGGTTTTCCTGGGTGGGGATTCCCTACTCTTTCTTGGAGATCTTGTTTGAGAAATATAAGAGGAGACTTCTGATCTGAATTTTCCACTACCTGGTGTTGGGCCAAGCACTTACCTTCAGAAAAAATGCATTCCCTTCATAAAACTGCGTTATTTCTTAAGGTGTGCAGTGGGAGGGGTCAAAACCCCATTTTGAGAAGCTAGTCTCCCAAGAGGAGGATCAACCTTTCTTTGGGAAAGCTAGAGGAAGAATCTATAGCCATTTATTTGAATTTTCAGCCATTTTGATGCAGATATTCAGCCATATAGTTTGATTCAGCCACATATCTGTAGCAGCTTTCTCTTTTATATCTTTTCTGTCAAGAAACCCTTGGCGAGTCTTCTTGGATCTATATAAAAGAGATTAGATCTCTGTTTTTATGCTTCATTGAGTAATCTAATAATAATATCTGACTTATTTCTCTATTTTCTGAGTTTCGCCTCCATTACACTGCGCAGTCTCTTATGCAGCAACTCCGGTATTTTGCAGTCTTCGGGTTTTTTCAATTTTAAGTTGTTTTGAGCACGAGAGGCTTGTTTAACTAGGCTAAAGGCATTTTTTTATGAAAATATTTTTCATTCATGTCCTATATTTTCTATTCTAAGGGACACAACCGTTATTTTTCACTTTTATAGCTCAATATTCAGAAAATAGCGTTTTTGAGGCCAAAACTGCTACTTTTCCCCACTTGGTGACATTGTAAAAAGGCATAGTTTGTTGTTGTGTTTGTTCTATGGAAGCTATCTGTTTAGATAAACTACATGATTTTATTACTTTCTGCTCTCCAACTTTGGAATACCCTAAGGTATTCTCATTGTTGTAGAAAATCCCGGTTTTAGGATATTACAGTGGTATCAGAGAAACAATCTTAGCTCAGCCTGTGAGCTTCAAGCAACATGGAGTCTTCTCATGGGGAGGAGGAGATTTTCAGAATAAATTGGATCAAACCCTTGTTTTCTAGAGAAATGAGGTTCTCAAAACTCCTTTTTCCAAATCTGCGGGGTGGAAGCAAGGGCATCAAAGAAATGAGGAGGGATAAATCTAAAAATCCCTCAACAAGATCTATACAAGAGGAAGATTCTAAGTCCTCATCTTATGGATATGAGAACTCATCCATATAATCAGATCTACCACGTTCTATCAGCAATTTCTTCATGAAGAGGAAGAAAGGAGATGTTCCAAAGAGAGATACTCTTGGTGATTATTTTCAGGAATATGAAGATCAATCCGAGGAGTTCAAAGATCACTTGAATTTCCAAGGGTTCTGCCAAATGAAGGAAAGGAGCACAAGGAGCAAGAATCAGGGTGAGGATATATTTTTTCTATCTACTTTTGATGGATCACCTCTATGTCCAGCTAGGGCTTGGGTGAAGGAGCTAGACACCTTTGTGCAACAACATCAAGTTTCATAAATTGAAGCCATCAAAGTAGCAGCACTACATTTTGAGGGTAAGGCCTATGCTTGGTGGTTGTTTGAATCATTTTCCTTAAGGAATGAAAATACATCTACTTATGCAAGGTTCATTAAAATATTAGTAGAGAGGTTTGATGATATGTCATGTGAAACATCTTCTATTGGAACTATCAAACCACATCAAACAAAACTTTTGCATGAGTTGGGAGGGTCTATATATCCAACTCCATTTTTGAAAACCACTAAAGAGGTGGTGAGCTTGTTTGATACTTTTCCTAGGGCAAGATCTCCTTGGGATGAAGGGCTTTCTTCTCAAAATAAAGACATGAATATTCCTTCTTCAAAAGAATACCAAGATCTAAGGTCTCTTGTTGAAGATAATGCAACTTCAACTATTGAAGAGGAGAAAGAGAAGGCAGGAGAGGATAACGCTGTCATGACAAGGGCACCTCAAGCACCTCATGAAGAAGAGGATGGAGCACTTTCTCCAAGAAAAGAAACTCTTGCACTCTTGCAAGGAGTTCCAAAAGGTCTCACACATAGAGCTCTTGGCATAACATATGAGCAGCATGCACCATCATTATCAAATGATGAGATCTTGAGGGTAGAAGGAGGAAAAGAGGAGGAAGGGCATCACAAGATGAAGATCATTTACCCTTTTATATTTCAAAGTTTGAAGGAACAAACAAGGCAAGAGGACCTATTCAAAAAAGGTAGGGGAAAATATGCTCACCTACATTCACATCCTACTCTATGCCTTGATGCCTCTTTGCAAGGAGGCATTTCAGCAGGAAGACCTCCTGATTGGAGGAAAACTAAAGTGTTCTCTCAACTATATGTAGCAGCAACATATTTTTCTAGAGAGGGAACCTTGGAAGGAGCCATTACAGCGCTGAGAATCATTGATGGGAGGATAAGCAAATTTTCGAAATTGACCTTGCTATCTTCCATCCATCTATTTGCGTTGGAGCGGATAGATTCAGAAATCTGTGGTGATATGAGCATAGTACCAAAAGGCTATTCCAGAGCTTTGGAGTAGCAAAGGATACTCCAATATATAATGAGAATTTCTGTAACAAAAGATAATTCCATTTTTGTATGCAGGAGCAAAACTGTGGAAGTTTTGGAGGAAGAGAACCTTTCAAAAGGAGGGTGACTCTCCTATATTTCAATCTTGTCTTTAGCAAGATCAGCTACAAGAGAGGAAACAAAAGAAAGTTGGGAACACTCCAACATGTGACTTTGACATCAAGCATGTCAAGGAGGAGAGCCATCATATGGAAAATGCATCATTTCAGACTTCAACAGCACTGTCAATGTTGGGGAGCCTAGACCCTTATTGGGAGTCCCAACTCTTGATGGAATATTCTAAGGACCTATTCACATGTAAGGTTCTTGATGGGAAAGCAATGGATGAAAGGTATAAGGTATTTAATGGAATCATTTATTTTCATGATTAGATCTACTTGACTAAAGGTTCCAAGCTGAAGAAAAAACTACTTAACACAACCTATGAGGTCTTGCTTTCAAACCCCACTGTTTTCATTAGAACATATCATACCATCTTATATGGATTCATGTGGGAAAATTTCAAATAGGAGATGCACTCTCATATGAGGAAATGCATGGATCATTTTTTGGTTGAGGAGGAACATAGATCTTGGGAAGAGTTATCATTATCACCTCCTTATTCATTAAGTGTGAAAGGGACCTCAACCATGAGCTACCTTGCTGATTTTAAACAAGTGTATGATAAAAATTATATTTATGAACCTCATGATGTATTTATTATATACTTGCATTTTCTTAACACTCATGTGCAAGTCTTGGCTCCAAGAGGGGGCACTTTTGCTGATGCGCTTCATGAGCCACTTTGGGCCATGAACAATGGTGAGGTTGGCCATTCTTTGGGAGATCTTGGAGAGATGATGTAATCCTCATGGTTTGATTCATCACCACCAACCATCATACACCTTCTCCAAGCATGCAAGAAGGATGGGGCAGAAAACAAGTGTTGGGGAGAATGCTTATCATATCATATTCTATGGCAGTTAGGAGGAAAACTGCGATGGTTGCACATGAGGGACAATTGTCCTTCTCCCTTATTGTATATGGCAGCTAGCATGATCTTACTCATGATCCCACATGTTGAAGATGTTCTTATATTTTTTGGGAACATGGTTGGAGGAGAGACACATTTTTTGGGTGTGTCCCTGGGGGAAGAGAGTCCCTACATTTTATGCACTACATGTTCTAAGGGGAGCATGGGAAACTATATGGCCACCATCATATACCACTTGTTTCTTTATGATGGGGACCATATGTTTGGTTGGAGCACTTGGGGCATGCCTCTCATGAACAATTGGGAGGAGCTTTTCTATGAATTACCAAGCTGGAAGGTGATTCATTTTATTTGGATGATAGCATGGAGGGGGGAGACCTTCATTGATGATGAAATTTCCCATGATTTTCATCACTTCCATCTTGATAAGGCCATGGATCAACAAGGAGGTTTCCACATAGACCTTCCATTATTTTATAAGGAAGGCCCTTGGGATTATTCACCAAAGGCCAACTTGCACACTTGGGAGGAGCCATTGGGAGATGGAATTTTTGCAGAAATTCTGAAGCAATGGAGGAGACTATTGGATGAAATGGCCACAAGAGAAGGAGGGGAGATTTTGCAGCACCCTTGCAGTTTCTTGAGGACAAGCAACATTTGGGAGGGGGAGACTGTAATATTCCTAAATTAGCTTCAGCTTATGGGAATATTAATTTTTCTCTTAAAACTTAGATTGATGAATAAATGGGCAAGGAGGCTCATAATTTTCTCAATTATGAATATAAATCCCTCCTAATGTGAAAATGGATCATGAAATAACCAGATCAAGCATCCACATGTGTGAACAAGGTCTAGACTATGTGGACAAGGTCAAGTTTGACCAAGTCAACATGATTTATTCTCAAAGAAGTGGATCCTAAATAAAGCCAGCTCAATGTGAATAGTGATCAATCCAGCTAAACAAAATGAAGGCACCTTGAGTGTGAAAAGGGACAAGGCATGAAGATTCATTCAAGGTTGACTAAGTCAACAAAGCTATCTAGATACATTGAACCACCTTGATGGACAACGCAGCTTTTGTGGAGGAGCCTTTGCATGGAAGCAACCTCATAGTGGGTGGGACCCTTGGTGAGAGAGCTCATCAATTATATAATGAAGTAGATGGAAAGGATATGGGGGATTGGAGATTATATTTTTATGTGGTCTGCTTATACTTCCTGCATACTTGGCTGTTTCGCTAAGTTGTTGCACTGCTTAGTGAAAGGGTTTTCCAAGGTGGGGATTCCCTACTCTTTCTCGGAGATCTTGTTTGAGAAATCTAAGAGGATACTTTTGATCTAAATTTTCCACTACCTGGTGTTGGTCCAAGCACTTAACTTTAGCAAAAATGCAGTTCCTTCAGAAAACTATGTTATTTCTTAAGGTGTGCAGTGGGAGGGGTCAAAACCCCATTTTGAGGAGCTAGTTTCCCAAGAGGAGGATCAACCTTTCTTTGGGAAAGCTAGAGGAAGAATATACAGCCATTTATTTTCATGTTCAGCCATTTTTATGTAGAGCTTCAACCATATAGTGTGATTCATCCACATATCTGTAGCAGCTTTCTCTTGTATATCTTTTCTGTCAAGAAACCCTTGCCGGGTCTTCTTGGATCTGTATAAAAGAGATTAGATCTCTGTTTTTATGCCTCATTGAGTAATATAATAAGAATACATGATTTATTTCTCTATTTTCTAAGTTTCACCTCCATTAGATTGCGCAGTTTCTTATGCAGCAACTCTGGTATTTTGCAGTCTTGGGGTTTTGTCAATTTTAAGCTGTTTTGAGCATGGGAGGCCTGTTTAACTAGGCTAAAGCCATTTGTTTCTGAAAATATTTTTAATGCATGTCCTATATTTTCTATTATAAGGTACACAACCGTTTTTTTTCACTGTTATAGCTCAATATTCAAAAAATAATGTTTTTGAGGCCAAGACTGCTGCTTTTCCCTACTTGGTGACATTTTAAAAAGGCATAGTTTGTTGTTTTTTTTTTATATGGAAGCTATGTGTTTAGATACACTACATGAGTTGATTACTTTCTACTCTCCAACTTTGGAATACCTTAAGGTATTCTCATTGTTATAGAAGATCTTGGTTTTGCGATATTACAACTCCCTCCTCATAAGGAGCATCCTCCGCGATATTGGTGACATGCTAGGAGGTCTCTGAGGACCCATATATGTAAAAAACTCTTAATTTTATGTGTCAGAACTCATAATAAAAAATATAAAAAGTAAAAAAATGTTTAAAAAGCAATTTTTACCTGCATCGGTCCACTATCTGTCTAGTGGGATCAAAATATATGGATCTCCTCTAAAATCGATGCCGACATAGGTGTAGTCCTCGACTATGATCAGCTGACGTCATAGCCAACTGAAGAATGTTGTGGGGAAATGCATTTTTTCCCACCTCCCTGTCGAAGCATTATGTCACACGATCACATCAGCCTCGGATCCCTCGGGGTTGGATCATGGATCTCTAACCAATGATGCTAGAACAGGGGTACTCTCTCCAGAAAGAAGGTCACCAGAATTGACCCATACCTGAAATGTTTTAGTCTCCCTATCTTGCACTTGGTTAATTTCCTTTTCATGTTAGTCAGGAACCCCTCACACCAGTTGAACATCGTTGGTGCCAAGCAATCCATCACATGCTGGAAATATGATTTCGTTGCCCCATGCAATGCCTGGGCTCCTGTCACGGTGGTGATACAATGTAGTATCGTGCATAGGGGGAGCTCTATGATGGAAGATATGTCTACCTTATGACTCTTTGTATTCCATGCCTTAGGACAGTGTCTCTGGATGAGTATGCTTGTGCTCTCACCCCCTGGGCGAGCTCCAGAGAGTTTGATTCTCTCCCCTCGCTTGGATAATCCTATGATAAAATAGATTTCCATGACATCTAGCTAAATTTCTTGGTCCCCGATGATGAACAACTGTCGGTCCACATCCTAAAGACTGGTCAAGTATTGGAGAAGCTCCAATTTAGCTCTCAAGCCAGATGTTTGAAATAATTTCAACAATACGCAATTGCACAAATCATTGATGCAATCTTGGTCCTGCAAGGCTTGCTGGTCTTCCACCTCATGGCCTCGTTCTTTACATTCAACTGGCATCTTCTCTGAAAGCACCTACAAAATATGTCCAATTGGTCTTTTAGGAGCATTCATGGAGGATTTTTTTGAGTTTAACGGTGGAGTTGGGAGATTTTCTCAATTTAAAATCTTCCCCATGGCCAGCGCGTTTGTCAAAAATGTTTCGACGTTGGTGGCATGCTGCCTTAACAGGCTCAGTGTGATCAGCGTGACCTCGATAGCTCGAAATCACGTTGGTCGCAGGCGATTTTAAGTTTTAAAAACTTTCCCTTAAACTTGTTATTTCTAAAAAATAAATGCTAAATGAATAGAATGAAAATGAAAAGGAGGTTCAGAGCTCTTACCTAGAAAAGACAAATCAATGAATGGTGTCTCGGATTGGTCGCACCACTGACTCGAAATTCAGAGGAAAAATGGAAAAAATGTTCTTATAAAAATGGAAAGGTGAAAATGATTTTGTTTTTTGGTCTATTTATAGATTTTTGAAAAAAATTCACCAATATTTTAATATTTTTCCTCGATATCTGTGATGTTTTTTGTTTATGTGCATTACAGGGCTTTCACACTAGTGGTGATTGTTTCTGATGAAAACGAGTTGAATTGTATCTCTTTTTCGGGCTCGTTAAACATTTACGAAAAAGGAACCCCCATGGAGTCAACTTTCAACTCTTTTCTGACTCTCGAAAAATTAAAATATTGCTGAGTACTTGACATTTTGAACTTGTTAAAGTGAATGAATTGGCGTAATATCAGTATACGTTTACCCATTTTCTCGGCTAGGATTTACTATTTACGAAAAAGGAATACCTTGATCGAACATGGTCAACAGGTTCTCTTGCACATATTTTTCTACCTTTTTGGATTTGAGAGACGACTTACGTAAAGGGACATGATGGAGTTTTATTTTTGTTTCTTTTCAAACTCCCTAAACATGAAAATTTACCAAGTTTACCTTTCATTGGACTTGTTAAAGATTAAACGACGAAAGACTTGTCACCATGACGAGACCAATTTCCTCCTTCCTAGGGATCATTAAACTTACTAGGATGGATTCATTCGAAGAATGAACTTACATGATTAGCATATTCTATCCTCTTCAAGTTGGCTACAAAAAATAAAGAGGTACTCATTAGCAATAACATGGGAAAATTGATAGTGAACATCCTATGTATATTTTTGGAAGCTTGTTGCTCTTGAACATGACACTCATCTTCAATTTGTGTCAGGTTGGGGACATCCTACATTCATCACTTTGCCTCCATGAGTTTGGGAAAATTTTTTTCCTCTTATTTGATTATTAATTTCGTCAACATGACCTCTGTTCCTATTTGATTCAAATGTTGCCACCCTCTGGAGTCGTGTCGCTAATATTTTCAAGAGAAGTCATTTTTTTCAAATACCTTCTGCACATATGACCTCCTCTGATACAATCCCAAAGCACTTCTATCATCTGAAGATATATGTTGTTTTTTGTCGATGATGTGGGAAATGTTAGTGTAAGAAGTCACTCCTTGACTTCTTAAGGAGTAAGCCTTACACATCATAGTTCATTTCAAATTTTAAAGGGGGTTGTTTGAGTGGTAGGACAGCTTTCTCAAAGATTTTTAAATTATTTTATGTTCTTTAAGACTTTCATACATTTGGAAAATTGTGGCAAGTATAAATTGTGTGGGTAAAAGGTAGCATAGGGAGCAGGGTATACAAGTGGAAGAAGATGAATAGCTAGTACCTATTTCAGGAAATATTCCTATCCTAAATCAGTCACACATCTATGATGATGACCTTTAACACAAAATAAGTTTATGTTAAGAAAATAACACTTAGAAAATATATTGCATGTATAAAGTATTCCACAAATCCTTTATGAAATCTTTACTGACATATTCTATTACACCCATATAAGTTGCAAAAAACTGAAAGTAGATAATTTACTGCTAAATCCTTTAACAACTTATCACTCACACTTCACTAGTTGTTGCAATTCATATTTTAGAAGAAATTAACAAATAAAAGATACACACCACACATTAGATGTTACTTGAATAAAAAAATCCTCCAGTATGAAGCAAAAAGGGTTTTTTATTATATTCAGTCTTCAGGTAGACTAACATCCAACCTAGAAATAGTATTTACAAGTGGTATATATAGCAAGAGAGGAACCAACTCCATCTCTTATAAAAAAAAAGGAAACATTAATTCTAACATCACATATGTGTCAAAAGACATTACATCCTTATCTCCTCAAAATCTAGCAGAAAGGACATATGGAGAAAGAATAAGAGAAGAATTTTGGAATGGAATGTTGAGTGCATTGTCATGCTGCCCTTTTTCATGATGAATTATCTCCTTGTTTATTGGGTCTTTAATATCCATATAGCTTCACTTAATAATAACTCCAACAAACTTGTAACCACCTCTCACCATAACTTGTATTATCCATTTGGTTATGGGTTCTTATCCATCCTTAACTGGCTCGGAAAAACTTGCTGACAAGTGTCAAAATTTAGTTAAAATAGGTGTTGCCATAAATTTTGGTAAAAACCTATAACTGTGAAAAATCTGGAATGCTACTGGAAATTCCATTACTGCCCTATTTCTTTTTCAAAATACACAGAAAATGAAAATTTTGTATTGAATTTTATTCCATGACACCTAGGATGTTGTTCAAAATTTGTAACTGATAAGAAGGGATTAGTACCAAAAACCTTTTTACCTTTCCTATATGTCTATTGTAGCTTCAACCAATTTATCTAAATTAGTTTTGTTTTCAGTAGCTGATGTTCTGGACCTAGTTTCACTTTTAGTTTCCTCCTTGATAGGGTATTTTCCCTCCTTAGAACCATTTTGTTTTTTTCTTCTTTTTTAGGGCTTTGAGTGTTGTTCTTAAGGGGTTCGGTTCTTGATTTTCTTCATGGATTTTTCTGTTTCCTTTATCTTTGAACCTTCAGGTTTCCCTTCAACATAAATGACTTATGTCATTAGGTTTAGCTTGAGTAGAGCTTTGGATTTAAGCATAAAATTATTTCTATCTCTTGTATTTCTCTTTCTGGTGCTAGCAATAGGGCTGATGGTGTAGGATGATACTCCTTCCGGAAATTCTGGTAGCACCTGCGCTTTGGACTTATTTTTTGTTGCAGACCTTTATCTTCTGGCTCTAGTGTAGACATTTGGAAATGGAGGAACGTAGGGTACTATCTTCATGGACTTGGGCTTGCTTGCTGAGGAGCTCTCTCATTTTTCTACCTTTATTTCAATTTTTCCTGCAGAAAAGTTATCTTTCTTACCTTTGGCCTTCTTATGAATGTTTTCTTTATGGGCCTTTCTTTTTGTTCTTCTCATTGAAGGTTGAGGCTTTATCTATGGAATTGGAGATGTATGTGCAGGTTGGCCTGCCCTATAGAATAGAAAGTGGTCCCAAGTCTGTTTTTTCTTCCTCAACTCTTCTTCAACCAGAACTTTGATCAAATCTTGATGGTACAAGATATACTTAGAAACATCATTATGAGTCTAAACCCTTGTTGACATATTGGTTAGGATTTTCAACAAAAAAAATGCCAGATTCAATGCCTTCATCCCAAAAATATGAAAATAAACCTCATGTGATAGAGTAATACCATTGCATACCTCCTTTCACATGTGAGGTATATCTTGATAAGATTTATTGCCTCTACCCATTCATTCTTAAGGTGGCTTCTTGGGATGCATTTTTCCCAATTTGGATCTCTGTGAGCATCCTTAAGGAAATTGTTTTGATCACCTCCTGTAATAACTTGTCCCTTGAAACACCTTTCTCCTTCTTGGGGAAGGTTAAAGGCTTTAGCAATGGAGTCTTCAGAAACCTGCAAAGTGAGGCCATAAATTGTAGCTTCCTGTCCATTAAAAGAGCAGCAAACTCTTGAGCAACAGCTGAATGAGATCTCCCCAACCTGGTACAAATAGGATACCATCCTGACTGCATAAACATATTTCTTACCCTCAAATTAGCATCAATGAAATTTGCACCTTGTGGCTCTATTCGATTTATCTTACCACCTATTTTAGTCTTCTTCAGAAAAATAAATGACTATGTCTCTTGCAAATGATAGGTGGCAGAATAGGAAGATTTTACCTTATAGGTGTGGCTTGTATTCTTCTCTGGAATCTTGTCTTGAATCCAAACTTCTTCTCCAATTATAACTCTCAACAAATTCGAACCCAGTAGCTCAAACTTCAAATGACAGCATTCTTTTTTTTAGGTGGTTTAAAACTAAATCTTGGTTCACCACCCCATTCAAATCACCCTCCATCATTAAAAAATTTCATGATCATGATGTGCACCATGTGACACACCATCACCACCTTCAGTTGGTTGCATTTTCCATATGGGAGCTCCAGATGGCTTATGGAAAGTGTGCTTATGAATTGCAGTCACCTCTGTAAATTCTGTTGTTGATTGGCCAGATTTCTGATAGCACTATTGTGCAGCCAGCCGAATGTTTATGGCATGTGGTGGAATCACCATGATCGCTCTGATTCATAAAAATACGTACCTTAACGTATGGATAACTGACTTGGTGTAGACAGGCATTATGGGTAACAGTTTAGTCATTAACTGCGGATGACACATGTGGCTCAACGTATACAACGAATTGACCTTAGCTAACTGACTGTAATACAACACCTATCATTAGATCCTAAAGGCTTTGAAAAATATTTGATACATATTAACCGTACGACACGTGGTATGACTAAAGCAGATGCACTTTTTTGTTTTATTTTAAAAATAGAGTATGCTTCTAGAAATTCCGGTAGCATCAGAAATAAAAATAAAAAGATAGAAATAGGAAATAACAGACTATCTGAAAGGCTAAAAAAACTGGTGCTTCCGGAAATTTAGATAGCGCCCAATTTATTTTTTAAATTTTAAAATTTTTTGAAGTTTAATCCTAAAAATAAAATTATGAATGGACTCATGACTTAGCAAAGAACTGTGCTAACATGAATCATTATGGGAAGGTGATTTCGAAACTTATTTTAGTACCTGGAGCTTGCATGCCTCGATGGCAAGTTCTTCATGTTCAACGACAGTTTCACATCATTGGCCTTCAATCGAATGATTCTGTAAGTGTTCAACTTCAACACATCCATTCACACTTGTAGGTTATGTTGTTGTACCTTGAGTTCCATCGTCATTATTAGCGATCTCTCTCATGCTTGTTAATGGTTTTCATCATTGAACGATAATCCAGTGGTTTCTACCATGTTCAACACAAACCATTTATTCACATGGCAAGATTCGTACATTGGGTTGATTGAGATCGCGGTGGAGACCCTGGGTCACATATGATTTTTGGTCTAGGCTGCGTGGAGTTATTGAGTATTCATGATTGTATACATGATCTTATCTATACGGATTTTGCGTCCATACCACACATCCATTTCTATGATTCTTTTAGATGGATGGTTGTGACCATATTGTGGGCTCATGTATCATTTGATGCCTAGTGCAACATTATGTGGTTAGGCATATTTTACCAGAGATGTCATATAGTGTAAAAGTTTTATTTGGAAAGTTCTCTGAAGGTGGTCTACATTCTTTGCCTTGGTTCATAAATCATTTTAGCCGTCACTCCTTGTTCTGCCTTCATGCTTTAGGGGGTGTTTGTTACATAGTAATTTTTCACCATGCTCATTTTCCTATCCCTGATCCTGAAATTCCTTGTGACGAATACTGTTCAATGTTTCCATCATCAATAAATATGCAAACATATCCTCTTGAATATCCAAAGAAGACTTCCTTGAAATATTACTGAAGAAACTTAGTCAAATTCCTAGTTTCCTGGATCAGCGCCTTTCCTAGTGTCATGACCACACTGATGTCCTTATCCTAGTTCTGGCCCAACATTTTCATCACCCTAATTTATTGGAAAACCATGTTGATCCCCTTTCTGGAAGTGCTTCCTCAAATGGATAAAATATTCTACCTCTATAAGCTTAAGGGCAGTGAGTTGCTTGTTGAACAAATATGATAAGGTCAAGCTCTCTCATTTTAGAGCCTTGATCTCATCCATGGGGGATCATCCCTTAGAAAGTGGGCCTTCCTCCTCCTTTCATGGGCTCCCAACCTTCTTCTCCTTGTTATAAATTCACATCCCTCATTCCCCCAAGTTTAGAGCTTGTTTGATCATTGTTAGACTCGTCGGAACTCTCATCCCTTTGCATGCTAGCATCATGATTAAGCCTATGTGCACAGGAGAGGGAATGCTTTTGAGCTGGGTGAAGGACTCACATTTTCACATAAGGATGCCTCCAACATCAAGGCATGGTTGTAAGATCTCCTTTTGTAATTTATCAATAATAACATCTCATGTAAATGTCTTCTATATTTTTATACATGATTATGCAAATATTCTGGTACTCCTTGATCTACTAGATAACTAGCGTTTACGCCTATTATATATTGTATCACATTTTATGTTGTCTCCCGATCATTCACAAGTATTCACGTGCCATCAGTAGTAGGAATTTGGCCTACAAGGATCATGGATCGAGGTCACCATCAACAAATCCAAGGATAGTGATTGGAGAAAGGTATTTATGTCTCTTTCCTCTTTGCATTGTAAGAATTAGTTAAGAAATATTATGTTAGAAATAATATTGTGTTTAGACCCACTTTAGGGCTAGATAGATCGCCTATGTCCGCAGAGGGGATTTAGCTTGACAATAATAATTCTAGTTTGTGATGATCGCATGTGATTCATGATTCTTGATTTATGATGCTTGAGTTTTGAGCTAACCAGATGTGATATGTTATACGTGATGATTTGATCAAATAACTAGTTTGACTATTGTGACAGGAAGTGAACATAATTTCAAGTGTACCTTATTGACAAGCCATCAAAAAGGTATGATGTGAATTTTTATTTTATTTTTTTTATTCTAATGGAAATTATGTGCTTAGTACAGGAAAACATGAAAATTCTCGGTTGGGTAGTTGAAATTGACTGCAAGAATTAGCAGCAACAACAAAAGGAATTGGAACAAGAAGCAGTATGCTGGTAAATCACTCTAGGAGAAAAGCCATTGTGGGACACTGATACCCAATAGTTTCCATTGATTTCCATGAGCATGCTATGACAAAGATGATGCTTTTGAGGCAGGTATATGTCTTGGTTTTTTTATCTTCTAATGTGAGGAATCCTTGCCAAGGGATGGATCGCTCGGGATAGGGGATGTCGGGGAAATTGGAAGGTGAGTGACTGCATGGAAGGGGTGACCAGATTTCTCGAGCGACTGTGTAGCAAAGAAGGGAAGGTCAAGGAATTTTTTTTTTTTTTTGGTCATTAACATTGCTAGATGGAATCCGATGCACATTGGGAGTGTGCCCTCGAACAATGAGTCGGTAATTGTTCGCTGAGAGGAAAAGTGGCATAGGATTGCAGTGATGGACATTGGATGCAGCTTTGACTTTGCCAATGGATTATGGAATTCCTAGGAAGGAGTTCAATCCTGGTATTAATTTTGAGGGTGGAGGTGTGAGCCTTTGTATTCCCTTGTTGTTGATACAGGAATCATGTCCTTTTATTTTTCTGTTGAGAAAATGTGCATAGGTGTATATGTACATAATATTTCAAATATTTTATTGAGTTATATTTATAAAGCTCCATAGACAATATGTTTATTTGTTGGTTGAGAAAATGTGGTTGTTACTGTAAATACCGTAATGAGTTGTGTTATAAAGCTCCAATAAATGACATGATTTTCATGTTTTCAACAATGTTCATTGTAAATACTACAATGAGATATGTTATAAATCTCCATAGGTAGTATGTTTTGGTTTTGAGTAGTATTGTTGGTCGTAGGTATCATTGAACACTGAGGATTGTGTTCCCCTAAGGGGAGAGTTTTGTAACAACCCTGGTGAAAATTTCATGCAATAAAAGTTAATAAAGGAAAAATATAAGACCAAGGTCATGGGACATGTATTCCAAGATTAATGGTGGGAAAACACATCCTAGTGTGGGTGTTCATTTGGTTTATTATGTCTAGAGGAAATTGGCAAAGGCAATGGAAAAGGCTTTGGAAAGGCAAAATGTATTTTTCGGAAATTTATTTATGAAAATAATGGAAATTAGGAGAAAAGGAAGGTGAAAGGTCATAGGTTGCATGTGAGGAGGAAAATAAAGAAAAAATAATGGCAAATGAAGAAATTATAGGCCTCATTGATAAAAAAAATTATGAGGATCAATTCATAGCTTTTGACAGTGAGACTTTTGTAAGTTTAGTTTTGGATCCCTCTCTCTCTCTCACTCTTAGACACTTGGAATTTTCTTGGAGCACTTCAAATTTTGGATCAAGAAAGGAAAATAAGTCAAAGAGGACGAAAATATCAAGCAAGGAAGAGAAGATCAAGAAGCTACAACGGGTTTACTTGTAGGTATTGATTTTCATGTGTGATTTCCTTGCTATATTTGGCATGCATGGATATGTATGTATGTTCTTGGTTCTCTTGCTATCATTGGCATGGGTTTTATATGTGAAAATATTCTTTAGCCTTTCCTTTCCATTTCTGGATAACCATGGTGTGATGGGGTTCTCATGTTTTGGTTGAGATGGCTTGCTAGATGGATTCAAAACTGAGTGAGGTGGATCTCTGAATGGAAGAACACATGGCCCAGTGATCCATAAACCAAATGGTGGATTGTAGTAAAGCCACTGCATAGTGACCCCTGAACCAAACTATGGGTTGGGGTAAAGGCAGATATTGTGTGCCTAGGCAGGCCTAGGAATCCTCGACCGTTGAATGGTGGGTTATACGATAAAGCCTAGAGGTGGTTTCCCTTGGTCAGGCCTATGAATCCTCAACTGGTGAATGGTGAGATATATAGTAAAGCCTAGAGGTTTGTATCTCGATTTTTTCTTTTCATTGGACCAACAAATGGGTCCAAAGCCCAAATTGAGAACATATCCTAAATTGGACTTACGATCAATGTTATCGCCAACCTGATATGAATTAGGGTGGAAAATGAGATCCAAAGTACATATTACTACATAATGAGTCCCATAGTTGATGGTTCACTAGAAATATATGAGCATGCACTTGGAAGCTTTGAAATGCAACTCATATGTCTCCTACATGTAGTTAGAAACTGCACCTACTACTTTTGAGAGATTTGTATGGGTGTGAGTGAGATAGAGAATACTTCTCATAATCTTTATGTACACATTTCAATTAACCAATGGTGTATCATTTCCATTCTCAAGGTGTTCCCTTGATAAAACAATGTGTAGTTTTTGACTTGCAGTTGGTCATGTGAAAGTGAACTAAGAGATCTCTCGCAAACTTAGACTGAGCAATTTTTATCCTTGAATAATTTTAGTTGATTTATATTCTAAGGAATAAGTGTAATAGAAACATGAAGAACCTGTCATGCAAAGTGATTTGGACTACAATAATGGCTGAGATTGAACTACCTATGATAAGTAGATCATCTACATAGAGCGCTATGATCAATAGAGAGTCAGATATTCTTAGCATATAAGCATTTGGATCATATTTACATTGAATGAAATTTGGAGGGTGTTGTAATTCCTAGAGAAAGTCTAGAGTTGCCATAGACCAGTGCCTAGGACATCTTATGTAGCAGAGAGTCAAGACCATGTAATAAGGATAATCTCAGCAGAATCAGGCTCTCATACTATTTCTTTGTAGGTGGAAAAATTAGATTTAAATGGTACCAAACACTTCAGAAGCTCAACGCTGAATGAATAGTAATGAATGAATAAGATGTAAAACTCCAATATAAATGCATAAGACAATTCCAAGACAGTTCGCTGTAATAAGGACTGAATTCCCAAATACTTCACAGAGCAGGATGATATAAGGGTGTCTACTGAGAATGTATAAGGAAGAAGATATTAATTGCTATAAATACAGTATTCAGAAACACACATTAACATGTGGTGGGCTTAAACATTAAGAATCCATACATGATAACCACGTTCGTAAATAATACTTCATAACATTCAATATAGCAGAAAGGTGAATGGAGTGAAAATGGAACAACATATTACACCTGAGCCATATTTAAAGTACCAAGAAGCTAATGAAATAAGTATCCACAGGGATAAATTCATAACAGAAGCAACTAGCAACTCGCATTCCAGAATGCAATACCAGATATATGGATATAAGCGAAATGAATAACTACACTATAACACACAAGGGAGAATAACACATTGTGAAGGATCGAGACCAAAATCCTTATCTGAAACAAAACTCCTTTTCATTGAGGCCCTACGGGCTCTTTTCATTCATATCAGAACTTTCACAAAATTTACAAACAAGAAGCTCTTACACAGTCAATTCTTCAAAAAGTTTGGAACCTTGTTTTCTCGTTTTTTCTACCTTATATAGGCTTCTTTTCCTCTTAGCGAGAAGATATTTTCTGGGAAAATATATTCTTCGCATAACAAAATTTGTTACATGTCATTTTCAAAACCACAAAACTCATGATGGGGAATCAGGCCTCCCATCATGTATAATCAGGCCCTCGGCCATTTTCTTCTTTAAAACAGAAATTTAAATAACAGTTCAGTGAAAATGTAAAGTGCAAGAGTGGAAAGAACCGTCCACTCGAAAACTTAAAAAGAAACTATCTGAGTAAAAGTAAAACAGGCTGTTAAGGCCAAATCATGAGTTTACAAATAATCACAGGCGAGGCGGAGTGGAGGCAGTTGCTGATTCTGGTGGGGGGCACGTTTGCAGATGAACTGGCGTGATGGCATGGAAATGTCTTCCGGACTCCTTACCCCTAAAAGGCCAGCAATCAGAGAGAGAATGGGTCAGACTTCAGGGGGATTCTTAGATTCATGGACTTGGGGGGTCTATGGTTCATTCTTCTTTGGTGTTCCCCTTCCCATGGCTGACATTCAAGAATTTGAAAAAGAGAAAGGAAAACAGAGGGAGAATGAATGGCAGAGTACCAGAACAGAAGGTAAATCTGCTCGGGAAAGCGACGTAGGGAACTTCTGACAATGATTGGGTAGACCAGGCACTCTTTCCTACTCGGTATATGTTGTAGACGGGAACCTGTGACTTTTTACTGGAGAGAAATACGGAGGAGATGTTATCTCTGAATGGGTAATTCGAGCTAAAAGATGGATGGGTAATACGATGGGAGGCAAGTTTCCTAAGGACACTGACAGTGAGGCATGCGGCGCATGAGGATTGGGTGTGCAAAAGTACAGGTGGGCGCCTCGTGCCGGGTTTAATATTGGTACGGGCCTTAGTACCAGTTACCTAATGGACTTTACCTTACCTTTTTATCATAATAATCCGACGATTCTTGAAAATATTTCCCATAAGGCAGATTCTAGACATAACATATTGATACTCAGGTCCCACGCGTCAGCTTTTCCACGTCATCCTCATTACTTCGGGTCCTGATATGGAGAGCACAGATCGCAAAAGGCGGGAAGTGCGATGGATGAAAGTGGCACTAGCAAAACTGCACTTTTGTGATGGGGCGGATCTGTGATGGATGCAAAGTGCGATGGATGCGCAAATCGCAAAAATGCCAAGTGCGATGGATGAAAGTGGCACCAACAGAAATGCGCTTTTGCGCTTTTGCGATGTGGCGGATCTGCGATGGATGCAAAGTGCAATGGATGCACAAATCGCAAAAATGCCAAGTGCGATGGATGAAAGTGGCACCAGCAGAAATGCGCTTTTGCGATGGGGCGGATCTGCGATGGATGCAATTTGCGTCCTCCATGATAACATAGTCCCCTTTTGCTCTATGCCTTCGTTTTTCGTATTTCTCTTGCCTTATTGCTTTATGTTTAGTCCCTCGTCTTTCGCTTCTCAGCCATCTATTTGAATGCTTCACTATCCACCATAGCTTTTGATGCAAGGCTTTCTTAAACCCACCATAAGAGTGACTAATGTTAACTTAGGACCAACATTGGCTCCATCTGGGGACGGCACGTTCATCCTTGAGCGTGTCGAGAACTACGCAGACCACCTGTTGTCTTCTCTGAACGCCCTCTTCCTCCTTCATCAATCAACATAACTCATGAATTATTCAATTCAAAAGCGGAAACAGTAGCTAATGTACAATATAATACAATCAGGCTTTTTCAGCCTGCTTCAGAACTGAAAGTACGGTTTGAGGAACTGCCCATTTACAAGGGCGTCCAACAGATCTCCCTGCAAATTCTTCAGCTTAAAGGTATTATTTCCTCCCTGTTCTGTAATCTTGAAAGGGCGGAACCAAAGGGGATCAAATTTACCATGCTTACCTTTATCGGCCCTTCGTACATCCCACCTGAGAACTAGGTCTCCCACCTGTAGCTTTCTATCCTTGGTATGCTGGTCAAACAACTCTTTCATCTTCTCCTGGTATTCTACAAGCCGCTGGTTCACCTGACTGCGAGTTTCTTCGAGCTCTACCAGTTGATTAATTCTCCTAATGACATCATCAGGTTCCTCCTGGCTCTCCTGCATAAATCGAGCCACTAGCAAGGCCAGCTGTATAGGGAAAACAACTGCTCGCCCATATACTAACTCATAGGGGGATTTTCTAGTTTCCCTTTTACTAGTTATCCTGTTTGCCCACAGAGCAAACTTCAGTTGGGAATCCCAGTTCCTCTGGTTTTCATTTATTGTCTTCTTCAGAGCTCTGACCAGCGTTTTGTTTGACGATTCCGCCAAACCATTTCCCTGCGGATAGTAAGCTATAGAGTGTCCCAAAGTGATGTCATATTGCTGACAAAAATTCACGAATTTTGTAGATTTGAAGGCTTGGGCGTTGTCAATTACTATTCTAACAGGACATCCGAACTTGGATATCATGTTTTCCTCCATGAATTTAATTATCATTGTGTCTGTAGCATTTCGTGCAGGTATGGATTCCACCCACTTCGTGAAGTAATCTGTAGCAGTTAGGAACCATTTTTGCTGCCCACTTGAGGGTGGGTGAATCTCACCTATGAAGTCAATTCCCCATTGTTTGAAAGGTTCATCAACATGTACAGGAATCAGAGGCAAAGCTGTGAGTTTCTGTTTTTCTGCAAATTTCTGGCATTTGTCGCATGCCCTGACCCAAGTGAAAACATCTCCAAACAATTTTGGCCAGTAGAAACCAGCCTTCAGGGTCTTGAGAGCAGTATCCCTCCAACTGTAATGGCCCCCGCATATACCTTCGTGGAACTCTGCTATAATACTTCCCACCTCTTCCTCGGTCAGACATAAAAGCAGGATACCTGAGGGATCCCTCCAATACAGCCAGCCGTTTGCAACCATATATTTCTGCGACTTCAACCAGAGTGCCCTGTATTTATCCTTCTCACAGCTAGGTGGATAGCTCAGCGTTAAGAGGTACTCCACTATTTCCTTGTACCACTGACTGGTGAGGTATTTCATCTGTATCTTCTGGGAGGCTATCTCCACTCCCTGTGGTTTTTCATTTTCCTCAGAATCTTCGTTTGCTGTCATAGACAGATTGATACCCAAGGCCTGGCAATTTGACTCAGATAGGATCTTGGCTAGGCCTTGGCCCTTGATTAATTTGGTAGGACGAATATCCAACTCATACTCCTGTATCTTGGCTATCCATTTTCCTCGTTTTCCCTCACTGTCCCCGTGGATGAGAATGTCCTTAACGGCTGCTGTGGGAACAAATGCAGTGATATGGGACTGTAAAACGTACATTCGGAAAGCCTTGAGGGATTTCACCAGAGCGTAGGCTTGCTTCTCCAAAATGTTATATTTGAGCTCGGCATCACGCAGTACTTGGCTCAAGAATGCAATTGGCTGCTCATAGCCTTCCTCGTTCTTCTGCAACAGAACTCTAGCCACTGTGTGGGGTGAAGCAAAAGAAAAAATCATAAAAGGTTTGGAATATTCAGGCCTAGCCAATACAGGGGCTTCAGCAAATGCATTTTTTATTCTAGTAAAGGCCTCTCTCGATTCAGATGACCACTTCACTTCATTTTTCTTCTTTAACATGTCGGTGATGTGCCTAACTATCTCAGCATAGTTAGGGATGAACCTCCTTAGAAAGTTTATTCGGCCTAAAAATACTTGAATTTCCATTTTTTTTCTGGGCAGGGTGATGCCATTTATAACTTCAACTCTTTTAGGGTCTATCTTCACTCCATCTTTGGTTACAATGTGCCCCAAGAGCTTGCCCTCTTCTAGTGCAAACAGGGACTTCTGTGGGTTAAGGGAGAGGCCATACCTTCTACACTTATCGAAGGTTCTGCGCAGGTGTTCTATATGTTCTACATCATTCTTTGAGAATACAGTAATGTCGTCCAGATATACCACCACGAACTGGTCCTGCTCTCCAATAAAAGCAATATCCATGGCCCTCTGAAAAGTGGCCCCTGCTTTGATCAGCCCAAAAGGCATTCTGGCATACATGAACGTTCCCCATGGAGTGGTGAAGTCCGTCTTCTTTTGATCTTCTGGTAATACTGCCACCTGATTGTAGCCCGATAACCCATCCATCATGGACATCCGGGAAGCTCCAACTAATTTTTGCAAGATATGGTCCATTTTAGGCAGCGGGTAATTATCTTTTAGGGATGCCCTGTTCAGGTTTCTGAAATCAACACATAACCTTATTTCTCCATTCTTCTTTCGCACTGGGACTAAATTGGCCACCCACTCAGAATACCTTTGTTAGTATGAATTCTTTGTCGAAGTGTACGAAAAAGACCCACTTTAGCTACGCATAACTAATAGCCCTAACAACCATAATGGCTGCAAAACATCTTCAGATCTGCAATTAGTAGTTAAAGTGCTGCAACAAACAGATCTATAAATGAAAAGACATTAAGCAGTAAAGTAAAGAGTTTGCTCCATGCATCCAACAGACAAGACAAGAACACGATTTTTTTTGAATGAATTTTTATATTACAGGGCACCTGGGAGGAAACAAGAAGGTGTATCCAGATCCCCTCAATGGGATGGGTTCTTTGTAGTCCTCAGCACTTCAGATCTAAGCTTTTCTCTCTTGCAAATGTAGAAAACCCAATGTAGAAGATAGAGCTCAATGGGAGCAAAATGGCAAAAATGAGACCAAGTGTATAGATCCAGAGTGATCTAATATGCAACAAAAGGTGAAGAATGAAGGGGAAAACCCTCCTATTTATAACAAAATATTGGGTCATTCTAGATCTTGGTGTATGATTAAAATAATGTTAACCAAATCTAGATCCACCTCTATGGAATATTTTATTATTATTTGTTGGAGGGAAAGGGTGTTTGACTTGGGTCAAATCCCCTGATTAGTGAAAAATAAATAAATAAATGATTTATTTATCTTTTTAAGGAAGTGGTTGGGATATAATCAAATAAATAATGATTTAGTTGATTAATGGTGGTTGATTTGGTCATATTTAACAAGGAATATTATTTAAATAATTATTCCTAGAAAACAATAAGATAACTATGGGTTTATCTCATTAATTTCTTTGTTTTTGGGTTAAACATGACTGGGAATAATAATTAAATTATGGTTTAATTAATTATTCCTTTTGGGGCTTCCTAATTAACATAGTGAAAGCAGTTTTACTTGGGGTAAAACTGGTCTTACATGGTGTACTTGGTTCCATCTAATGATGAAAGGTTAGATGACCAAAAAATGGTGTAACAGATTGCCCCCCAGCGTGCGAGTGTCAGGAGCAAATCGTATGACCGAAGTACATTGTAAGAATACAATCACTAGACAACAAAAAGGGATGTCAGAGAGAGAAATGTGAGGTAGATAGTGTGCTGAAGGACTAGACCCTGAGGAGACGAGACTCGCAGGTGCAACAAGTCTCTTTTTATGAGAAGGTACCTGTGCTGAAGGCGGCGGGGGAGGCATACCTATGCCCGCCGTGACAAAGTACAAAAGAATAGTGTGTCCAGTATACAAGGGACCGAACCAGAGAGTACAGCTGGCATCATCAAGAGCCAGATAAAAATACAAGGAATAATCTCACATACATGCTGTACCTGGGATAACAGCCAAGACTAGTACAATATCATCTGAGTACATGAGATAAATACAACCCAAATGCCCCCTGTAAATGGGGAAGGGCTCACAAAATCTGACTGATACACGCAAATCATAGAGGTGCTGCAAGTGGCTAAGGCCAACATCATCAAAATCTGGAGCGGCATCAAAGGCTGCAATGAAGAGGTCATCCGGGCATGTGGGGGGCTACCTGTAGGGCCACCCCCTCATGAGGGCTGAGACATCTCACACATGCCCGGGAATCATCAAGAGCTGCTGCTGGGTCACTGGATTGTCCAGTATACGAATCTCGATCATGCTGAAAGGAGCTGGAGAAGCAATCAAGTCAAAGGGAGGTGAGAGATCCCCTTGCCTGATCCGAGGCACCGAACAAATGTGGAAGCTGGAACCAAGGTACACCGCTCTCTAGACCTTGCTTCTGGAATAAATGTGCTGAGGTCGACAGAAGGAGGTCCGCCGTAGGTGAGGCAATGAGAGATCCTCAACTAAGGCACGAGAGAAGAACAATAGAGCGACGGACAGACTGACACTAATGATGATGGTGGAAATGGGAAGGATGGAGAGGCGAATGGACGACTTCCCTTGTTAGAGCATAAAGGGCATGAATGACATGGCAGCGACTGACACAATATCGTAAGGGATAGGGGGCAGTGGGGCTGAAGGTCATGAGATGCGACACAAGTGAGGAACCAAGCAACAAAGAATGGAGGGCTATAGCAGGGTGTAAAAGGATGCAGGGTAGACTCCATGAATGCAATGATGACTCAACTCGGATGCTCTAAGCAAGGGCGACTAGATAATGCTGCCACACAGTAAAGGCCCCAATGGGGGGTCATAGAAACATGAGTACAAGGTGGGCACTCATGACGAAAATCAACACGAACATGGACAAGTAAGGGGGCGATATGGTGCCCCAAGTACAAGTGTCGTAAGTGAGGAAATTCGATTTTAAGGAGCGGTGAAGTGATCCTTCGTGGAAAAATGTGTCCGGGTGAAGTATCAAATCACCAAAAACTAAGGAAAACCTATTTGAGAGCTCGGTGAGATCTATCCAGCGGTGCTGACGGTTCGTCGAACGGGGCTACGGTGTGGTCGCAGCAGTCGAAAGAAGAAACAGGGGTTCTCTTTTAATGAGGCGGTTTTCCCTCCAAAATCATTCATTTGCTATTGTTGCTGTGGTGAATGTGGAGAGGAGAGAAGGCCCTAAATCTTGCGGCGAACGTAGCGAACAAACCGACCGTTGGATTCGAGATCTGTCAGTTGGAGGTAAGAGGCCTAACCTTGCTCTTGCATTTTGATGGATTAGATTTGCAGTTTAGGGCCCAACACCCCAGAAACAGTCCCTCCCTCCTCTCTACGGCCGGGTCGCACCTTTTGGGGCAAAAGGTGCGACCCAGGACGCAGGTTTGGGGGCAAAAGGTGCGACCTGGTCCAGAAATGGGCAGAAAGCTGCGACCTGGGAGGGGAGGGGGGCTTGGTGCCGTTTGATGGTTGGGAGTTGGGTTTTTGTGTGTGGTTATGGTTTGCCCGATCTGTACCCTGACAAAGAGAATGTGTTTGTGCAGGTATGGCAGAGTTACGGGTCAACTGGAGAGAGAGGGATCTGGGAACACTTCGGGCAGAGATCAAGGTGGATCAGGGCGTCCGTCGTGTATTGGCCAGATTTGGGGTTCTCAAGTTTGTGGAGAACCCGTTGATGAGAGCAGGGGAACCATTACTGGCCCGGATTATCAGTTACTGGGATCCAGATCAGGAGATCTTTGTAGTGCAGGGGCACAGGATCGAACCGACGGTCCAGGATGTGTACTTCCTGACCGGCCTCCCACCATTGGGGATAGTGGGAGACACGCAGCCAGTGTTGCCGCGGGGGCGGCATATCATGGAGTTTGTGGAACGCCATTGTCGACCGGGTTTCCAAGTTAAGGGGACTCGGATATCGATCGGGGATCTAGAGAGGCTAGAAACCCGTGCAGTGGCCACAGCTGTGCTGCGAATCCTGGGCACCCAGGCGTTCCATCACATCACCGGTGGGCAGATGATGATAGTGGAGAGTGTATTGAGTGGGACCTACTTTGGGTGGCCCCAAATGATGTTGGTGTCGCTAAAGCGACAGTTGTCGCTATGCAAGCGGCAGGTGAATCATGATTTCTCATATGGGACTTTGTTGTGCGCCTTCTTCTTTGAGAAGATCCCGACCTTGAGGCCTCGCGTGCAGCTTCCAAATGGGGGCCCGAGAGAGCCCAGGATGCGTCGTTGGGGACGACTACTCTGCAAAGGAGGAGGAGGGGCGGTCGGGCGAACATTTCGACCGGAGTTCTTTGCCCATTGGGATCAGATGCCGTTGTACATAGACGACTACCCGTATAGTGGGATGAGCTACTGTGGGGATCCGGATCTGCCACTTCCGCCTGGTCGAGTCTGGGGGCCCGATGGTAAGTGACAAATTGCTATTCTTATATGGGCATGTTTAGAGTTTTTTGGATAGTAAATAATGGTACTGATTCATGGTCTTTTGGTATGCAGATATAGCACTGGTAAAACCGGCCGGATATATGGGACGACCGGCAGCGTCTGGAGCTACGGGTTCGAGTGAATCGAGAGCAGCGCAAAATGATGGTGCAGCCGCCCTACTGGGGGACATCCGCCGTAGATGTGAGCAGCTGTTGACCGGAGTATCAGAGCGCGGGTGGCAGGATTTAGACGACCAGTACATAGAGCCATGTGTTGGTCTCCCCTCGGAGTGGCGAGGTATCATGCGGCACATGGCGATGGCCGGTCAAACTATGCGGGATCTACATGCTGCAGGGGCAGAGCCATTGGCCCGGGAGCCTCCAGATAGTGATTAGGGGCATATGGTGCCCTTTCTGATGTATGTAGGGGCAGGTGGTGCCCCCTAGAATGTATGGAGGGGCATATGGTGCCCCCAGTTTTTGTTTGTAACATGCTATGGGCATGTCGTATGTATATGTATGGGGGGCGTATGGTGCCCCCAGTTTTTGGAACATGCTATGGGCATGTGGTATGTATCAGAGTAGATGGACTCATCAATATATGGTTTGCGACACATATTATGGATATGCATCGTCTTTTGATGGTTGATTTAATGTTATTGTCTTGTATGAATTGTGTGTGATAAATGCCAATCTAGAACATGGTTTGCAATACTATCTACGTAGTGATTCTGGTCTCGGGGTACATGGTTGAAAGTTATGGCGTCAAACGCACGTATTAAGACTTTCACTCGCAAATAGCGTCTAAACAGCACAGGGTTATGCACACGATAAACACCATTTAGTTGCATTACAAGAAGCAGGGAATCCAAGCGAACGTGCAGATGGCGGATGCGATGTAACAGGGCATCAGCTAATAGGCCACGCACTGCATCATATTCGGCCTGATTGTTGGTGGCAGAACCAATGCATACCCCGTTAGCTAGAACGAGGTCATGCAAGGGGGTGAAGATGGCCCACCCTGCCGAGGCAAGATTCCTGGAGTAGCGACTTGCACCATCGGCGTAACCGATAAAAATGGTGTGACAAGACAATGAAGGAGGGGAAGAAAGGAAATGACGGCAGCGTGAGGGTCCAGAAGTCATCGATCAGTAATGGCAAGGGAAAGGGGCAGGATGATCAAGACTCAAACAAGGCGGTGTATGAGAGCTGTCAGGAACATGGCGAGGACTCGGGCTGCGAAGGTCAATGGAGATACTAGTGGAGTGATCTCGGGTATCAAGGGACACAATGGAGGAGGCGACAGACGGGCTAGGTTCCCCGTGTCGCGCAGAGGAGGATAGGTAAAGAATGGTGACTGTAGACTCCGTCATCTGGACATCAGGGGGAGGGATGTGGATGGGAGCGGTGGAATCCTCAGGCGGGGCTGCAGCATACTGCGCGAGAATGGGAGAGGCGGATTGATTTTGTTCAACCTCATACTCGCGAATCACCTCAAGGGAGGCACGGTAATGCGTCAGGTGAGGACAATGATGGGAGTAGTGGCCATGGACACCGCACAAAGCACAAGGCTTGTTGGTGCGGAGAGTCTTGGGGTTCTTGGAGACGGTCGAAGCAGTAGTGGGAGTTTCAGGGACCGTAGTGTCGGGGAACGCAACTTTGACCATGGGACGAATACGGGGTAACTCGGGACAAGCATGGGTGGCATGACCGATGATATCACATAAGGCACAAGGCTTCGAGGGTGGGGGAGGAGCCAAGGTGGTTGTGGTGGTTTGGTCTTTGGTTGCCCCCTTGCGGGCTTTTCCTTTCTTCCCGGGAGCCGACTCAACAGGAGAAGGGTCCTGTGGAGGTGCTGGGGGTATAGTGGCTATGGAGGAAGCGAGGGGGACCGGTTGAACCGGTGTCAAAGCCATGTAAGGTTTGGGGTGACCAGTGGGGGTGGCGGCTGGGGGATCAAGGTACCAAACCTAATACCCAAGGTCAAGTTAGGGAGAGAAAGGGTGGCCATGACAGGGACGGAATATACTCCGGGAGGGGGAGCCAAGAAGGGGATCTGTCCAGCAGGGTAATGACCAGGAGGTATGGCGCCAAGATGGTTAAGGCCAGGGGGGACCGAGCCCGGAGGATAAAGAGGTTCGGGGGCACCAGCTGTAGGGGGAGGGCCAGAAAGAGGAGGTCCGGCTGGCTGAGATGGATGGCTAGGAGCGGGTTGCGGAGGGCGGGGAGGAGGGTGCGGGCTAGCCGAGGCAGGCCGTTTATGGGCAGCCTGAGACGATTGCATCATGCAAACATTCGACAAGCTGGGATCAGTAACAAGAGGGGGAGGAAGGTGAGGAAAAGTTCCAAGCAGGGTGGAATCTTTATAGACGCCGGGGGAGACACTGGTCAAAGAATCGACGGTTTTCTTGTTGGCTACAGAAGAGATGGTCGTCTCGGAGGAGGTCTGAGATGGCGGCTCATGATAAGATAGCTGGTCAATGGTGACTATCTTCCCATTATGTGGGAAAGACATCTTGCGGAAAACCGCGGATGGGACAGCAGACATGGCATAGGTGTAGCTTCGCCCCAATAGAATGTTGTAGTCTAGAGGGGCATCAATGACTTCGACATCAACGCAAACAGTCTTACCGGCGAGGGTGATGGGATAGTTATGAAACAGGCCAATGGGTTGGGAGGCATGACCGTCCCACGCTCGAAGGGTGATCGTGGAAGGGGCCAGCTCAGGGGATCCGAGTTGCTTCCAAACTGAAGCGGACATCACGCAGGTGGATGCCCCCTCATCAATTATACACCGGGATACAGTGGCGTTCCGGATTTTGACTGGGATTTGGAAAGCAACGGAAGGAGGAAGAGGAGGGTGGTCCGAGTGAGTGGCGTCGAAAACAATCATTTGGTCATCAGCAGGATCAACAGCGCCCACGGCAGATAGTAGAGCCTTCTTTTGAGAAGGGCAAGACTGGAGGAGTTCCAGTGTGGAAATGGCAGCAGGGGACTGTGCCAAATCATCTACTATACTGTACGATTGGGCGGCTCGACCGGAAGCAGCATTTCGGCGTAATGGACCCTTTGGAATCTTTGGGTGAACCTCAACTTTGGGTTGAGGGATGTGTAAGGGACCACTGGGTGTCGAAAGAGGCTCTGTAGAACCTGAAGATGGAGGCTCGGGAGCAGACTGAGCAGGAGGCTTGGGGTACTGGCGAGACCGAGTTTGAAGGTGAAGGTCGACGAAGGAGGAAGGATCGGAGTTCATCATAAGGATCTGGTAGTCAGAGGAACCAGAAATGGACGAGGGTGTGGCTGCATGGCTGTCAGGGGGTTGGGTAGCCACGAATCCCTGTTGAGGGAAAGGATCAGTGAACACAGCTGGCTGGGTGGTGGCCACATTAGGAGGAGCGTGAGCGTGAGGAGGCGTCTTTGTCCAGCGCAATGTGTGAGACTCCCCATACATCATGCGGGAGTAGAGAGGGCAATCGTCAGTGTAGGTGGTAGTAAACATTCAGCACGAACGGGGCTTGTTTGTGCGAAGCGGCCTGTCCGGCCTGGGCGGAATGCCCTGAGGCTGGTTGCTAGTGTTAGGGTCCATACGAGAATTGGGTCCTCGGTTACCGGGGGCAGATGGGTTCTGGTTGCCTCTCCGCCTTCTTTGAGAAGAAGGGGGATTAATCGCACCCTGCTGTGCAAATACTTGCCCTGGAGGGGGTTGTAAGTGCTGTTGCGGGTTGGGAGGAGGCAAGGGAGGCGGAAGCGCATATGCGGGAGGAGCTGGCGCACCAGGCTGTGAATAAAAGTAAGGGTTGGGTTGGGCGACATTGAGGTAAGCAGGAGGTTGGGCAAAAGGAGGAGGCATGCCGTATCCTGGATACATGTTGCCGGGAGGGGGAAGAGTGCTTGAGGTGCTGGCCCCTCCCTGGGGGAGACCATAGCCCATAGGAGGGTGAGCAGATGGGTGGGAAAGAGATCCAACAATACCGTCGGCGGAATGAGATGCCCCCGGGGCGTTAGCGCCACCGGGCCTGGGGATGTCAGGAAGAACGGTATAAACATAACCAGATTGAGCGTAGATTAGGTCATATTTTAAAGCTATTTGGAGGGCGGCTTCTTCAGATTGAGGAAAGTGAGAGGTGACATCTTTGCCGATGGGAGACGGGAGGGTGCGAAGGAACCAGTCCATGTAAACCCGATCTTCAAAGGGAGGGGCTCGACATAAGCTCCGTCGTCGTCGCCATTCCTGAACATGGGCAGAAAGGCGTGTGGAAGAGGATTTCTTAAATGAAGTCAAGAGCTCCGTGCCAGTGTCGTATCGGAGAGGGAGGCGGAGCGCAACGTGAAAGGCAGGCGAGAGTCTCGAAAGGTGGTATGGGTAGAGGTGGCTTTGTTCGACATACCATTCCAGGCTCGCCGATGTAGCGTGCATTGGAACAAACGAAGACGAATGGATTCATCGGTAATGGAGTTGGAGGAACACCACATATGGAAAGAGCGAACATGATTGGTTGGAGCTGGTCTGCCGGAGGCCCTCAAACTTAAAGATAGACGGTAGCTTGGTTGGCATATTGGGCCAGGTAACGTGGCGAATGGGGTCATTGATCAGCCGATGGAAATCGGGGAGGCTGGGAGCACGCAATGTGGTTTATTCCATGAGGTGGGCAGGATAGTTCTTTCTTGGTTCACAGCTGGTAGTAGGGGCGGTGTGGAGGCAGGAGAACCTTTAGCATTGGGCCGGGACCGGACATGGTGGTGGTGGGGAGAACCGAAAGGAGAAGGAGGGGGACCGGTGGAATCAGGAGAGGAGTCGGAGTGCGGACTCGAAGGTGGACTAGCTCGACGACGGCGGTGCGGAGCAGGTCGATCAACCGGAAACTGAGGGTGAAGGCCAAGAAGTCTCCGGGAAAGGCGCCTTGGGGGCGCAATGATGACAGGAAGAAGGAAACCGTCAAGGGCAGAAAGGGACAAAATCAAGAAGGTCAAGGGCAGAAAAGGTGCAGTGAAAATTGATTTTAGAGTCTTTGCCAGGCGGTGTAAACCAGGCGCTTCTTCACTTAGGGTCAGTGTGTGGTGTGCGTTGATTTTAATTTTTAAACCCTTTCCGTTGTTTGAGAGCAAGAAAAAAGTGTGCTACGTAGCTGAAAATAAACCTACAGAGAACAGAAATAAAATGCTGAAATAACATAAAAATAACGGCTACGTATGCATCTACTTAACCCAAGAAGGTGGGTCTCTCAAAACTATGCTGGAAAGAAAGGGAAAAACTATGGAAACACACACAAAGGAAGCTCAACAGATCTAGGGTCAAAGGGGACAGTCCCGGAGGATAAGCTACGAATAAAGGGTGCGAATCCAGCAAAACGAGAGAGCAAGGTAGGCTGGAAAAGGAAATCAGCAATAAGCCGGGGGGGGCAAGGCAGAGGCCTTTAGGGGAGGTCCAAACAAAATGACAAGAGGTGATTTGAAAGGAGAAGAGGCTGATTTCAAAGGATCTGGAAGTGAGGTCACAGATCTGGAAAAAGAGGGGGCTGAAGCTCTGAAACCGACGGCTGAAACAGCTGAAACTCTTCCACAAAAAGTGGAGGGTACTAAAGCCCTAAGGCGCTGGGTTCCCACTTAGATGAGTAAAAACAGATCAGATCTTGGTCAAGCGAGAAATTTGAGACGGAAATTTGCAAACCACGCGAGAGAGTGCAATGAGAACCCAGAGAAAAATCATAGAGAAAATGCGGAAAAAGGCGGGTCGCGAGGTTCGGCGACTGATGCGGGGAGGTGAGGGTCGCGAGGAAACGAGGCCAAAGGTCGTCGGGTCGCCGAGGTTTGGGCCAAAGGTGCGACCCCGTTCGGGTGTTTCGGCGCGGATTTTCTGAAAATTTGCCACGTCTCGGTTGTGGGCGGGTGTCGCTTGCAACGCGGTAAGTTTGAAACACCACAGAAGTTAGAAATTTTAATGTTTTAGGTTTTTATAGGTAAAAAACAACATAAAAATAGGAAAAACAAAAAGCTAGACAGAAACCTAGGGTCTGAAGTAGCTGGATATGCGGGAATATGAAAAACGACAGCAGTCGTAATTGAAAACTCGTGTGGAGTCGCCAATTGTTAGTATGAATCTTTTGTCGAAGTGTACAAAAAAAGACCACTTTAGCTATGCATAACTAATAGCCTAACAACCATAATGGGCTAAACAAACCTTCAGATACGCAATTAGTAGTTAAAGGCGCAACAAACGAATCTATAAATGAAAAGACATTAGCGGTAAAGTAAAGTTTGCTCCATGCATCCAAACGAAGACAGACAAGAGAGTGATTTTTTTTTGAGATAATTTTTATATTACAGGGCACCTGGGAGGAAAACAAGAAGGTGTATCCAAATCTCCTCAATGGGATGGGTTCTTTGTAGTCCTCAGCACTTTAGATCTAAGCTTTCTCTTTCTTGTAGGTGTAGAAAACCCAATGCAAAAATGAAGCTCAATGGGAGCCAATGATGAAAAATGAGACCAAGTGTATAGATCGAGAGTGATCTAGTAGGCAACAAGGTGAAGAATAGAGGGGAAAACCCTCCTATTTATAACAAAATATTGGGTCATTCTAGATCTTGGTGCATGATTAAAATATAATGTTAATCACATCTAGATCCACCTCTATGGAATATTTTTATTATTATTTGTTGGAGGGAAAGGGTGTTTGACTTGGGTCAAATCCCTTGATTAGTGAAAAATAAATAAATAAATGATTTATTTATCTTTTTAAGGAAAGTAGTTGGGATATAATCAAATAAATAATGATTTATTTAATTAATAGTGGTTGATTTGGTCATATTTAACAAGGAATATTATTTAAATAATTATTCCTAGAAAATAATAAGATAACTATGGGTGTATCTCATTAATTTCTTTGTTTTTGGGTTAAACATGACTGGGAATAATAATTAAATTATGGTTTAATTAATTATTCCTTTTGGGGCTTCCTAATTAACATAGTGAAAGTAGTTTTACTTGGGGTAAAACTGGTCTTACATGGTGTACTTGATTCCATCTAATGATAACAGGTTAGATGACCAAAAAATGGTGTAACAACCTTAGTGGCACTATAATTTTAGCCTTCAGCAGTTTCTTTATTTCTTGCTCAATTGAAGGCAGCAACAGGGGGTTAATCTGTCTGAGTTTTTGTTTGTGGGGTTTTGCATCTCCTTTCAGTGGTATCTTATGCTGCATAACATTGACATCAAAAGTTTTCAGGTCTTGATATGACTAGGCAAACACGTCTCTGTAGGCCTGGAACAACTTTTGATAAAATTGTTTGTATTCATCCGGGACCTTCCTAGACAGCTTCATAATTTTTGGATCCTCTTCAGTGCCCAGATTGAGGTCTTCAACCTGGTTTTCTACCACCACTTTGTTTGGCTGTAAAGGAACATAATTTTTGTTAAACAGCCTCTCCAAAGGCACCAGCCCTCGGGGAATGACATTCCCTTTCAACTGCAGGAATTTGTGACCGGCTATCGTCTCTTCCAGCTTATCTTCTGGAATGTCTCCAATCTCTTCCTCACAACTGTCAATCTCCATGTTGGAAAACTCCCCAACATTTTCTAGGAACCTTTTCACCTGCTCCTCATCTTCAAACACCTGCCAATGCTTGACGTTATCAGGGATTGAAAGTCGGTACCTTACTTCGATTTCATATCTCAGAAGAGGGTTTTGAGGTGGGTGGAAGGTACTAGCAGCCATGGCCAAGGAGTCTGCCATTCTGTTCTGCTCTCGGGGCATGAATTGAATGTTAAATGCCAAGAAATAGTTCTCTACCAGATCCCAAACTTCATTTCTATAGGCCTTTAGCCTAGGATGTTTGGCTTGACACTGATTTTTCACTTGTCTAACCACCAACTCAGAGTCTCCCAGCACCTTTAGATTCTGTATTTTCATACTCCTTGCTGTCTGCAGCCCCAATATGAGTGCTTCATATTCAGCCACATTTTTTGTGGCCTCATATTCCAATTTGAAGGACAAGGGGACCCATTGACCCATAGGTGAAATTAGCAACACTCCAGCTCCATTTCCTTCCCTAGAATTTGCCCCATCAAAGTGGAGTGTCCAGATTTCAGATCCACAGTCCTGCACTGATGATTTAGCCTTTATCTGGTAGAATGAGGGCTCATGGGCATATTCCTGATCCTCCTCTAACATCAAACAGGAGAAATCCCCATCTCGGCTGTAGACTGGAGAATTAACCGAGTCCCCTACCTTGGTGACTGTTTTAACAAATCTGGTTTCTCGGTATAATCTCCTCTCTTGGCCACCAAAGACAGGGATAGTGGCATAGGACAGGTCCAGCTTAATTGATCCTCCGATTCTGGTTTCCCAAGACCTTGACAGTAGCATACCGAAGCGAGTTGGGATGTCAGCCACTACAATATCCATCACCACACTTTTGGCAGGGATCTGAGCTAGATTTACTGCTAGATCTTTAATCATGCCCAAACATTTCACTCTTTTGGAATCAAAAGAATAGAGGTCTTTATACGGGCGAGTGATTTGGAGTCCCAATTTCTCCATGACAGATAGGGGCATGAGGTTGTGAGACGCTCTTGAGTCTAACATACAATTATGTAATAATATATCATGGATCACTAAAGATACATAAAAGGGAGGGGTGGAGGGATCTAATTCTTCAACGTGTGGACCGAACACTACCACAGGTCTTTCTTCTTGCAGGTTAAGACTGTCTAGAATGGGTGGTACGTCAGGAGGAGAGATGAAGGAAGTGACCTGTGACTGATAGGCATGTTGTTTCAATAACTCAGACAGAGGGACTGGTATTTTTACTTTTTCAAGCTCTTTTTGTAAATAGAAGACAGATGAAGGCTTATCTATTAACACTTCCTTTTCTTTTGACTCCTTACTTTGTGGGGGAGGCTTAACTTCTTTTACTGTGGGCTTATTATCAGGGGACACAGCTACTTGTGAAGACGAAGGCATTTGAATATCAGATTGCAGAGATTGGTTAAGGGGCCTCTTACCTTTTTCTGGGGGTTTTTGAGTATTGACCTCTTTCTGTGTAGATGCTGACTTTTGGGGTGTGTCCTCCTCTTCATCGTGAGTGCGGGTCCTCTTTCTGGATGACCTGAGGTCATATCTTCTATTAAACTTGGCTCGCATGAAGTCAACGAACTGTTTACATTAATCATCAATCTCAGGCTCTTCAGTATCCTCGTTGTTCTTTATTTATGAGTGAGCTTGGAGCTCCCCCTCCTCACTTTCTTGCACAGGACATTCTATGTCATCATTTTCTGAGAAGACGGGGCATGCCTCCTCCTGTTCATAGGCAGAATCTTCAGGAGAAGCCTCCACTTGCCCCTCCAAGTATAAAGGATGTGGTACCTGATCTTGTTGCTCTTTCTGTCCCCTTTGCAGTATCTGCAAGGGTGGTTTCCTGTATTGAGGATTGAATCCCTTGTTTGGAGCATTCTGGAAATTCTTTGGGGGTGAATTTTTGGCCTCCATCTCAAGCTTGACCAGCTTATTTGAGAGATTCTTGATCATCCTATTCATTTCCTCAATCTTGTCATTGGCCGAATCTCTGTCTTGGCCTGAGGTGGACGCTTCTTCTTTTCCCCTCCTTCTAACATCGTGTTCTTGTTTCCCCTTGGATTTGCCAGTCAAGACAAAATTTGCTTCTATCTCCAACGCGTCTATCTGTGCATCATCCAGGGTGGCTGTCTTTCTCTCTCTCAGTGAGAAACCAAATTCAGAATCAAATGCTGCCACAAAAATGACCTTGGCAGCGGTCTGATGAGGCTTCATCTCAGCAGGGAGACTCAGGTACAATTTGTTAAATCTTCTGATAAAATCTGATACCCCTTCATTGTGCTTCTTTTTCAAAGTGTTAAACTCAGTAAGGACATCACCGTGATCTTTCCTTTCCCCCCACTTTTTGATGAAAGCATCCTCCATTGCTTCCCAAGTGCTAATGGAATTAGCTCCAAGGGTTTTGAACCATTTCCTGGCTTCCCCATCTAAGGATTGCACAAACAACCTTAGAACTACGTCTAGATGCTCCACATTAAAATTCTCTGCGAAAGAGAAGAAAATTTTGACATGCTTCTGTGCTTTAATGTCATTCTCACCGCTAAATCTGGACAGAATCTTTAAATAATCCTGCGGCATGTCATTTAGTACTGCAGGTAGCTGCAAAGGAGCGTATCTGTTTTGCAAGAAGCCAGGGACATTCACCATTGGGGGAGGTGGAGGTAATACAAGAGGCTGAGGTGTAAGAGGAGGAGGAGAAGGTGGAAGTGAGGTATGGATAATGATGGGGATGTAATGAATAATGGTTTGAGGGGTTGATGAGAATGTTGGGTTGTGAACAGCAAATACTTCAGTAACTTCCTTAATTTCCTCAACTTCAAGGGTAGGGTGGAAAGAGTAATGCGAAGTATAGCTAGACTCGGCTTCGTCTTTGATATGGGTGCCTCCCCGAGGTGGGCTCTCTGAAAAGTAACCAGTATCTCTTATAATAGGGTTAGAGCCTTGTATTTGGGCATCTTGAGAAGAAGAGGACGGGAGATATGGAAAGTTTTCTAGGGAGAATTCAGGAATCTCGGTATGAATTGACTGCCTTTCCCTCCAACCTCTTCTATGTAGGATTATTTCTGGGTCAGACACAGGAGGTGTCCTTGACTGAGATGTATCCGACCTTAAGTGTGGCTTACGGGGAGCCAGGACTGCAAAAAGGTTTACCTGTAAAATGACTGTGGAGTCGCCAAGGTGAGGGGTGCACAACTCTCAACTCTTCACGCTCACCTAGCTGAAGAGTGAATGGATTTTGTCGAGGCCCAGGGATCTTAAGATTCTTCAACTTCGTTCCCCGGCAACGGTGCCAAAAAGATGTTGTAATTCTTAGAGACAGTCTAGAGTTGCCATAGACCAGTGCCTAGGACATCTTATGTAGTAGAGAGTCAAGACCATGTAATAAGGATAATCTCAACAGAATCAAGCTCTCATACTATTTCTTTGTAGGTGGAAAAATTAGATTTAAATGGTACCAAACACTTCAGAAGCTCAATGCTGAATGAACAGTAATGAATGAATAAGATGTAAAACTCCAATATAAATGCATAAGACAAATCCAAGACAGTTCGCTGTAATAAGGGCTGAATTCCCAAATACTTCACAGAGCAGGATGATATAAGGGTGTCTACTGAGAATGTAGAAGGAAGAAGATATTAATTGCTATAAATACAGTATTCAGAAACACGCGTTAACATGTGGTGGGCTTAAACATTAAGAATCCATACATGATAACCACGTTCGTAAATAATACTTCATAACATTCAATATAGCAGAAAGGTGAATGGAGTGAAAATGGAACAACATATTACACCTGAGCCATATTTAAAGTACCAATAAGCTAATGAAATAAGTATCCACAGGGATAAATTCATAACAGAAGCAACCAGCAACTCGCATTCCAGAATGCAATACCAGATATATGGATATAAGCGAAATGAATAACTACACTATAACACACAAGGGAGACTAACACACTGTGAAGGATCGAGACCAGAATCCTTATCTGAAACAAAAATCCTTTTCATTGAGGCCCTACGGGCTCTTTGCATTCATATCAGAACTTTCACAAAATTTACAAAAAGGAAGCTCTTACACAGTCAATTCTTCAAAAAGTTTGGAACCTTGTTTTCTCCTTTTTTCTACCTTATATAGGCTTCTTTTCCTCTTAGCGAGAAGATATTTTCTGGGAAAATATCTTCTTCGCATAACAAAATTTGTTACATGTCATTTTCAAAACCACAAAACTCATGATGGGGAATCAGGCCTCCCATCATGTATAATCAGGCCCTCGGCCATTTTCTTCTTTAAAACAGAAATTTAAATAACAGTTTAGTGAAAATGTAAAGTGCAAGAGTGGAAATAACCGTCCACTCGAAAACTTAAAAAGAAACTATCTGAGTAAAAGTAAAACAGACCATTAAGGCCAAATCATGAGTTTACAAATAATCACAGGCGAGGCGGAGTGGAGGCAGTTGCTGATTCTGGTGGGGGGCACGTTTGCAGATGAACTGGCGTGCTGGCATGGAAATGTCTTCCGGACTCCTTACCCCTAAAAGGCTAGCAATCAGAGAGAGAATGGGTGGGGCTTCAGGGGGATTCTTAGATTCATGGACTTTGGGGGTCTTTGGTTCATTATTCTTTGGTGTTCCCCTTCCCATGGCTGACATTCAAGAATTTGAAAAAGCGAAAGGAAAATAGAGGGAGAATGAATGGCGGAGTACCGGAACAGAAGGTAAATCTGCTTGGGAAAGCGACGCAGGGAACTTCTGACAATGATTGGGTAGACCAGGCGCTCTTTCCTACTCGGTATATGTTGTAGACAGGAACCTGTGACTTTTTACTGGAGAGAAATACGGAGGAGATGTTATCTCTGAATGGGTAATTCGAGCTAAAAGACGGATGGGTAATACGATGGGAGGCAAGTGTCCTAAGGACACTGACAGTGAGGCACGCGACGCATGAGGATTAGGTGTGCGAAAGTACAGGTGGGCGCCTCATGATGGGTTTAATATTGGTACGGGCCTTAGTACCAGTTACCTAATGGACTTTACCTTACCTTTTTATCATAAGAATCCGACGATTCTTGAATATATTTCCCATAAGGCAGATTCTAGACATAACATATTGATACTCAGGTCCCACGCGTCAGCTTTGCCACGTCATCCTCATTACTTCGGGTCCTGATATGTAGAGCGCAGATCGAAAAAGGTGAGAAGTGTGATGGATGAAAGTGGCACTAGCAAAACTGCGCTTTTGCGATGGGGCGGATCTGCGATGGATGCAAAGTGCGATGGATGCGCAAATTGCAAAAATGCCAAGTGCGATGGATGAAAGTGGCACCAACAGAAATGCGCTTTTGCGCTTTTGCGATGGGGCGGATCTGCGATGGATGAAAAGTGCGATGGATGCGCAAATCGCAAAAATGCCAAGTGCGATGGATGAAAGTGGCACCAGCAGAAATGCGCTTTTGCGCTTTTGCGATGGAGCGGATCTGCGATGGATGCAATTTGCGTCCTCCATGATACCATAGTCCCCTTTTTCTCTATGCCTTCGTTTTTCGTATTTCTCTTGCCTTATTGCTTTATGTTTAGTCCCTCGTCTTTCGCTTCTCAACCATCTGTTTGAATGCTTCACTATCCACCATAGATTTTGATGCAAGGCTTTCTTAAACCCACCATAAGAGTGACTAATGTTAACTTAGGACCAACAGAGGGAGTAAATAGGAATTCATATTTAGATTGTTGACTCAAGAAGTATCTCTATGGCCTCAAGCAAGTGTCAAACTAAGAATATATGGTTTAGATAAAAAGCATTTACATGCTTATTTGGTGATTTCTCTTATTTTTATTTATATCAATAGAGAATTTGTTCCATATGGGTTCCCTATTAATGATTACCTTTCACCAAGCTAAAAAAATTTTGGAATAACATAGGAGTGTGATTTCTTGTTGGGGGAGTTGGTTTGGCCTTTGCATTTTCACGAAATAAATGTGAAGCTCAATCCCCATATAGGAAAATAACGACATATAAGTGACCTTTCTAAATCCATAAAATTTGTGGGTACTACCGCTTTCAATTTTTCTTGTAAAAACCCTCGTTAAAAATCCATGTAAAATTATATAAGACCATGGTTGATGGGACACGTATTCCAAGTTGAAAGGTGGGCAAAACATCCTAGCGGTTGTTCATTTCGGTTATTATGGCTAAAGGAAAGTGGAAAAGGCATTGGCAAAGGCTTTGGAAAGGCAAGAGGCTCTAATTGGAATTGTATTTATGAAAATAATGGAAATTAGGAGAAAAGGAAGGTGAAAGGTCACAGGTTGCATGTGAGGAGGAAAATGAAGGAAAATAATGGAAAATGAGGAAAATAGAGGCCTCATTAATAAAAAGGCTTCTGAGGATCAGTGGGTACGATTTTTTCAGTGCATTTTTGGATCTCTCTAATTATTCTCTCTCTCTTTCTCTCTCATACTCTTGGATACTTAGAGTTTTATTGGAGCACTATTAGAGAGTGTGGATACTTGGTGAATGGGAGAAAAGAGGAAAAGGAAGAGCAGGAAATCACAAGATGACATTGGGATCAACATCTACAACAGGTTCTAAGTGTAGGGACTGAGTTGCATGTATGTTTTCCTCACTATTTTTGGCATGCATGGTGTATGCATGTTGATTTCCCTAGCCTTTCTACTTCCCAGATAACCATGGTGTTGTGGGTTTATTTCCATTGATTTTTTTCTAGTTGGTTCTCATGATTACTTTAGCTGTTGGGTTGAGTTATTAGTTCCTATAGCCTTGGTTGGACAAACACTCTAGAGCCCAGCAAATAGTTGTTGGGTTGAGTTACTAGTCTTGAAGCCTTGGTTGGACAAATTCTCTAGAGCCCTAGGTGGGTTGAGTTACTAGTCCTAGAGCCTTGGTTGGAAAAATTCTCTAGAGCTTGGGAGCATTCGGTGTTGAGTTACTAGTCCTAGAGCCTTGGCTGGAACGCTGTTGGAACAAACATTATGGATCTCTGGAGCAGATTGGGTGGAGACCAATTTGTGATGTTAGTGATGTCTGACTGTGAGGTGGAATCACTGGTTTTTGGGTTGAGACAGTTTGGTATCTAGAGACATGGCTTGGTGTTGATTGATGTGTTTGATAAATTCCCACATTCATGCTTGGAATATGGCATGGGAGTTATTGGATGAAGTGAGACTTGGCTCAGCCAATCTATGGTTCGTTGGAAAGTGGAAGTCTCATCTCTGGTTTATTTTTACATTCAGTAATGAAGAGATCATTCCTCTGGTATTCAGTATGCAAATGTATTGGTTTATGTATGGATTTATTTGTTGTTATATCCATTGTATTTTTGTTATTATTATGTTGGTTATATGTATTTGATCAGTGATGATGTATGTCTCTATCTATGTTTTTACTGGTAAATGAATGCACAATGTATCTATGGTAAAATAGATTGTATTGTATCTTATGATGTAGGGGAGAAATGCTTCTTAGCTATTCTTAGATAAGTAAGAGACCCCCATGTTTAAATCTGTTTCTTATAGTACCTGTAGATACAATGGTTGTTAAATGTTTAACGAAATTCTTGTCATGGCTAGGAGGGCTCCAGATGAGTTCCTAATGATTTCATTTCTTCCATACCTTTGTTTTAATGTTATTTATCCTCTCCTAAAGTTTAATGAAGTTATGGGTAGTGACCTGGGATCTGGGGCTAAAAAGGTGGCACGAATCCTAGAGTTGTAGGCACATAATTGACTTTCTGGGGCCCTAGCTGCAACCTTACCATGGAATTCCCACAATTATAGGCTTCTAGCCACTCCCTTGCCCTTACATGCCCGTAGATAAGGCTTAAATTGGTCAAAAAATAGTTCCCCTTCAGGGTTCAGGGGTTTGTGAGGTTGGGTTACCTCTTAGAGGTGTTGTTGATGTTGTGTAAGGTCTGTTTGTCAGGTTTTCATCAGTTCCACTTCCTTAAGGTCATATAGGAGGTTGAATCTCATATTAGCAGCCTCTCGTCGCATTTTTACCCTGTTTGGCCAGTTACTTGGGTATATGTGTGAAGAGGGTGTTATAGAGTGGTATCAGAGCATGGTTCAACCCTCACACTAGATGGGCAATGTGTTTATCATGCATTCATGTTGGTTGCATATGTGTTTAGTATTCTTCTGGTATAAATGTGATTGTTGCATCTGTATTGTGTTGGCCATGGTGGTAGTGGTGTCACCATGGAAGTGTTGATGGTGTTTTTGTCAACATGTTGTCATGAGTGTATGACTGGTTATGTGTTGCTCATGCTTGTATGCTTTCTTACATGGTGATACATGTTGTACATGCATTTCTTGTTTATACTAGGTCACATATTGGTCATGCATGTATATTTTCTGTGTATGTTTGATAATGTTATTTTATATTTGGGACATGCATTGGTCGTTCATGTTTGGTTATATATGTCAAGTGGGTGCAACTGGCCAAGTTTGCATTGGTTTGGTGAAGGTTGTTGTGCATAAGGGCATTGTATGAAACTAGGTCATCATGATGATATTGGTATGTTGTGATGCTAATTTGTTGGCTAAGATAGATCAAGAGATACAGACCATCAAAGTGAAGTTGCAACATTGGACCTCAAGATAAGAGCAGATTGTCATACAAGTGTGCATATTTGGCATGCAGATATGTGATTCATGGCTGTTGTAAGAATTAGGGTTACTTATATGTTTGTCATTCTATTATTATGGTTACATATGTGATAAATAATAGTTGATCCATGTAGTTATATGCATTATGGTTATGATTATTTCTTTCATTATATTGATGTTATGGTTACATACATTATAGATGCTAGTTGATTAGTGCAGTTATATGTACATGTGTCAGATAATAAGGAATGATAGCAACCTGTGGTGGTATGCATTGCTATTGATTTTTTATGTTAGATAACTTATTTGTTGTTTATGAGCACGTTATAAGTTAACTTGTTGTTTCTGTATGATAGTAGCTTGATGAATAGGCTACATGTTGTTGATGAGCATGATATATAACTTATTGTTGTTACATGCTACTGACTTGATGATTAGGGTTATTTCATTAACATATTGATGTTATATGCATTGTGCTTATTTGGATTGTCCCATGTAAATGGTTAGGGTTATGAAATTCAGGCATGAGTCGAGCTAATAATGATATTGTGTTGTATTATGTCTAGACTCGCTCTACAAATGTGATTGTATGCATGACTGACAATTTTTTGTGAGTTCATGATGTGAACATGTTAGTTGGTTACTTTTATGGTTATCATGATCCTATTTATGTTGATTTGATGTGATGTGAATTCATATTGTGCTAATATATATTGATTGTGCAGACAAGATAACCTCCCCTAAGATACATTAAGGTATGATTTTTCTTATGTTGTATAATTGGTGCTTCACTATTTTGAGTGTTTGATTATGTCATCTAGTTTATCTATTTAGCATGGTATGTTTTCAAGTTTTTTGAATGATGATTAATCACATGATATGAGTATATGTGTTTGTAATATTGCATGAAGATCATTTTAATAACGTAAATGCATTAAGATAGTTGATATCTACTTGAGTGCAAGTAGGTGATATTTGTAGTTTTATGTATTATAAATTATTACTATGAGTTGATTGTTGATTATGAAATGGTTTTTAGACTTGGAAAAAAATTGATTTTGAATTGATAGATACGTTGTCTTCAGGTTTGGTACATATGGATGACAAGTGTGTTCAGTTACAGGTCAGTGTGCTTGGCACAATAAGCTAAGATAACTCGTAAATTGTTATATTTATTTATGTGTTGATAGTTATATGATTATGGAAGCATGATGCAAGGGATTGCATGGCAAAGAGACTGCCATGAAATCTTGAGCTTTCCCTTGGAATATTTGGGAATCCATGGGGGATTGAGTCATGGTGTTGTTTCTAGTCTTGTTCTTTTTGTCTCTTGTGGTTAATTGAGCTTGATTTGCGGCTTTGCTTATGTCTAGTTTATGGCCATACCACTTTTTTGTGGTGTCGCATTGCTTTTGGTCTTTTCATGTTTTTCCTCTTGTTTGTTTCTTGTATTTCCTTTTAAGTTTTAAGTCTTGGGAATTTCCTTGGGAAATAGGAAAGTTGATTGGGCTTGGGAGAGCTTTGTGGTACCCAAAAAGGAATGAGAGACATGGATGAAGCCTTATACATGTATAAGTGAAGCTGAAGGTAAAAATATGACAACCAATTTGGGTCTATTGAGGTAAATTGACGGTGGCAGAAAATTCGTGAGAAAAGTAACACGAAAGGTAACGTGAATGGATCTAAGGTGTTATATGCCTTGGCTATGTTGAGAATTGTCGTTCTCAATATTGTGCATACTATGCATGCATAAAGTGATTTATCTTAACCTATACCTTATGATATATCGTAATTATGTTGTGGTCATGATTATGATAATGTCTATATATGTATGTATATGCATGTATGAATGTTGATGTCTAAAAAGATCATAATTGATTTAAATTTGATGTTTATGTATGCATATATGTATGTATGTATGTATGTCGTTGTATGACACGATTATGATTGGTCTATGATAATGATTATATATATGCATCTATGTATGTATCTATGTCACTGTCTGATAGGGTTGTCAAGGATCATTCTTGTGGAGGAATGATTTCTTATGCAGGTGAATGGCATGAAGAGATTCTTGGTCTTATGAGGGATCAAGTTGGAAGAGTAAACCTGACAGATCTATGAGGTCAGTATCATGTGGACATGAATTTATATTTTATGCGTGTACTATGCCTATGTTTATGTTATAGACATGTAATGTTGAGGTACATCAACGAAGTGAAAGTAGTGTGATCTGCGACATGCTAGGATAAGCATGGATAGTGAAAAGACACTAGAAGCAAGGTTTCTTGTGGGGCTAGTGTCTGGTCTATGGATGTACAATACTATTGTTGTGTATATGTTGTGCATGTTATATATTTAGTGATTGTACCTATGGTGATATGTACATGTAACATATGTAGTGTTGTGTACATCTAATGTTGTATGCATATTCTATATATGGTGTTGTGTGTATATTGCATATGTAGTGCTAGGTATATATGGTGCTATGTACATGTTGGATATACCATTTGGTGTACATATGGTGCTCTGTACATGTTGAATATGCAATGCTATGTACATTTGGTGTTGTGTGCATGTGGTGTTGTCTACAGGTTGCACATGACGTGTTGTGTGCAGGCAGTATTGTGTACATGTCTTTCATATGGTTCTGAGTACATATGGTTTCATGTACATGTTGTGCATGTGGTTCGGTGTACATGTGGTATTGTGTACACATTGTACAGGTGATGCAGTGTACATTTGGCATTGTGTATATGTTGTGCAGGTGGTGACGTGTACATTTGATGCGGTGCACACGTTGTGCAATTAGTGTGTGTATATGTGGTACTGTGTACATGTTGTGCATATGGTACTGATATACATGATCTATTGAGTGCATGTCATACATGTTGTGTTGCGGGTGTTATTGCTTGATCTGAACCTCAGGCTGAAAAAGGCAAATCAAGGTAACATCTAAACCATGCTTAGCCTTGTAGCTAGCCCTACAAGGTCAGGAGAGGGCTCTCTCCGTGAATAGATATTTCAACAAAGTAAAATTATGAACTGATTTTAGGCCAGGTGTAATTATAGGGAAAAAATGGTTTAATGAATAAATTTTTCAGGGATGTATGGACCAAATGGGACAGTTTGAAACTGGGAATTAAATCAGGGATACAGGTTATTTCATGGGGCAAGGTAGGCAGGAAATTTTAGCAATTAAGTTTAAATAATTATGGGATGGAAAGACTGGTGAGGAGCTGAAAAGGGCATAAAATATGGATCATTTTCAAACAGAAGAAAACACAGAATATTGAATGATTTCCCAAGGAAGAGCATAAAAATGGATTCTACCTATCTATCTTGAAAGCATTCAACCAGAGATGTCTATGAATGAAAGGTGAAACATAACAAATTTACATATGAACACAAAGGAGAGAACAAATGCTAAAAGTCATGCCACATGGATCGCACAAATCAGAGTTGCATTCTTTATTAATTCCATGTCCAAAACTGTTATAATGGAACGTGGAGCGTCCTCCTAATTTCCACACTATTCCCTTACTTACTGATTTTACAGACTGCTTCACAAATGATTTACAATTACATTAAATAGATTGAAATGTGGGAAAGTATATCCACAAAAAGAGGAGTTGTTTTCCAGCTCAAGAACTGATGTCTGATCATAGAAAAGAGAAAAAACAATCTGCCCCTGAAAATAAGGAACATCAATACACTTTGACCACTTGGGAAGATTCACTGATACACTGAATGGATGTAAAATAGGCAATCTGAAGTGCAGATCCCTATTCTCCTGCTATTGTAGAAATATCTGTCTCATTTTAGCTCTCGGCCCTTTGATTGTTTCTTTCCATTATTTCTTTGAAAAAAAATGAATTTTAATAAAATGCTTTTGAAATAAAATAAAATGAAATTATGCCTTTAGTGAAGGGAGAAACCCATTTCGAATGAGAAAGAGGGAAGCGAAAGGAGGTAGGGTCGAAAATCGCAATCGCAATCGGGATCAATGGGGAAGGGGGGATACAATATATAATAGAACATTTGAAAATACATGTTTGCGATGGTATCATCGCAATCAGGATCGTAGGGTTGGATATATTTGGAACAAGGCACAAAAAGCTCCGATGCGATTGGAAAGGTCCGATGGTGTAATACGATAATAGAGCGGGGAAATCCTTTTGAAAACAAACGAAAATGATTTTTCACTTTATATAAAGGGAAGAAGGATTTTTATTTGAAAGGACAGAGGGATTTTAAGGTGGGACCGGGGTATAAATAGCAATCGAAATCGAGACTTTTGGGGCAGGAGTATTACACAATGAGACTTTGCCAATGCGATTTAGGGATAAGCGACGAGGAGAAATCTTTATAAAACAAAATAAAATGAAATTGAAGATTTGCAAAGGGAAAAAGCCTTGAACAGGTGGAAAAGGTTTAAGGTGGGACTGAACTAATTGGAATTGGAAAACGGGAGGGGAGCGGGGCAAAGTGTAATGCGCAAAAGGAAATTTTCGATTGCAACAGAGTGATGGAGTATGGGCCGTTGGATTAGGGGGGTCGATCGACAGTGGAGGCATAATCGGGTGGGATCAATGCAATCACATCGGAGTTGTTACAAGGGTCAATCAGAGAGGATTGTTCGAAAGCACCGATGAAGTATGGGCCGTCCGATCGGATGAGCAGATCGACGACCAGGATCTCATCGGGTGTATGCAATCGAGAGCGTTCAATCGGAGGGGATTAATTGAAAGTGTCAATGGTATGTGGGCCGTCGGATCATTAATCAAATCAATGATTGGGCTTAAACCAATCGCATCAGAGTTTTCATATTCACAAAGGTTTCATCGAAATGGACCATTCAAATGTTGCGATTGCGATCGGATCTGGGAAGGGAAAGGGATTTGGGTCGACGGGGTTTTATAATAAAACTTTAAAATTTATTATAAATTTTAAAAGGTAAGGAGGGGAAGTGGTTTGTTTAATTGGATTAAAGGAAACGGGATTTTATAATAACAAATTTTAAAACATTATTATAAAGTTTTAAAGGGACATGAGGGGAAGTGGTTATTAAATCGCATATGTTTTGAAAGATTTTAATAATGTGATTTTTCCATCGGAAGGGGAAAAAGGGGTTTTATAAAGGAAAAACATAAAACTTCAATGAAATAAAGTTTAGGAAGAAATGGGAAAAGGGGTTGGTTTAGGGTATAGGGAGACTTTTGTTCACTTAGGCATAAATTTCAATCCAGAAGTCAGTTTTGAGATTATAATATACCATTGGAAAGCTCTTTCTGGAATATTTTTGCTAAACATACTTAGAACATGATTTGACACTGAAAATGCTATCAAAAACTTCTCTGAAGGGTAGGGCGGTAATTTTGTGGAGAGAGCAGCTTCTGAAGTGTGACTTATTACATATGATGACATAAAATTACATAAAGATGAGAATTAAAAGTAAATTATCATGTTTTCACCTCAAAACAAGGTTTTGAGGTGAAAATTACATCAAATTGAATAAAACATTTCTTTGATCTTCCCAAGTGCTATGACTTTAAGTCTATTGAATTTCCTCATGTCCTTGCTGATATTTATTGACACTTGACTCATTAATTTGATCATGGTGAGATCCTAGAACCTAATGAGACCCATCCTATGACCTACTGACATGACTCACAAAGTGAAAGTAACTCATGACTAAAGACCATAGAGAGGAGAATCAGCAAGTTTCACATGAGGGAAAACTGATGAAAAATCACTATCATCAATGGATCCATGACCTAGTGGAATGGTGAAATTTATGGTATGGGACTCCTAATATGCAAATGCAAAAGAGAAATTTTGATCACTGATGGCAGTATGACTAGACTGACACTAACATTGGATCCAATGGGGATGGTAGCTCCTTGGAGGTACCAAGAACACTATAGACCAAGTAGCCTTATCCATTGGGCATGGAGTCAAAAAATAGTGAAAACTAACAAAATGCAAACTGACTCTGACTCAAGACTAAGACTGAAAATTGAAATAAAACCAAACCATACACATATCATTTAAGTTTTATAGCCTTCACCTCAGGCCCCAAACTCCAATGACTGTTCTCTTGAACTCTGACCAAAAAAAACATGGTATATACAATGATGGTGACATAGTTTCTGATCCATTATCTTCAATAATGATAGTGCTTCAAAAGCCTACCATTCACTGCTCCTCCAGGGCAATCTTGGCCATCCATTTATGAAAGAAAGAAATCATTTTGTCCCCTGTATGCTGAAATCCTATAAGGTCCTTTCCACAGATTGTCAAACTTACCATGCTTCCCTTTGTTCTCATTTCTTACATCCCATCTCAACACCACATCATCCAACTGAAACTTTTCTACTTTGGTCTTTCGGCCATAGATCTTCTTTATCTTCTCCTGCAACTGAATAGCGTTTTGTGACACTTCCTCTCTTGTTTGTTGAAGGTGGATCATCTGATTGATCCTTCGCTGATTGTCATCATCTTCACTACCAACTTTTTGCAATAATCTCATGACCGAAACTGTAAGTGATGTAGGAAAGACAGCATCAGTACCATAAACCAATTCAAAACGTGACATACCTATGGATTTCTTACTGCTAACTCTTTCTTCCCACAATACGTTGATGAGATTTCGATGCCAGTTTCTTTTTTTTACCTCCAGCATTTTCTTGATTATATTTATCAGAGATTTGTTCGATGATTCTTCCAGGCTGTTGCCTTGTGGATAGTACGTTGTTGAATGGCCTAGCACATTGTTATATTTGTCGCAGAAATCCACCATCTTCTTAGAATTGAACGCTGTTGCGTTATCTGTTATAATTTTGTGAGGGAAGCCAAAACAAGATAAAATGTTCGATTCTAAGAATTGAATAATTACCGTATTTGTAGCTTGATTTGTTGGGATGGCCTCAATCCATTTAGTAAAGTAATTCGTACATGTCAATATCCATCGATGTTGTGCTGATGATGCGGGATGGATTTCCCCTATGAAATCGAGTCCCCACTACTGAAAGGGAGCGTTGACTGAAACTGGTTTCAAAGGAAGAGGAAGCAATTTCTTCTTCCCTTGGAAAATTTGACATTCATGACAACTCATTACTGTTTTATACAAATCTAAAAATAACATGGGCCAATAATATCCTGCTCTCAACACTTTGTTAGCTATAGTCTTCCAAAACAAATGGCCACCACAATCACCTTTGTGAAATCCATGCATTACCTTCTGAGCCTCTTCTTCAACCAAAAAATTGAGTAGAATACCTCCTGGATCTTTCCAATAAAGAGCATTTTTTAAGATACAATATTTAGCATATTTAAGTTTTAGTGATCTACCTTTACTCTTAGACATCCCTGGAGGTGGTGAAATATGTTGAAGAACATAAACAATATTTGAATACCATGGGGATTGTAGAAAAATATCTGAAATTGGAACAAGAAAGCCTTCATCTTCCTCTTCTGACATTGTTATTAAAAGGTTTATATCTAGGGCACGTAGATTTGATTGGGCCATTAATTTCACTAAGCCTTGCCCTTTAATCAACTTCGTGGGTTTGATCTCCAAATCGTACTCCAACATAGCTGCTACCCACTTACCTCTTCGACCTTTTGGATCAGTTTTCATCAACACATCCTTCACTGCTACATTAGGAACATATGCTATAGTATGTGAATGTAGAATATAGACCCTAAAATCCTTCAATTCCTTTATAAGAGCCAATGCTTGCTTCTCAATAATATTATACCTCAAAGCAACATCTCTAATAGTCCTACTGAAAAAGGAAATTGGCTTTTCAATCTAATCTCTCTTTTGCATCAAAACAAAAGCCATAGTATGCTCTGATGCAATTGAAAATATGATAAAATCTTGAGTATAATCAGGACTAATCAAGACTGGGGCATTGGACAAGGAAAACTTTACTAGATTAAATGACTTGATAGACTCCTCACTCCATTTGACAGTGTTTCCCTTCTTCAACATATTAGTCATTTCTCTTAGATGTTCAGCTAAATTGGGTATAAATCTGAGCAAGAAGTTCATCTTACCATTGAATGCTTGAATCTCCTTTTTGTTCCATGGAAGGTATATGTGCTGAATTGCCTCCAATCTTGAAGGATATATGCGAATACCATATTTAGAGATTATATGCCCCAACAACTTTCCTTCATCAATGGAAAAAAGACTCTTCTTTGGATTGAGAGAAATCCCAAACTTTCTACATTGCTGAAAAACAACTCTCAAATGTTGCAAATGCTCATCATCAGAACCAGAAAACATTGTCAGATCATCCAAATAAACCACAAGAAAAACATATTTTTCATTAGCAAAAGCAATGTCCATTTCTCGCTGGAAGGTGGCTCCAGTGTTCTTCAGTCCAAATGGCATTTTGGCATACTGGAAGGTTCCCCAGGGTGTTGTGAAGGCAGTTTTGTCTTGGTATTTCTCATGCACCAAGATCTGGTTGTAGCCTGGGTAGCCATCAAGTAGTGACATCCTAGATGCTCCAACTACTCTTTGTAGAATACGATCCATCTTTGCAAGTGGATAATTATCCTTCAAGGATTCTTTATTCAGATTCCGAAAATCTATCCACAACCTTATTTCTCCTGTCTTCTTACGTACCGAGACCAAATTTGAGATCCAGTCAGAAAATATAATTGGGACTATGATACCAGCTTTGTACAATCTATTTACCTCTTTTTCAATTGATGGCAGTAGCCTTGGATTGATTCTTCTTATCTTCTGTCTAAATGGCTTCTGATTTGGCTTGATGGGAATAGTATGCTAAATTATGTTTTTGTCATACACCTTCAAATCTGAATAATCCCATGCAAACACATCAGAAAATTCAGAAATAAATTTAACATACTTTTCCTTTACCTCAGGGGAAAATGTTTTTGACAACTTCACAAACTTGGGCTTGTCAGCTGTTCCAAGATTCACATCTTCAACTCATTTCTCAGTAGGCACCAAGCTTGGTTTCTTGGCAACATCATCCTGATCAAAAATATCCTCTAAAGGTATAAGACCTCTAGGAATTACATTATCCTTTAGCTACAGTATGTCCATCTGATTTGTTTCAATCTCTTGATCATCAACCTCATAGTCACCTTCTGTTGGAGTATATTTGAATTTTCCTTCACTCTACAAAAAAGCATTGATCTCATTGTCATCCCAAAACACTTGCCAATACCTTAAATTGTCCGGAATAGTAGGCCTATGTTTGACATAAATCTCAAACTTGTTGCTGGAGTTCATTGGAATTTTCAAGTTGCTTGCAGTAGTGGCAAGAGAATCAACAATGATGTTCTGCATCCTGGGTACCGTTGTCAAAGTGTACTCAGGGAATGTCTTCAAGATATCCAGGACTGCATTTCTGTATGCCCTCAATCATGGATGCTTAGCTTGGTACTCTCCTTTAACCTGTTTGATTATCAACTCTAAATCTCCATAGATAGAAATCCTCTTTGCATTTAACTTCTTCAAAATTTTCAGACCTGCAATCAAAGCTTCATTCTTAGCTTCATTGTTAGAGTATTCAAAATCCAACTTATAAGCATATAATCTAACATTACTAGGAACCTTTTTAGGCTAGAAAACAGGGCTCTGAATCCATATTCCAATACCAGCTTTGTCCTTGCCAACAGATCCATCAAAGTCCATGTTCCATAGGCCTTCTTCTTCTTCTTCCAGATGCTAAAACTTTACTTCTTTCTCTTCTTTACCTTGAATGATTTCTGCATCATTCTGTTGTTCATTGTCTTTTTGCTGCTGGTAGGTAGGAGGCTCAGAAGTGCTTATTTCTTGATCTTTTTTCTGTTTGAGAACTTCCCTAAAATTCTCTGAAATTTCGGGCATGTCATCTACTTGTACCAACTAAACATTCTCATCATTCAAACCACCATCTAAATATAATACAAAAGACTCTAAATCTATTTGGACAGCATTAATGGGATGATTTACTGGCTTCTCTTTGCTAGTGATCATATATTTCATTTTCTTCTCCCTATATAGTTTTCTCAACTGACCAAAAACAGGAATGGTGGCATAAGAGAAGTCAAGCTGCATCGTTCCTTTAAGTTTTGGACCCCAAGACCTAGATAGAAGCATTCCAAACCATGGTGGGACATCGGCAACAACTACATCCATCAAAACATTCTTGGCTGGGATTTGATCTAATGACACTACCAAGTCTTTGATAAGACCAATAAAATGGACCCTACCTGAGTCAAAAGAATACAAATCATGGTATTTACGAGTAATATCAAGTCCTAACTTCTCCATGATGGCTTTGGGCTGTAAATTATGTGAGGCTCCGGAGTCCAACATAGCATTATGCAAGATGAACTCATGTAATCTAAGACTGAGGTAAAAGGGGGCGACTTCACTTTCTTTAGATTAATCTTCTGTGGCTAGACCAAAGATGAGTTCTGGATAGTCATCCTCAACATTAACCATATTAGAAACAGAGTCTATTTACAAAATTCTAGACACCTGGTGTTTATAAGTGTTATTTTTCACCAACTCAGTCAAGGGCATAAACACTTTCAGCTTAGAAATTTCATTCTCCAAATTAAAGGAAGGGACTTTTTCTACCTCTTTAATGGGAGGATCTTTCTTCTCTACTTGCTCCTTTGCTGCACTCTGCTAGTTCCTTTCAATTTCAGTGTTAATCATTGAAGATGTTTTATTGGAGGAAGGATCGGCCGGATCTTTCCCTTTCTTTTGAGAATCGTTCTTCATTTGGAGCTCTTTTCTCCTTTGAATAGGACTAATCGGAACATCTCTGTATCTCAAAGAATACTGCTTTTATTGTGCTGATAAAGCGTTCATGTATCCTCTTTGGTAGTCATCAGACTCATCTTCTAACACTATGTCATTGGCTAAGATAAAATCTTCGTCTTTTTGAATGTTTGCAATCATTGTATATTCCTCATCTTCTGTGAGAAAGATTGGAGAGCCATCTGCAGTGAAGAAATGATTGGCTTCAATCACAAGATCATCATCCTCATCTGTCTCTATTCCCTGAATGTAATTCTGCTTCAATGGAGTTTGGATTTGCTACTGTGGTGTTGCTTGGTCCTGTGCTCTCTGTTCTCTTTGTTTAATTCTAAATTGTGGTTGCTGTCCTCTGAAATTCAGGTTTCTTATTTGTGCTTCTGGCCTATCTGAAATGGTTAATCGATCAACCATATTTTCGACTGTTCGGATCAAAGTGTCCATCTTTTTATCTGGAGGAGATGCTTCTTCTTTCACAGTTACTCTTTTTTCAGCTCTGGTTCGAGCTCTTTTAGCTAGCAGATTTGCTTCTACACTTACCACTATCTTCTGCATGTCTTCAAGAGTAGAAGGATCTCTTTCTCGCAGCTGATATGCCATATCAGCATCGAAACCATCTATAAATTTGAGCAAGGCTAATCCCACAGGAGGTTTCAGGTTAGCCAGAATAGCATTATATATAGCATTGAATCTTAGACAATAATCCTATACAGTTTCACCCACATTTCTTTTAATATTTTCATACTCAGAAAAAATTTGGAGTGGGTTTTTCTTTACCTCCCATTGGTCTAAAAACTGTGTATGTAACTCCTGCAAAGTGTGAATAGAGCCTGCTGGTAAGGCTCTGAACCACTTTCTAACCTCACCTCTAAAGCTTTGGACAAACAACCTTGTAGTTACATTCTCTACCTCTACCTCATGAAGATCAAAAAATTCATTCATCTTATCAACATGCTATTGGGCTGTGATGCTTTGAGTGGCATCAAAGATAGGAATTTTACTTTGGTAATCAGTAGGCATATCATTGAGAACCTAAGGTAAAACCAGGGGTGCATACTGGGCAGCCATGACTCGAGGTGGACTTACAACAGTGTTTGTGCTACTAGGATTTAAGGGAGGTGTTGATGGAGGAGATGAAAGCTGAGAATTGACTGATGGGAATGATGATGAATTAGGAGGAGGGAATGCTATTCCTGATGATTCTGAAGGCTCAGGGATATTATTTACAGTGATAGATGACTGAGGGGAATTCAAAATGTAGTCATCAATTGATGTATTTTCTCTTTGAACTTCAATATCTACAAGGAATTCTGGATCTAAAACTGTGTCATCAAGTGTAGTTTCAAACTTATTTCTAAACAAAGAAAGCTCAAAACTCTCATCAAAAGCAAGATCTTCTACAAAAAACCACTCAATGGGCCAGGTATGGGATCTAAAAATAGGTTTAGGACTTAGTGATCCCTCTTGTCTTCTGACTATTCTTGGGATAAGATTAGGATTTACAAACACAAGGGGAGGATTTGGATCTGGATTGGCCCTTGTGTATCTTCTTGAAGCCAGTGTGGTCAAATTTCACTGTACAAAATTGTTTTTTCAGCCTAGCAAACTCTGAACATCATCTTCCAAAGTCCAGGAATTTACAAGGAAAATATTACTGGGGTGATTTGTCTTTATGCTCTGTTACCATAAATATATTATGACTTTGGAATAAGTGCTTGTAATTATATTCCCCTCCCAAAGCGCTTTAACAATGTTCGCTTTGCAATAATATTCAGACTTCTCAAACAAATCCTCTAAAGGTTGATGTGATATAGGGGAACACACTTAAAACATTTAGGAAAACCTTATCACTCCGGTCATAATATCAAAATATTATAAAAATGGCATGATTCTTTTAAAAAAACACCAACCTTCGCACTTATATCATAAAACCCATTTATTCTACCAACGCGACATACATTTCATTCAACGGGGCCCCACACATCCATATTTCGCCTTTTTATGAATTAAATAAACATTTAATAATGAAAAACTGTCGGACCATACCTAAATTTATCGCTCGTGCACTTCACTGCGCGATTGTCGTCAGATCTATCATTCTCCAGATCGAACGATCCTCGTCAATTTCACGTTTATACAAAGGCCGAGGATTAACACATGAAAGTTGTGCGATATGGGTGGTAGTTGGGAGGTGACGTGCCCTTATATTATTGGATCACATTTTTTTTGGCGTGGCTTTGTTCCGGGCCAAAAGAAGCGCGACAAAGGCAGTATGGTTTCCCGAAACCTGCTTCTGGTAAATAAACTGTGCTTTAACTCAGGTTTTTGCTATATTTTGGCGTTTAACTCCTCGTGTTAACTCACTGGTTGGGTCCCACTGATATTACTCCGCTGGCAACAGAACAAAGCCTTTTTTACTTCAACAACAGATATTTGTAAGGGATCGTCGCGTTCTATATAACCAGGGTTTAACCTTAGACAGAGGTTTCAATACTTCTTCATTTACAGGGCCTGACTATGACTTTCTTCAAAACAGAATGACACATTCAATTTGAGTGCTGCGAATATGAGCTCAAAGATAGTCATATCGCTCTCCCCAGTGGAGTCGTCAGAAATGTTATCACCTAATCTGAACCTCAGGTTGAAAAAGGCAAATCAGGGTAACATATAAACCATGCTCAGCCTTGTAGCTATCCCTACAAGGTCAGGAGAGGGCTCTCTTCGTGAATAGATATTTCAACAAAGTACAATTATGAACCGATTTTAGGCTAGGTATAATTATAAGGAAAAAATGCTTTAATGAATGAATTTTTCAGGGATGTATGGACCAAATGGGATAGTTTGAAACTGGGAATTAAATCAGGGATACAAGTTATTTCATGGGGAAAGGTAGGTAGGAAATTTTAGCAATTAAGTTTAAATAATGATGGGATGGAAAGACTGGTGAGGAGCTGAAAAGGGCATAAAAGATGGATCCTCTTCAAACAGAAGAAAACACAAAATATTGAATGATTTCCCAAGGTAGGGCATAAAAATGGATTCTACCGATCTATCTTGAAAGAATTCAACCAGAGATGTCTATGAATGAAAGGTGAAACATATCAAATTTACATATGAACACAAAGGAGAGAACAAATGCTAAAACTCATACCACATGGATCCCACAAATCAGAGTTGCATTCTTTATTAATTCCCTGTCCAAAACTGTTATAATGGAACGTAGAGCATCCTCCTGATTTCCACACTATTCCCTTACTTACTAATTTTACAGACTGCTTCACAAATTATTTACAATTACATTAAATAGACTGAAATGTGGGAAAGTAGATCCACAAAAAGAGGAGTCGTTTTCTAGCTGAAGAACTAAAGTCCGATCATAGAAATGAGAACCAACAATCTGCCCCTGAAAATAAGGAACAACAATACGTTTTGACCGCTTGGGCAGATTCACTGATACACTGAATGGATGTAAAATAGGCAATCTGAAGTGCAAATCCCTATTCTCCTGCTGTTGTAGAAATCTCTGTCTCATTTTAGCTCTCGGCCCTTTGACTGTTTCTTTCCATTATTTCTTTGAACAAAACTGACTTTTAATAAAATCCTTTTGAAATAAAATAAAATGAAATTATGCCTTTAGTGAAGGGAGAAACCCATTTCGAATGAGAAAGAGGGAAGAGAAAGGAGGTAGGGTCCAAAATCACAATCACAATCGGGATCAATGGGGAAGGGGGGATACAATATATAATAGAACATTTGAAAATACACGATTGCGATGGTATCATCGCAATCGGGATCGGAGGGTTGGATATATTTGGAACAAGGCACAAAAAGCTCCGATGTGATTGGAAAGGTCCGATGGTGTAATACAATAATAGAGTGGGGAAATCCTTTTGAAAACAAATGAAAATGATTTTTCACTTTATATAAAGGGAAGAATGATTTTTATTTGAAAGGGCAGAGGGCTTCTGAGGTGGGACCGGGGTATAAATCGCAATCAGAATCGAGACTTTTGGGGTGAGCGTATTACACAATCAAACTTTTCCGATGCGATTTGGGGATAAGCGACGAGGAGAAATATTTATAAAACAAAATAAAACGAAATTGAAGATTTACAAAGGGAAAAAGCCTTGAACAGGTGGAAAAGGTTTAAGGTGGGACCGGACTAATTGGAATAAAAAATCAGGAGGGGAGCGGGGAAAAGTATAATGCGCAAAAGGAAATTGTCGATTGCAACAGAGCGATGGAGTATGGGCCATCGGATTAAGGGGGGCGATTGACGGCAGAGGCATAATTAGGCGGGATCAATGCAATCACATCGGAGTTGTTACAAGGGTCAAATCAGAGAGGATCGTTCGAAAGCGCCGATGAAGTATGGGCCATCCGATCAGATGGGCAGATCAACGGCCAGGATCTCATCGGGTGTATGCAATCGAGAGCGCTCAATCGGAGGGGATTAATTGAAAGTGCTGATGGTATGTGGGTTGTCAGATCATTGATCAAATCAATGGTCAGGCTTAAACCAATAGCATCGGAATTTTCATAGTCACAAAGGTTTCATCGAAATGGACCGTTCAAATGTTGCGATTGCGATCGGATCTGGGAAGGGAAAGGGATTTGGGTCGGCAGGGTTTTATAATAAAACTTTAAAATTTATTATAAAGTTTAAAATGTATGGAGGGGAAGTGGTTTGTTTAATTGGATTAAAGGAAACTGGATTTTATAATAACAAACTTTAAAACATTATTATAAAGTTTTAAAGGGACATGAGGGGAAGTGTTTATTAAATCGCATATGTTTTAAAAGATTTTAATAATGCGATTTTTCCATCAAAAGGGGAAAAAGGGGTTTTATAAAGGAAAAACATAAAACTTCAATGAAATAAAGTTTAGGAAGAAATGGGAAAAGGGGTTGGTTTAGGGTATAGGGGGACTTTTGTTCACTTAGGCATAAATTTCAATCCAGAAGTCAGTTTTGAGATTGTAATATACCGTTGGAAAGCTCTTTCTGGGCTCTTTCTGCTGAACATACTTGGAACATGATTTGAAACTGAAAATTTTGTGGAAAAATTCTCTGAAGGGTAGGGCGGTAATTTTGTGGAGAGAGCAGCGTCTGAAGTGTGACTAATTACATATGATGATATAAAATTACATAAAGATGATAATTAAAAGTAAAGTATCATGTTTTCACCTCAAAAGAAGGTTTTGAGGTGAAAATTACATCAAACTAAATAAAACATTTCTTTGATCTTCCCAGGTGCTGTGACTTTAAGTTTATTGACTTTCCTCATGTCCTTGCTGATATTTATTGACACTTGACTCATTAATTTGATCATGGTGAGATCCTAGAACCTAATGAGACCCATCCTATGACCTACTAACATGACTCACAAAGTGAAAGTATCTCATGACTAAAGACCATAGAGAGGAGAATCAGAAGTTTCACATGAGGGAAAACTGATGAAAAATCACTACCATCAATGGATCCATGACCTAGCGGAATGGTGAAATTTATGGTATGGGACTCCTAATATGCAAATGCAAAAGATAAATTTTGATCACTGATGGTAGTATGACTAGACTGACACTAACAGCAGGCATGCGGTACAATGTATGTGCATGGTGTAGTCATCATATCGTGACATGTGTATTTTTCATGTTGCACTCTGTGTATGTATATGTATGTATATGTATTGTGTTGTATTGTACCACAGGCGTAGGTGTATGTGTTGTATGCCGGTGTAGGTATATGAAATGTGTTGTATTGTACACTGGATGTATGTGTATGTATTGTGTCGCATTGTACACTAGGTGTAGGTGTAGGTGTTGCGTACTTTCACACCAGTTGTATGTGTACATATTATGTTGTGTCGTATTCTTGATGTGGGTGTATGCATTGTGTGGTGTTATACATCTTGTGTGGATGTATGTGTTGTGATGTACATTATGTATATGTGTACGTGATTAAATATAAGCAAGGGAATTGAGTGCTTTCCAGGTGTGGCAACCGATCTGTTGTGTGTACAAAAAGAACAAAGGTAGAAGTAAGGACCGGTGAAGGATAAGTATTGGTATTTTATTTCAGTTCTATTATGCATGTGATCGACGATTTTGACTTATGAAGGTTACATGTGATTTATGATTATGGTTTATGATGATTGCATGTGATTCATAATTTTGATTTATGATGGTTGCATTTTGAGCTAACCATATGTGATATGTTTATACATGATAATTTGAGCAAACAACTAGTTTGATTGGGTCTGACACATGATTGCAAGTGCACCTTATTGACAAGCTACCAATGAGGTATGATTTGAGTTTGTTTCAATTTATTTTGAATCTAATGATAGTGATTTTCTTGGTACAAGAAGCATGGAAGTGCCCAGTTTGGGATGGTCGAAACCGACTGCAAGAATTAGCAACGTCAAGAATGAAAGAAATTGGAATAGGCAACACTATGCAAGTAAAGAATTTCAGGATTAGGGTTATTTTCGGACATTGGTATGTCCCAATAGTTTCCATTAATTTCCATGAGCATGCTATGACTAGCATGATGGTTTTGAGGTATGGATATGCCTTGGTTTTTTGTATATTCCAATGCGAGGAAGCCTTTCCAAGGGATGGACTGCCTGAGATGGGGGTGCCAGCGGCACTTGGAAGGTATGTGACTGCATGGAAGGGGGTGACTAGATTTCCCAAGGGGCTGTGTAGCAGATAAGGGAAGGTTGGGGATGGATTTGGTTTGGTCATTAGCATTGCTATATGGAATCAGATGCACATTGGGAGTGTGCTTGGAACAATGAGTCAATAACTGTTCATTGAGGGTATAGTAGTGCAGGATTTTAGCACTGGAAATTGGATGTATCTTCAACTTTGACAACGGATTCTAGACTTCCTATGAAGGAAGTGAATCCTGGTACTACTTTTAGGGAGGAGGTGTGAGCATCTGGATTCCCTTGTTGCTAATATGAGAATCATATCCCGTTATTTGTTGGTTGAGAAAATGTGTATATGTTTATATGTGTATATTATTGTAAATATTGTATCGAGCTAGATTTATAAAGCTCCATAGACAGTATGATTATTTTTTGGTTGAAGCAAATGTGGTTGTTATTGTAGATACCATAATGAGCTGCATTACAAAGCTCCAGTAAATTGAATGTTTGTCATGTTTAGTAGATGGTCATTGTAAATACTACAATGAGTTATATTATAAAGCTCCATAGGTAGTATGTTTTGTTTTTCTGGTTTTAGGTGTCATTAAACACCGATGACGGTGTTCCCCCAAAGTGGGAGTTCTATAACAGTTCTGGTTAAAAATCCATGTAAAATTATATAAGACCACGATTGATGGGACACGTATTCCAAGTTGAATGATCTGCAAAACGCCCTAGCGGTTGTTCATTCCGGTTATTATGGCTAAAGGAAATTGGCAAAGGAAATGGAAAAGGCTTTGGAAAGGCATGAGGCATTAATTGGCATTTTATTTATGAAAATAATGGAAATTAGGAGAAAATGAAGGTGAAAGGTCATAGGTTGCATGTGAGAAGGAAAATGAAGGAAAATAATGGAAAATGAAGAAAATAAAGGCCTCATTAATAAAAAGGCTTCTGAGGATTAGTGGGTAAGCTTTTGTCAGTGCATTTTTTAAGCTCTATCATTACTCTCTCTCTCTCTCTCTCTCTCTCTCTCTCTCATACTCTTGGATACTTAGATTTTTCTTGGAGCACTCTTGGAGAGTGTGGATACTTGGTGATTGGGAGCAAGAAGGAAAAGGAAGAGCATGAAAGCGTAAGAGGACATCGGGATCAACATCAACAACAGGTTCTAAGTGCAGGTACTAAGTTGCATGTATGTTTTCCACACTATTTTTTGCATGCATGGTGTATGCATGTGGATTTTCCTAGCCCTAGCATTTCCTGGATAACCATGGTGTTGTGGGTTTATTTCCATTGATTGTTTTCTGGTTGGTTCTCATGATTCCTTTAGTTGTTGGGTTGAGTTATTAGTTCCTAGAGCCTTGGTTGGACAAAGGCTCTAAAGCCCAATGGACATTTGTTGGGTTGATTTACTAGTCCTGGAGCCTTGGTTGGAAAAATGCTCTGGAGCCCGAGAAAATATGGGGTTGATTTAATAGTCCTGGAGCCTTTGTTGGAACAAACACTTTGGAACCCTGGAGTAGCTTGGGTGGAGACCAATCCATAATGGTTAGTGATGTCCGACCGTGAGGTGGAATCACTGGTTTTGGGGTTGAGACGGTTTTGTCTTTGGAGCCCTAGTTTAGTGTTGATTGATGTGTTTGATAAAGTCCTACATTCATGCTTGGAATATGGCACAGGGGTGTTTGGGTGATACTTGGCTCAGCCAATCTATGGTTGGGTGGAACGTGGAAGTCCCATCTCTGGTTTGTTTTTACATTCAGTAATGAAGAGCTCATTCCTCTGGTATTCGGTATGCAAATGTATTTGTTTATGTATGGATTTATTTATTGTTATATCCATTGTATTTCTATTGTTATTATTTTGGTTATAAGCATGTATTTGAATAGTGATGATGTATGTCTTTATCTATGTTTTTTCCATTAAATGAATGCACAATGTATCTATGGTCAAATATATTGTATTTTAGCTTATGTTGTACGGGAGCAATGCTTCTTATCTATTCTCAGATAAGTAAGAGACCCCCATGTTTAAATCTGTTGTTTATACTTATAGATGGAATCTTTATGACATTTTTGAAGAAATTTCTGTCATGGATGGGAGGGGTCCAAATGATTTCCTAATGATGTGATTGCTTACATACCTTTTTTTTAGTGTTATTTATCATCTCCTAAATTTTCATGAAGTTATGGGCAGTGACTTGGACTCTAAGGCTGAAAAGGTGGCACGAATACCGGAGTTGTAGGCACATAACTGTATTTTTGGGGCACTTTTCACGATCTTCACTCAACATGCTCGCGGCTATAGGCTTCTAGCTGCTCCCTTTCCCTTATATGCCCATGCCTAAGACTTAAATTGGTCAAAAACCAATCCCCCTTTAGGTTTTAGGGGTCTGGGAGGTTGGGTTACCTCCTGGACATGTTGTTGATGGTGTGTCAGGTTTGTTTGTTAGGTTTCCGTTGGTTCCAATTCCTTAAGGTCATCTTGGAGGTTGAATCTCATATTAGTAGCCTCTCATCGCATGTTTGCCTCAGTTGGCCGGTTACTTGGGTAGATGTGGGAAGAGGGTGTTACAGTGCTAACATATTTTTTTCCTTCATCTTGTGAGCCTTAGATTTAACATCCTCATAGGAATTGAGTCTTTTAGGCGTTGAGGTTGATGCATAAATAAATTTAACATAATTTCTTGTTTTAACATGAAATGTAACATACTCGATATCCTTTTTCCATTGTTGAGAGTACATGATACTACTAAATTTCTCAAATTTTCCACTTCTTTGTGATATGATACCAAACTATAATATACCTAACCTCCTATTTGAGACATGTTACTGTCAATCTATGATTCGTAAACTAGCATGGATATTCCACTGGACAGTTCGTCACAAAAAATCTGAAAATACTATATTAAAAATACGAGATTCTACACTATTACAGTTTTATTAAACTTTAATATATGTAGATTTAACTGTAATTAGTGCACGCATGCAAATGTAAATTATGCACAAAAGTAGATAATGAAAAAATAATCTCACACACGCACACATAAGGAACAATATATTCTCTCTGGGAAACCCTTTCCGAAGAAAACAATTAGAAGGTAAGGCCGCTTTGCTCTTTTTCTCTGTCTAGAAATATCACTGCAGGTACAAACAAGTAATGCTTGTTGCCAGTGGGCTGCTATAGTGCACAAATCCTCTTTTTTTTTCTACCTCCTATCTTGGGTTATCTATGAAACAAAATTCTCTCGAAAGAATGGAATGTCTCGTCCTATTAGTGGCCTGGTTATAATACATCCTGATAGCCTACTAGTGGATAATTTTGACTACATCAACACTTAAATAGAGCTAAAACATAGACTCTTCTACATTATTTTACATCCTAATCATGTGGCTAGCCCTGTTTCCATTAAAAATGGGGGCTGACGCAGCATCCTCCTAAACTATAAGTGTGAAAACAAGAAGGTCAACTTCTAAGTGGGATAACTTTTGCATACGGACTCTGATTGACGCGATTATTACGTCGTTGGAAATATTTATGCATGTAGAATAGCATGAAATGGTACATGCTATAGCAGAAAATTTTTACCCCAAAATAACATCGTTTGATGCCTTAAAACGCTCTCGGAAGGTTTCAGACTCTGTTTTTCCAAACTAGGTCCTGCCGGTAAAAATGGTCCCGTGAGCTGATTCCTCCACTTTTTCCACTCCAAATGGATCGAGATGGATGAAAAAGAATATAATAATCCAATATAGATCAATCTAATTACGTACACCCTACACTTGCAAAATTTCATTCAACTTGGCTCCTATTTCCATAATCAATTGCTTTGATACCATATAATAATTATGCCCTACATATGAACTAGATATGTAGGCCTAACAAAATGAAATAAGGTAACTTATGCATAACACATAATAACATACATAAACATAAATATGCACTTCAAGGTAAATTAAACACATAAATACATATAATAAACATCATTAAAGCACATATTTAGAACACTTATCTTTTGTAAAATTCCATCGACTGGTTTTAGATCTCTAATATTCCACCCAACCATAGACATTATTGTTCTACCTCTCTTAATAACAAGTAACCCGTGACTTGGGGCTATGAATCCACCATGGAAAAGGATACCTAAGAAAAATAGGTCTTAATGACAATACAGGCAAGTTTTTAAACCAATGTACCAAACTCCAACAACAATTCCCATTATCAAATTTCATTCCCCTCAACTTTCACAACCCAAGGAAGTGTACTAATTTCACTGCATTACAGTCCCTTGAGCTATCTCACTTACCTTCCATGACTTTGCTACAAGTTGGATAAGAATTCTCAAAGCTATGGCTCTAGGATTCAACAATGGAGTGTCGAAACAACCTTTGGGCCCCACACATTAGGCAAACATACCCACCCAATTCCCCTACAGGGCTCCAGCCTTATCCAAGGAAACCGAAGGATAATTAGCAACAAAATACCACCAAGGATTTACAAGGTTTACTAGGATATAGGGTTTGAGTGGCACCTATGCTCACACATCTCTCTAGTATTAAGAATCAACCAAGAATGACCCCCCTTTCATTGTAAAATAAGGATTATATATGCATGTCAGTTTTTTGCAAGTTTCAATCAAATAACCAAATTCCCAAAACTTGGGAACTAACTTAGAAAATTGTCCATTCACTTTAGAAATATAACACAAATGACAAGTCATGACTTTAGGCTTATATCATGCCTTTAAGGCTTAGGTAATATGCATGGATTTATGACCTTGGGAACATATCCCCATAAAGTGGCCTTAGGCTAATATAAGGTTATGACTTTTGCTTGGGAACCATTCCTTACTTTAGTCCACTCACCATTCCCTCTTATGGAATCATAGCCTCCCATACTCTTTTGGTCTAGTATTTTCCAATTGTGATGTTATTTTATTAATATATGTGAGTGTATGTATATTTTACATTACTAGGTTCTCCAACCTTAGTCTTTACAAGCTCTTGAGCCAAAAACCATATTGGTTTTTTACCCTAAATAAAATATATGTACATATATATTTACAACTAGGGGTATTACATGAATACCCCTCCACAAATATCCAATATTTTTTATCTTTATGGAATTTGTTTCTTGAGGTTATCGATAAAGTGAATGTCAATGTTTCTATATAGTTGTATATTTGTCATTCTAAGCTTTATTACTCAACGTTATGTTTGTAGGTTTCAATTATGTCTAGAATTTTAGATTCAGTAATTACTCAACTCTTGCTACCTTCCCCCACAATGTGACCAAATTCCCCGCAGGGCATTAGTGTTGGTGTCTCAAGATGAAACATAAGGTTTGGTTTAGTTAGGTTAAGTTGCTAGTATTATTGTTGTTAATTTTAAATTATTGTTAGTTCTACTAAAACATATGGAGGAATATTTTGTATTCAATTGTAAAATCCATCACACATATGATATGTTGTGGAGATGGATAATGTTACCAAAGTAGCTTTTAGGTTCGAGTCTCAAGTGACAAAAAACTCACCTATAAATTATTACCTTCCCCCACAAGTTTTATTACTATTCAAGAGAGATATATTAATTTGGTTTTCTATAGAACATAAATGACAACATAGATATATGGATGATGGGTTAGTACATGGATGAAGATAAGTCATTGGTGATGCAATCATCAATGTTGACTCCTCATCCTACTTTGTTTTATTCTCTTCTATGTTCCTCATTGGCTGAGTTGGTGGGAATTAAAGGATTGGGGACACTTATGTAGGGTTTATGTGTTGTAGCCAATACTTTTAATATCAAACATTTCATTCCTTGTGTAGGGTGGTTGGATTTTTAGGACATTAGAGGGCATAAGAAAGTGCACAAGGAATTTTAAATGCATTGTGGAAAGAGATTATCAATGAAAAGATTGAGAGGAGGAAGGAAAACAAGTGAGGAGAATGAGGATGATTATATAAACATGATGCTTAACACCTCTTAGAGGGACAATTCCATAGACATAAAATTAATTAGCACATAGAACATAAATGCCCATCTTCTAGACATCTTGATAGGTTGTATTAATATTTTGATCATTAATTTGGATAGAGAAACATTAGATGCATTGATAAAGAGAGTGGAGAAAGAGCTTGATGGGTAATTAGCAAAAAAATCCTAAAGTCATGTGATTTTCCAAGTTTTGAGTACCTATAATGGAAAATGAAGGAAATATTGAGATTACATTTTTTAATTCTTCTATGGCTTCCCTAAAAATAAATAATTACTTTCACTATGGTAGGATACAAAATTCATGAGTTTGTTTTCTTGGGTAGTGGCATCCCAATTAATAGCCATTGTAGGATTATATAGGGGAATAACAAGTTATTAGGGACCTTAGAAAAATTTTGGTGCATGGTTGAATCTCAAAAACTATATATAAATTAGCAGAATAGTAGCATGATGTTGATGGCATTGTGAGAAGTTGGTGGATGGACACACAAGGTGGATAATGGAATATAGAGGTAAGCACATAGCAGAAGGTATGTGATTATACAGAACAACAGAGGACTGAGATGAAACCTCATATCATTCTCTTAAGACATGAACATATAAATACATCTTGCAGAAACATGTCATTCAAAACTATCATAGTAGTTTCTTCTTTGAAGTGTAGTTTGTATTTCCCATGGTATCTTGAAGCAAATAAATAGTCTTATATTAATTAATTGAGAAAAGGCCAAGCTACTTACCAAGATATGTCTTTCATTTATTGTAATACACTATGTATAACTAAGCTCAAAGGTATTGTAAATTTGAAGATTGTAGAGGATTTAGCTTTGTTTAGTTGTATGTGTTGTAATCTTAAAGATAATAAGATAGATAATATATATAAATTTGATAAAAAAACAAAAATTAAGAAATAAAAAATTAAAGAATGTATATCATGATTAATTGTTGTAATGTACAATCACTAAAAAAAAGTATGGATGACAAGTTAGTTGAAGAAGCACAAACAAACAATTTCCATATCCTTAAAATGCCTTAAATGCCTTCTACATAATATTTTCTAAATTCTTTGTAAAAAAATCATGGTCACAAATCAAATCATGGGCGTCGCTAAGTATCCTACTGGCATTGATAAAAAAATAGATGTGGACATGACATTGTCACTGAAGTGGCAAAGCGAGCGGGCTACAATTTTTGGAATTGTAGGTCTTGGCGGGGTGGGGAAAACTACCCTCGCTAAACAATTCTTAACCGAGAGAGATCAAATTACGACCGATCTTGCTTCTTATTTGATGTGATATCCACATCTTTATCTTCCCCCAGAGTAATATTCTCAAGGGTTTGACTCTACAAAAGAATCTTCCAATAGATGGGGTCAATGAAGGCAAAGAGAAGCTCAAGAGGCATCTTTCATCTCGTCCCAGGAATTTTATAGTTTTAGATGATGTTGATCATACCGATCAACTTGAAGCATTAATTTCATTGGTTAAATATACCATTCATCCATGTAGCTTAATTTTAGTTATATCTATCAACAAGGATGTGTTAACAAACTCTAGGATCGTAAAATCATCCATATACATGATGAAAGGCCTCAGTTCACAGCACTCGTGAGAGCTCTTTTTCTTGCATGCATTCGGTAAGGCCTATGTTGTTGCAGGATTTGACGAAGTGGTTGAAGGGTTTTTGGACATCTGCAATGGATTGCCATTATCTCTTAAATTGCTTGGGGCGCTTCTTCATGGAAAAAAAAAAATTTAAAGCATTGGAATGACCATTTGTGCAGAACATCCAAAACAGTTCCTAGAGATATAGAAAGCACACTTAAAAGTAGCTATGATGCTCTAGAGTGGGAGGAGAAGAATATATTCTTATACATTTCCTGTTTCTTTATCGGGGAAGACAGGGACACTGCAGTAAGAGTATGGGATGGATCAGACTGGGTAGGATCATTGGGTCTTTCAAATCTGGAAAATAAGTGCATGGTTGAGGTGGACAGCGAAAACAGCCTGACAATGCATCACTACCTTCGAGACCTAGGAAGATATATGGCGAATAATTCAGAATATCCGTGTCATCTTTGGCGCTTAACAAACAATCCTCCTTATAGTTTGTCTAATCAATCATCTGCATGTATTTTTTAACTTTTGACCCATTTTAAAAATAGGGTTTTGTTATCAAAATTGTCTATAAGTTTTGAGTTCTTCAAACTTTTCAATATTATCTATCTTGTTTCTACCAGCCCCTGGTGAACAATTCAGGTGTGTGGAATTATCATGGTTTACGGAGATGGCCCTGAAGAATATTTCAAAAATCTTACTGGTGGCTACAACATAACCAGGTTGCAAATACTTAGGTCTGAAAGTCATTTTGTTGAACAAGTATTCAGCGTTGAGCAGTTACCACCTCTAATATATCTCCACCGGGAGAATTGTCTGAACTCCTCCTTACCTTCCTCAATTCCATTCAAGAATTTACGAGTGTTGCATATAGAAGGGGAACAATTAAAATCACTCTGGCTACATGAATCTCGGGGAGTCATGTTGTTTTTTTTTTAAACGTCTGTTTATTTTGCTTCAGGTTGTAAGAAAATTTGCACTAAAGTGTTATCTTCGTATATCAAAACCACTTTAAGAGTGTATATGAACATTGAAGGTACCTCTCCAATTGAGGGAATTGTATATTGATGCTCCCCTTTTAGAGGTTACAAAGTCCATTGGGAAGATGAAGCACTTGGAAAAATTTGTCCTGTGCAATTCTTATTTTGAAACTTTTCCAAATGAACTCTATAATATATATCGCTTGAAACACATTGGGTTAAAGTATTATGGAAAAATAACGACGCTGCCAGAGTCAATTGGAAACTTGACATGCCTGAAAAATCTTGACTTGTGTGGGTGCTCCACTCTGAGCAGGGTTGCAGACACTATGGGAAAGCTGATGAGCCTCCAAAGTCTTGACTTGTTCAATTGCCCTTCTCTGGAGACGCTCCCAGACACGATTGGGCACTTGACGGACCTTCAAAATCTTGTATTATTCAACTGCTTCACTATGAAAACACTCCCAGACTTGGTTAGGAACCTGAGGGCCTCTGAATCCTTGACTTTTGCTGCTGCCACTCTCTGCGGATGCTCCCAGACTCATTTGGGAATCTGATGGGACTCCGGGTCCTTGACTTGTCCTAGTGCTTCTTTTTGCAGATGCTCCCAAACTCGATTGGGATGCTGACAGGCCTCCAACATCTTCTCTTGGCTAGGTGCTCCGCTCTACAGATGCTCCCAGACTCAGTTGGAAACCCGACGGGCCTCCAATTTCTTGACTTGACCAGGTGTGCCACTCTGCGAATGCTCGAAGACTCTGTTGTTGAAAATTAATCCCAACCACTGCCTTGAATAAATTGGCAATAGCCATACCATCAATTAAATGTATTTTGCAGGGAAGGACAAGCTCCAGGCATGGAAAATCCACAAATTATTCACCTCATGCAAACTTCAATAATGTTCAAAAAAACCTGTACGCCCATCTACCATGTATTAAATCCTTTCCCGTTGTATCACCTACCTCTTTACTACACTGCACACTTAACAAACCCTTAGCCTTTCTGCTTAACGGATTTCCAAACCATAAATCTCCACCAATGCGATATTGGTGGGATCCTCTATCCTATATGCATTATCGAATCTGAAAACAAACCTTTGTATTTCATGTTTTCCTTTACTCGTGCCTTTTTCGCACTTCCCACAGTTTAGCGCGTCGCACTTTGTGCTTTGGAAACTTTAGCTCTTACCTTTTTGTGCTCTGCTCCAAACCTTACGATGGTGCGATGCGATATCGTCATCGCACATCACAATCGGCATTTGTTTCATCTAAGTGTTAACACATCGCATGTTATTTGTTGTTTGTTGCGATGTGATATAGCCATCGCATATCGCAATCGCCAGTATTTATGTTTTCTCGTTATTCCGCCAATTTAAAGCTTGTTACCGCCGAAGTGTGATACGCGGTACTGCCGCAAATGCAATATGGTTTCAAAGCTAAAACCTAAAGGGATTTCAAGTCCGGCTACAATGTTCTGTGTGATTTTTAATGAAGAAATCCAAAACACAGTAGAAGGATGATATGTTGTTACCTGTCCGTTCCAACATTGATTTTGCATTGAATTCTCAAGCTCCGCCATTTCTGTATTTAAATGATGTTTTTCATATGATGCAACAGATATATGAGAAGAATAAGAAAAAAAATTCTCTCATATTTTTGTCTCCGTGTGTGGCTTTGTGTAAATTCTTTGAGCAACTTTGTTGACATTGTTTAAATTTAATTTCTGCATATATCTGTGTAAACTATGTATTGAGGGAAAAGCATTTTTCCCCTGTTTCTTTTGAGCTTCTCATATTCGTGAATTCTCCAACATGGTATCAGAGCATCTTACCATATTTTTCAACATGGTATCAGAGCATCATACTAGATTTTTCAACATGGTATTAGAGCAGGTTTATACTCTCAGTAAAAATAAAGTGTTATTTACTAAAGAGCTAAAAGTTTGTTTTGAGAAGCGAATTCTCCAATAGTGAAAAGTTTTTTGTTTACACAGTAAAAATGGTAGCAGCAAGCACAAGCTTGACTAATCCACAAATACCACAGTTTAATGGGAAGAATTATGATTATTGGGCTATTACAATGAAGGCTTTTTTCTCCCCACAAGATATTTAGGAACTGGTGGAGAATGGTTTCCAACAACTAGTAGATGCAGTAGCATACAATTTTTTGACACAAGCAAAAGGAGATTTTTTGAGGGACAATAAGAAGAAGGACTCCAAAGCCCTCTTCTATATTTTCCAGGCAGTGCATGAAATTATTTTCCCAAGGGTTGCAACAGCAACGAAGTCCAAGGAAGCATGGGATACACTCCAGACAGCCTACCTAGGCATGGCAAAGGTGAAGACAACAAAACTACATATGCTGAAAAGAGATCTTGAAACATTATGCATGAAAGACTCTAAAAATATAGACTCATTATTTGCACATGTGATTGGGTTGGTTACCCAAATTGGGTCTCATGGTGAGACACTTGAGGAAAGGAAAATAGTTGAGAATGTCTTAAGAAGTCTGCCATCAAGGTTTGATGCCATAGTTGTGGCCATAGAAGAGACAAAGGATCTCTCACAGTTTTCAGTGGATGAGCTTCATGCATCACTGATGTCTCATGAGTACAGACTGAGAAGAGCAAAAAACTCCTCATTGGAGGATGCATTCAAGACACAAGTGTCTTTTGGTCAAGGTAGAGGTCAAGGAAGATCAAACTACCGAGGAAGAGGAAGAAGCCTACACAGAGGTATAATAAGAAGCCCTTCAAGCTCAAGTGGAAGGGGTGGCAATCAAAATCGAAGTCAAGGCTCAAGCCAAAATCAAGCACAAGGTTAGAGGTATGATAAATCTCAAGTTCAATGTCATTATTGTAAGAAGGATGGTCATTATGCAAATGAATGCAGAAAAAAGCAATATGACACAAGTAGCAAACCAAATGCAAATCTAATAAAGGAAAATCAGAACCATGATAGCTTGTTTTTAGCTTGTAATGTAGCATAAGAAAAACAAGGGGATGTATGGTTCTTATATTCAAGGTGTAGGAACCACATGAATGGAAACATAGCAATGTTTTCCAATCTATGTGAAAGTGTAAAATCTGAAGTGACATTGGGAACTGATAGCAAGGTCTCTGTCATGGGAAAAGGAAGAGTAGACATACTTACAAAAAAGGGAGAGAAAAATTTCATGCTAGATGTTTATTTTGTCCCTTGTTTGAAACATAACCTCCTAAGCATTGGACAGCTCATACAAAAGGGCTACAATGCATTTTTTAAAGACGATGTGTGCACAATCATGGATAAGCCTCCAAGTAGATAGCTCATTGAAAAATTTACTATGACAAACAATAGAATGTTTCCTCTCAAGGTAAGATCAAACTTGAAGGAAGAAGGTGTTATAGCAGCTATCACACAAGAAAACTTTCATGAAGAAGTCAAAGATGAGAATTGGTTATGGTATTTTAGATTTGGTCATCTTAACTTTGGAGGTTTGAATTTATTGCACAGGAAAGGTATGGTGAAAGGATTGTCACTCATAGAAAAACCAAACAACTTATGTGAAGGTTGCATCTTGGGCAAACAACACAGAAAATCATTTCAAGCAGAAAATTCAATAAGGGCAAAGGCACCTTTGGAGATTGTCCACTCAGATTTATGTGGACCAATGCAAACACCATCATTTGGTGGCAGCCACTATATTTTGACATTCATAGATGACTACACAAGGAAGACATGGGTCTATTTTCTAAAACAGAAAAGTGAAGTGTTTGACCACTTCCGTCACTACAAAGCTCTTGTTGAGAAGAAAAGTGGACACTACATAAAAGTGTTGAGGATTGATAGAGGTGGAAAATATATCTCAAATGACTTCCTATGTTTTTGCAGGGAGCATGGAATTCACAAGCAGTTTACAGCAAGGTATACACCTCAACAAAATGGTGTTGCAGAAAGAAAGAATAGAACCATCATGGAAATGGAAAGGAGTATGTTGAAGGCAAAGAATTTGCCAAATGATTATTGGGTTGAAGTTGTCGCTTGTGCAGCATATATCATTAATAGATGTCCAACCAAAAGTGTCATGAATAGAGTTCCTGAAGAAGCATGGAGTGAAAGAAATCAAATTTTCACTCACATGAGAGTGTTCAAATGTGTAGCATATACACATATTCTGGATGAGTTGAGGAAGAAGTTGGACAACAAGGGAGGAGAAATGTATATTTATTGGATACAGTGATGAATCCAAGGCATACAAACTCTACAATCCATTAATTAAGAAGGTAATAATCAGTAGAGATGTTCAGTTCATAGAAGAGGAACCATGGGATGGAATTTTAGAGAATATAGTTAATGTGAAGACATGTATGTCACATGAAGACAAAGAGGAATTGATTGTTGCAATTAATTCCTCAACAATGGCTCTTCCTCCACCCACACAAGCTCAACAAAGCACACCGCAAGCAAGTAATAGGACAACATTGTGAAATCAAGTAAGTTCTTCTCCAAGCGCACCACAAAGATCCACAACTCCATCTACTTCAAGTTTAACACCAAGCTCATCTTCAGCAAGTATAAGAAGACCAAAATTCAGAAATTTAAGTGAAGTTTATGAGCAAGAAAAAGTTGATAACAACGTTGGTCTGAATTCTTTATTTGCATTATTTTGTCATGTAGATGGCTCAATACACTTTGAATATGTAGTCAAAGAAAAGAAATGGGTTGAGGCAATGAATGAAGAAATAGGAGCAATAGAAAGGAATGACACAAGGGAGTTAGTGGACCTTTCGCAAGGAAAAGAAGTCATTGGAGTGAAATCTGTCTATAAGACCAAGAGCAACATTAAAGGAAAGATAGAAAGGCATAAAGCAAGGCTAGTTGTCATAGGCTACAAGAAGCAACATGGAAGAGACTATGAGGAAACCTTTGCGCCAGTCGTAAGGATGGAGACAGTGCATAGAGTGTTGTCAATAACAGCACAACAAAAGTGGAAATTGTATCAAATGGACGTGAAGTTAGCATTCTTGAATGGAATACTGAAAGAGGAGGTGTATGTTGAACAACCTCCTGGCTATGAGGTAGAAGGCCAAGAACACAAGGTGTGTAAATTGCAGAAATCTCTTTATGGGCTAAAGCAAGCACCACGTGCATGGTACATTAGGATAGATGCTTACTTGATGGAAAATGGGTTTGACAAATGTGATGGTGAACCTACTCTCTACATCAAAGAAAATGGCGTTAAGATTCTTATTGTTGTTTTGTATATAGATGATTTTATTTTCACAGGCAGTGATGAATCTCTCATCGCTGATTTTAAAACAGTCATGAAAAGTGAGTTTGAAATGACTGACTTGGGGTTGTTGAGATATTTTTTGGGCATAGAAGTGAAGCAAAAAAAAAATTGAATTTTTATCTCTCAAGCAAAGTATGCTGCAGAGATTTTAGAAAGGTTTAATATGCAGAACAACAAGCCAACACCAACTCCAACTGTCATGGGGTTAAAGTTGAGCAAGGAATATTGTAGCAACAATGTTAATCTGACATTATACAAAAGCATGGTTGGCAGCCTAATGTATTTGACTACAACTAGGCCTGATATAATATATGCAGTTAGTTTGGTGTCAAGGGTCATAGAGACACCCAATGAGACACATTAGCAGGCAGCCAAAAGAATTTTAAAGTATGTCAATGGGACGGAGTATGGTGTTCTATACTCCGCAACTAATAATTTTAGGCTAATTGGTTACACTGATAGTGATTGGGCTGGAAGTGTTGATGATAGAAAGAGCACATCAGGATATGTTTTTCATTTGGGTTCGGGAGCCATATCGTGGGCTTCCAAGAAGCAGCCAATAGTTTCATTGTCAACAACAGACGCTGAGTATGTCACCGCAACAGAAATAATGTGTCAAGCAGTTTGGATGAGAAGGATGTTGCGGGATTTATGTCATGAACAAGACAGAACGACCACAATTTTCTATGATAACAGTGCAACAATTGCACTATCAAAAAATTATGTTTTCACAAGAGGGCAAAGCACATTGATGCTAAATATCATTTCATAAGAAAATTAGTTAACAGTGGTGAAATTTTGTTACAACATTGTAGGTTAGAGGAATAATTTGCAAACATCTTCACAAAGTTGTTGGCATAGAAATTTTTTTTTTATCTCAGAGAATGTTTGGGAATGTCCGATTTGGCAATGATATTCTTCTTCCTCCTTGCAAAGAATTTCTAACACATCGCGATTCCACAGCACAACGGATTTAGATTTGTCAAAAAATGTCCAGCCAATTACTATTGATTGGACTGGTATTACATTCCTGACAGTAAGTACAAAGACTTTTGAACTCATATATTTCATGAAAACCTCACACAATGAAGGGTGAATAGTCCTATTTCTCTTCAAATATCTTAGAGATATTTTTATTTTGAACTTCCAGATTTTCACAAATTTGTATAGGAGATTAAACATACCTGCAAAACGAAACTATCTTGTAGTCGACAAATTGAAATACAAGATAAATTGGATCATAAAGGAGAGTACTTTGACTACCCAGCCTGTCAAGAAAGATGATTAATTTTCATGGTTGTAGGTCTATCAAAGGATCCAGGTCTCCTACAGATCTGATGATGTTGTCTCTACTAAGAGAAATGTAGGGTGTTACAAAAAAGCATCGATCAAGAGAAGAGTTATAACTCTTTGGAAGGAACCTTCCTGTAACTCCTTTCAGACTATATTCTAAAGATATGAAGACTAGAAGGGAATACCTTGAGCCCTGTTAAGTCCTCCACCGTATCAACTAGGTGAGTGATGAATGATGAATGTAAACTGTTAAATTATGTAAATTTCCAACCACAACTTATCAGTACCAATAGTGATGACTTACATAGGGATGTAGCGAGAAAAGAAAAAGAAGTGGTTACTCAAATCTCCAACAAGTAGTATCTCATGCCTCGATTGATATTACTGCTTTGAAGGTTACTTTGAAAAAAAAAATTGCTACATTTAGATGTCATCGATAAAATCTTTGCAAAAATCCATGAGTTGTAGAAGGCTGTTAAGAAATCCTATAGCTTTTGAGATTTTGAAGGAAGGCCTGGGAGACAAAGCCCCTGCTCACAATGAACATAAAAGAAATAAATCTCTTAGCCTTTTGATTGCAGAAGATCACTGAGCTGATTGATTTTGAGTATTCTGAAGGTCTTTTGGAGTCAATCTTCGAGGATGTGAAGGAATGAAGAAATGGCCTATAAGGCCAAGGCAGCGTAAGACATTTGCGAGTCTCGTCCATTATGAGAGAACTAGAAGATGATGTAATAATGCATTTGGCATCTCAAACCGTAGGTGCTAATATGCCTTTTATAAGGATATCTGGCCTCAACAAAATTATTGGTACAATTCCCAAACACCCTACAAAAGATTTGAAGAGATAAAGGATGGCAGAAGTGTTGCAATTGATAAGGAATCAGTTGATTACTAAAATTTGCTGATGACTCGTTAACACCCAAGTGTGTGGCAAGTTTGTTAGTTTCTGGGTTCAGTTGGTTAGCTTGGGACAGGTTTCTGGGTTCACTTACTTAGCTTGGGACTGGTGGAAATGACTTCCACAAAATATAAGAGAAGAAATGCTTAATTCTCCCAAACACTAATAATGACATCTTCCAAGCTTTGGAGCACCAGTTTTATGGGTCAGAGGTTGTATGAGGTTGGTGTCCATGCAAATCACCTTGCATCCTTATTTTTGAGTCTAAGATTAGATAATCTTTCCCTTCATAGAGAATATTTCTACTACATGCAGAAATTGCTTATCCAAGTTATAAAATGAATGAACCAGTATACATAAAATATCACATCCAAATTTTCCCAAGTGCCCTACCAGATGCATTAAAACAATAATGATAAATATTTCATCCAAATTTTCCCAAGTTCCTTGTTAGAAATGATAATGATAAATATTTCATCCAAATTTTCCCAAGTTCCCTACTAGATGCATTAAAACAATACCTCAATGATAAGGATTTTGGGAGGAATGTCTATTGCCATGGTTGACAGACACATCAAGTGACTGTCGTCCAAGAGCACTGCTTAGGTAAAAGAGTCAGTGTTAAAACAAAAGGTTCAAAAACATATTCACTTCTCTTTGCCAAAATGTTGGAGAAATGTCACAACGGGGCTATAATGCCCATAAGAGAGTCCATCAATGCATCTGGTCCTCATTTTGTTGCAAGAAATGTTCTAAAAGAAAGAAGAAATTCTACAGCTTTAAATCCAAGTTCCCCCGACACACACAATTGGGAGCATTTGTCAAAACAATTAGGGTATAAAAAGCAAAAATGCATTACTTAAAAAGCACCTCTCCTAAAAATGTTCTGTTATAATTGTAATCAACTTGATCAATGCGCAAATAATCGTCCTAACAAAAAGAAAAGGCCTACGTTGTCTGTTTTGTTTAATGATGAGTAACTGTTTCTTTAGTGATGAGTGAAAACCGGGATGGTGAAATTTGTGGGCAACTGTTTGTTTATCAATGAGTAAAAACCAGAATGGTGAAATTTGCGAGCAAATAATTGTCTGAACAAAAGGAAAAGGCCTAGATTTTCTATTTTCATTTAATTAAAATACAAATTACTTAATATTTTATATGGTTAGTTTAGATCTATATTAAGTATGAATTTATCTAGTTTTGACAAGGACCAAATTTTTTAATATGCAATTTTTTTTAGTGTAAAATTTAAAAAAATGTTTGCACTTCAAGAGATCTGATTTTTTTAGCAGTTTGATAAATCTTGGTTGTGGTTTATATATTTATATATAGACACACTATGTAAAATTTTTCATTATTTAAATTGCATTTTTGAATATATAAATAGATACAATGTTTTGAAAAGTTTCATTAGACACTTGGATTGTGTAAACTACACAACTTAAATTTGCAATTTGAACAATTTTTTTCTCGATTTTAAACTTCAAAAAAAATATTTAGGCTGTAAGGCTTCACTATTTGAAAACAACTCCCCTAGCTACAACTGTATCCATGTTTGAGCCATTGGATCAAATGTTAGACAGTTGAAATGTTTTAGGCCATTAGATAAGTAAATATTTTTATATATGTTTTTTATAATGTTATTTTTTTTTAGTAAGTTACATTGAATTTAGGTTTTGGTGATTTTTAAGTTAAAATGTTGTTATTAAAAATTTGTTAGATTTTAACCTCAATTTTTTTAATAAAATTTAAATTAATAACTTAATAAAACTAGATTTAACATAAATTAGTTTAATGAATAAAAAAAATTTGTAAAATACATAAACATTAAATTAATACAATAAAAAAATAAAAATAATAAAATAAAATAATGATAAACTATAAATACAGCCCATGGTATTGACCTATGGTATTCATGTGGAATGTAGTTTCTTTATAGGGGGAACTAAGATGGCCTAAATCAATCTTAGCTCTGGATATAAACTAATTATGTAATAAAATTATTTTTAAATGTTTATAACCATTATTCTTTTAAAATTTTACTTAATAAAATGTATCTAAATTTTCATGCATCCAAATATACATAGCTTTTCCTGTTCTGTATTATTTTTGTTACAACTATTTTATTATTCCAAAAATACATGTTTTTTTTTGTTATATATTATTTATGTTACAATTGTTTTATAATTCATGAGTATTATTTTTTAATATATAAAAAATTAAATTAAAAATGATTTTTTTTTAAATATGTGATCTTTTTAAATTTCCAAATTATTTAAGAGGACATGATTTATCTTGAGCCATAATGATGAATGTTCATAATTATATTTCTTAAATAACACTAATTTACCTTTAAAGGGGTCGGTAACAATTGTTTGTATCAAAATCAAGGATAAGCTTCCAACCTTACAACAAGTCCTAAAAAGGCATAATCTTGAATGTATGGAATCCATTTTCCCTTATACACATGAGAAATGCAATGAAAAATCTTGGAATTTGGAAAATGTCAGGAAGCTTATCTCATGTTCCATTCATTTAGATATGGAGAATGTGGAAGAAGAAAAGCAGGACAATGGATACTTATCAAGAATGTATGATTCTTTAGAAGGAAATGACGTTGACAAGGCTATGGAGGACCAAATAGCACAATTAAAAATAGAAGATGACTCTTCAAAGAATGGGTTAGTCAAGGATTTTGGAATCCAAATGAGCTACATTATCTCACTGATTCAAGCAAGTGCTCAAAAAGAGACACACAATAGTGATATAGAGGCAATTTATTCATAAACAAGAGAAACCTAGAATTATAACCTGAGATAGAGTTATGGGAAAAGAAACATTCCAATTGTAAGGAGGAGTCAAAGTTACATGAGTAGTAGTTCACTGAACATAATCCTCCGCCTCTTATTCCATAAGAGAAACTTCCTATTACCTCATCAATTGAAGAAGGCCCATATGAGAAAATCAGAAGAGATTCCTCAATGTTCTTTTCATTTGACATTCAGTCACTCTGCTCTTTTTTGTCAAGTAGTCTCTTTACGTCTGCCCTTAAATTCAATGACTCAGAAAATACTAGACAAAAAACACTTACCTATTACAATCAGTTGAAAAAAATAGTATCTCTAAAGGGTCACTTGGGGAGGAATCTATTATTTAAAAGGTCAGGAAAATAATTTCATTTCAAAACAAAAATGTACTATCACTATAGAAGGGAGTTATTACATTTAAAATTTGTTCCCATTCTTGTCACGAAAAAATTTGATTGTTTCTATTTTTTGATGGAAAAATAAATGATATTTAAAACAAACTAAAGTCTTGAATTATGATCCTCAAAGAAGTCGCTAGATTCCTTGTTTATGAGCTGATTTTTTCTTGTTACTTTTGGGTCTTCATGATGTTTGTTATTCTAACTGAGGTGAAAAGTTCCAAAGAAGTGGAATATTGATCATTCAAAGAGGAATTAGATTGTAGATAATTTATTAATATAAATTATTTGAATTGAGATTAATTAATCATCCCCAAGGGTTAAAAAGGGCCCAAATGTCTCTTATCCATAAAATTGATGATTAAGATAACTCTATGTTGTATGTTCAAATGACTGATGAAGGTGGATTTACCATACTTAAGCTTCTTAGTAGTCTCTTATGAAGTACAACATGTCATAGTGATAAGTTTTTATTCCATTAAATAATTATAACTGTAGAGCAGAGTGAGAGTTCTAGGAGTAGTATTAGAGGAATTCAACATTGCGAATGTGATAGAAGAAAATAATTTCGTGGAAGGGTGAAGTCTGCCCAACTTGGTCATGAAAACCAAGTGCATCCTTCATGCAGAAAAAAAAATAAAGATGCAGATTTCTTCATATAGAGGTCTTGGGTACTTTGGCCAAAATGTCTCATCCATTATGAAAAAAAACATCTTACATGCAATTAATAGCAAAGAAGTTGTTCCACATCAATTACCCAATATGGGTATTTTGATTTGAGGTCCACTAAACATAATTATCCACCCCTTATTCTCGAGGATCAGTTGGATCCGAGAAAGTTCCTACTACCTCTTCTTTCTTATATGCTATTCTTTCCTATATCACAACCTTATAGCATTTCCTTTGCAACATGTGGTGCAATTGCTAGTTGTAAAATGGCCAAAAAGTAAAATAGTGAAACTACTCTAGATATTAGTAGTTTGATAAATCATGGTTGTGGTGTATATATAGACAGACACCGTGTGAATTTTTTCTTTATTTAAATTGCATTTTAATGTATAAATGGGTACAATATCTTGAAAGTTCCATTGGGCACTTGGATTGTGTGAAATTTTTAGTTATTTAAATTGCATTTTTAATGTATAAATGGGTACAATATCTTGAAAGTTCCATTGGGCACTTTGATTGTGTAGACTATACAACTTGTATTTTCAATTTAGATTTTAAAATTGATAAAAGATATATTTGTAAAAGGACCAAAATGTGAAATTTTTCATTATTTAAATTGCATTTTGAATATATAAATAGATACAATATCTTGAAAGTTTCATTGGGCTTGGATTGCGTATACTACACAACTTAAATTTACGATTTAAAAAAAAAAAATAGATTTTAAATTTGACAAAAAATATTTGTAAAAAGACCAAAATGTAAAATAGATTAAACTAAAAATATATTAAAATATTTTAACCATAAAAATATATTTTTTATAATCATTTTATATAATTTTAATATTTTAACCATAAAAAAATATTTTATATAATCTTATACATATATACATAATTAATATTGAAATATTTTATTTAATATGGATATTCAAATATTTCATTTATGATCATTAATTCTCTCTCCAAATTTTATATTATATTATATCTCTCAAAAATATAAAAATATATAATAATTTTTTTAAAATTTGATTTTAATTTTCTATATTTTCCTTTTAAAATGTTTAAATGGTATTCTTTTAAAGAAACATATATTTGTGTACTATATAAATATAAGTCATTTTCAGATTTTGTTAATATTTATTTTCTTAGCTTGAAACTTATATTTCATTATATTAATTTATTATAGTTTTATGCATATTTTTTATTACATGTCTTCTAGTTTTAATATATGATTAAAATTTAAAATTATTATAATGGGTGAATGTATGAAAACTTGTTACTTTTTTAGGTTAAATGTAGGGATTAAATTTCAAAATTTCACTCTTTATGGAATGGAAGCCTTCAAAATTCATATAAGTGTTGTGAATTTTGATTTGGAGTAAAAAGACAATCTGTGGAGAATTATGTTGTTGTCCTAGTGATATTTTTGCAAAAAAAATGATGTCATAATCTGTAAATTTTCCATTAAATGAAATACTTGTCCTTGCAAATTTTCACACTTCTTAATAGGTATGCATGTGTTCACTAGCATAATGTTGTATATATATAAGCATGATCTACACAGAGAAATAATTTTTGCATATTAAAACTTTGTTTTTTTATGCAAAATTATATTTTTAATTATTTTTTGAAGTTCGCAGAATTAATATTTGAATTACATTTTTCAGACATATGTGTGAGGACTCGTAAATGAATATGGTAATATTTTTTGAAATTTTTTCATTTTCTATATTTTATGTTATTGATTTTTCATTTAGCCCCTTTGAAATTGTCCAAAAAAAATTTCAAGCATAATGTTTAAAAAAAATAGATGAAAAATATCATATGAATTCGAAATGTTAAACGCATAGGTCATTGGATAGAATATTCCTTCATGAATCCAACATGATCAACTTCACCACCTAAGGACAAATAATGCCTCAAGTCTACTTGGCTGTTAAATGGTGTTGGAGAGAAATCTACATAAGGGGAGATAAAACTCGGATTTTAAATCTCTCAACAGCTCGATCGATTGCTTAAAATGCTCAATTGAGTGTTTAAGGTAAAATTTCAAATAGCTTAGTTGAGGTTTTAAGGAACCCTTGATCGAGCCACATTTTCTATTTTTGTTCCTAGGATGTATTGGCGAGAAATGTCAAAAAAATGACTTGATCGAGCTCTTAAATTCAGATTACATTGGAGCTGGATCGAGAGTTTTCTTTAATGCTCAATTAAACAATTTTTGAGCCCTCAAATAGCTTGATAGAGGGCTTAAATATTTCTTGCCTGAGCTTCTTTTTTCACCCACAACGCATCCTCACTTACAAAAAAAGTGTAACCCAACTCCATGCATAGACCCAATGGAGTTTTATCTTTTTATATTTATATATTTTTTTTATTGGAAATTTTGTGTTTATTATATTCATATGATATTTTTAACTCATTGTAAACTTAACATTTATATGTAATTAAATAGACACCCATGAGCCCCTAATGGGGGTACAATCTGAGGCAAATGGAAATTTGGTCCTTTGTGCTCACCACCCCGTGTTAGATGGAAACAATGAACATTAAATTTAGGTGGTTGTGTGGCCGCCCTAGTGCATGCCTCTTTATGCAAAACCTTAATTATAATCAGGCGAACAATGCTCGAATTTCTTAAGGGCTAGGTTGTATGGTGTTGAGGCCTATCTGAATGTGGGGTTACCAGTGTCCCTTGCCTCTGGCGACAAGCAAGATCCCAAGGGAACTAACATATGTTTCCATAATAGTTTGTTCAATTTTCTTATGAGTGGAATTTTTGTAAAGAAGAGAAAATTTGGGCAAAGAATACTTGTTGGAGCACAATAGTTGTGCGCCAATCAAGAGGTCACCAAAAGGTCAATCGTTAGCCTCTCCATGCAGAAGGTGGCATGCCTCCTACTCGAGGTATTCCTTATCCTAATTAGGTATTATTTCTCTATTATCATTCTTTGGTTTAATGTCTGGTTTGCTAAATGGTTATACATCTCTAGTGAAGACATGTTCAATTGGCTTATAGCTTGGGCTTACTAGTATTGGAGAAGTGTGTGTTCTTTCTTAGTGGTTTTCATTATAATTGGGGGGAGGTATTTGTCTTCTGTTGAGGGATTTGAGGAGGTAGGGATCCCTTCTTCCTAGTACTATACCCTATCTTGGGTCTCCTATAAGGTCAGTTTTCTCTCACCGCCAAGCTCAAGGTTTCTTTATGAGAGCGAATGAATCCATCTCTGATGCCATATATGCATCATCATGCATGATAGTTAATCTTTATCAACTGAAAAAGTGGACATAATGGACATGAGGTAGAGTCTTTGCAATCCAACACACAAGAATGAACTTTGGTAGCTACACATCATTGATAAATTCACATCCCCAATGATAAAGGAAGGTAGGGAGTTGTTTCACTTTCTGGCATGATATATGACTCTTGTCACAGAGAAATTTTCCTTTTGGGTGCAATACAAATTTCTATATCGGTAAGAAACTAACATCTTGAGTGAATATTGACTTTTATAATGGAAATAGTGAGATGTGGAGCTTAATAATCCCAGTATTTAATGCTAACAAATCCTTATCCTTATCAATGAACAATAATATGGGAAAAGAATGTTGATAACAATTTAGAAGTTGCAATTTTTTTTATAAGACCCACACTACTTAGGGGTTTGTTTTGTTTCAACTCGAAATATATTCCCATGAATTTTCCTTACATTAATATAAGGTTATGATTTTTGGTTAAAACCATTTTTTGGTTCAACCCCTCACCTTTCCCTCTCATTGAATACTAGCCCCCTACTTTTTCGATCCAGTATTTTTCATTCACAAATTATGTTATTTTATTAATATATGTGAGTGTATGTCCATTTTACATTGCTAGGTTATTCGACCTTAGCCCTTACAAGCTCTTGGACCCCAAAACATACTACCTAACTAGCCTAAATAAAATAAATTTACATATACATTTACAACTAGGATCAAACCAAGGGTATTACACAAAAATCCCTCCACAAGTGTTGAATTTTTTTATCTTCATCCACCATTGTTGTCAACAAGCTATTAATTGTGTTTCATAGGGTTATCAATAAAATGGATGCTTTTTCTAGACTTCTTAAAAGTTGTATATATCTCGATATTTGATCCCACCTACCTTCTCCAAAATTTTATCTACCTTAATATTTGATCCCCACCTACCCCCTCATATTGTGTAAGTGATTTGACACTTTTTTATATGATGTGTTAATGTTGTAGTGGAAAAGGTGACAAATATATGTCAAAGACGACATTTTATAGTGTGAGAAAAATATGAAATATGCCACTAAGCAAATCCCACTCAATCAAAAAAATGAATGGGATTGGGGGATTAAGGTTATAATTGGTGATATATATTCCACACCATTATCCACCATGTAATCATGCTATGCTTACTAAGGTATTCCCACCCTAAAATTATAAATTTCCATTCTCTCTTATCTTTCCACCATTATTAAGATGGATCATTCCATTTTCATAAATGTAGAGCATAGCAGGTCCATTGTGTTGTCACTCATTTAAAAAATGAGCTAAACCACTATGACATCATCTTGAGCAAAAACATAATTTGAGAAAATTTTCAATGTTTCCAAAGAGATGTATATTTTCCATCCTTACCTTTTATACTCCATGTGATATTTGCAGGTCTCCAATTGTAGCTAGGATTTTCAGATCCAATGATTACTCCAACACTAGATACTTTCCTCCATAATGTGACCAAATTATGCATAGGGAATTAGAGTTGGGTTTCTCAAGGTGAGACATAAAGTTTGGTTTATTTGGGTCAAGTTACAAATGAGTCTAAATTCTCTTAATTTTAAATTATTTTTTAACCCTTACTAAAACATATGGAGGACATTTTTTCATCTAATTGCAAAAATTATCGAACATATGACATGTTGTCATTATGAAAAATGTTGTGAGAGTAGCTCTAAGGCACGATTCTTCAATGAAAAAAGAAAACTCACCTATAACAACAAAATCTCAATTAATATTCAAGAGAGATATATTCGTTTAGGATTTTCTCTGGGTGGTAAATGGAAGTGAAGATCTAGGGATGATGGGTTAATGTGTGGATGAAGATATGTCACTAGTGGTGTAGCAATTGAGTCCAACTCCTCGTGTTACTTATTTTTAATCTCTTCTATGTTTATCATGAGCTAAGTTGGTGGGTTAAAGGATTAGGGAAAATTATGCAAGATTTATGTGTTGTAGCTAATACATTTGATATTAAACATTTCATTCCTTGTGTAGGGTGGTTGGATTTGTAGGACATTGAAGGGCATAAGAAAGTGCACAAATATTTTGATGCATTATGGGAGGATATTATCAATGAAAAAATTGAGAGGAGGATGGAAAATGAGTTGGGAAAATGGGGATGATGATGCAGACATGATTCTTGACACCTCTTAGAGTTTCAATGCCATAGCCATAAAATTAAGCAGCAGGGAGAACATCAATTCCCATATTTTGGACATCTTGTTTGATAGAATTAATATTTCAATATTTAATTTGGATAGGTAAACGTTGGAGACATTCACAATTCTATTGTGATAAAAGAGAATGTAGAAAATGGTTTAGTGGAAACATGGCATAATTAGTCGTGTGATTTTCCAAGCCTTCAGTACCTACAATCAATAGCTAAGAAAACATTGAAATTTCATTTTTTGGTTTCCTTGTTTCTTCCCTAAAATAAATGGACATTTTCACTATGGTAGGATACAATATTCATGAGTTTGATGTTCATGGCAATGACATATGAATTGATAGACATTATAGGATTATATAGGAGAATAGCTAGTTATTGGGGACCTCGGAAAAAGAATGGTGCATGTCCAAATCTCAAAAAGTACATATAAATTAGAAGAAGAGTAGCAACACATCATTGGCTTTGAAGAAGATGACAAGTTTGTGGATGGGCATAAAAGGGGGATTAATGGAATACATGGGTGAACACTTCATGGTGTTAATTTGGTAGCTCAATGATAAATTCCAACCATTTCATTGAATTCCTCTTTTCAAGAGGACCAAAATTTACTTTTGAAGCACTCAATTCAGATACTAAAATGTGGAGTTTTGAGGTCAAGCCCACAAATACAAAATGGTCAAGGTCAACCTTGGGTCAAATGACACATCTCAAGGATAAGATGTCAACCCTCAAGTTGCATATAAATACAAGTTGAGTCCTCCTCATTTTGCACCTCACCAACTCACAAAATATCTTCTCTCACCTCATTCTATTGGTTCATACAACTTAAAATTGCAAGGTATCTCTCACATGTGTGAAGGACATAAGTCATTTTTTATTGGGTTGAATTGCAGGACTATTTATGGGCATTGACCAAGCATTGTTTGACCATCTCTAACTGTGTTATTGAGTGTACTATCTTTGTTTCTATATGCTACATTTGAGGGCATAAATATTGAGGAAATTTGGGCACTTTGGTTGGTGTTTACTATAGGGTTGACTATAGGTTTGACTGCAAAAGCAAGTGAAAAGTTTGACTGAGTTAGACTAGTTTTTTTGGGACTTCTTTGGGATTACTTTGACCAACATTCTAGGTTGCATTTATTGTTTCCTTGACCAAGCTCTTTTGGAAGGTTGATCATTGAATTTGTGGACAAGTTAAGGCTGACTTCATTGTTGTTGAACATTTAGACAATTTAATAGAATAATATTTGCAAAGGGTTTTCCCCCTTGTGGGGTTTTTCCCTAGTCATTGACCAAATATTGTGTCTCTTGCCTCTTTATTTTCATTCATTGTTCATTTGAATAAGTTTCATATCTAGTATTGTTCTATTTTCATTGATTAAATTGAAGAAGTGGAAATTATTAAATCGGATGTTATTGGATATTGTTGAAATAATAGTTGCAGCATAGAACAATTGATGAAAAATTAACATGGTAACAAAGCTTAGGTAAAGACAAGCCCTGGAGACATAGAGCAAGAGCATCCATCTTCTAACCAGTTGATTGAAAGTAAAAATGTCTCCCTCTTATTTCAAGGACAATTGAAAACTAGCTAACTCATCTGGATTTGCAACATGGAATACTAGGATCAATGTCACTTTATATGAATATAATGTATTGGAGTACATGGAAGGAAGTATCTCACAACCAACATAAAATTATCCTCAAGCTGCCAAATCTAAGTATAAGAAAGGTGAAATTAAAGCTAAGAAGATTATTATTGATTCTTTAAGAGATCATCTACTTATTTATATTTCATCCTTAAAGACTTGCAAAGAAATGTATGATAAAAAAATTGAGCCACATAATGGAATTGAAAAATCAACTCAAGGAGTCTAAGTTTCATAAGGGAGAAAGTGTGCAATCATTCTTCAGAACAATCAATAAGATTAGGAACAATCAATAAGATTAGGAAAAAACTCTAGACTGCTCAAGAAATTACACATGATAGGGAATTAGTGATGACTAGCCTTAATGGCCTTCCTTCTTCATGCGACATGTTCATGGTCACTTCCATCAACATTAGGGAAATGATCCCTTGTTTTGATGAGCTACTTGTTATATGCAATCAAGAGGAAATATTGATGATATCTAGAGGGAGAATTCAAATGCCCAATGAAAGAGAGCCAACTACATTCGTTTCTTAATGAAAGAAGAAGAAGAGACTCTCTCGATGATTATGAAGATAACTATCATCCACCAAAGAGGTCAAGGAACTCCAGGTATGAACATAATGCTACTAATCAATATATTCTTCTTATTTCTGAATTATCTAGTTTATCTCCCTTGGTACTTGGGATAGTTGGTTGGTTAATAGTGGGGCCTCTTGTCACTTTTATGGATATAAGGATGTTCTCTCTAATTTGGTAGAGAAGGAGATGATTTGAATATTATTCTTGGTGACAAATCCACTCATCCCGTAAAGGGATTTATTTATGTCAAATTTAATTTGGACTCTAGGGAATATGTTTTTCTTAATGATGTGATGTATGTGTCAGGATTGAAGAAAAATTTGGTGTCGACATATTCTTTAGAGGATAAAGGAATGAGATTTTCATTCATCAAAGGAAAAGTAGTTACTTGGCCTATTGGATCCTATATGAGAAATGAATTCACATTGGGATATAGGTTTTAAGGACTCTATAAAGTCATTGGAAAAGACCCCTTATAACTATGGTCCATAATAAAAATCATCAAAGTGAGTTGTGGAACTGAATATTGACGCATCTACATTATGATGTTCTTCCAAAATAAAGAAGTTGGTCTTTGGGATTCTCGATGTTCAAGCTCAACATGATGGAGTATGCCTTGGGTGTTCTAGTGTAAATAAAACAAGGGGACCACTCCCCTCTAGTGAAAACTATATGAAATGCATCCTTCATTTCATTCATTTGGATATATATGATCCATGTTGAAGAATGTAACTAGGTTCAGTCTTCATAATTGTATTTAAGTCATAATGTAATTTATTTTTTAAAATAAAGAAAAATAAATTTTACTATTAATAAAAATTGAATTATTAAAGCATGGGTTTTGTGCTTGGTTCAAAGCCTCCATTGTAGGCTTCCAGGGTTTATTTCAAGTTTTCTTGTCCATGTCATAATGTAAAGAGCCATTCTGGCAATTTATGTGTCAAGAAAGAAAATTATTTTGATGTAAATTAGGCCTTTTAGGGCTCCTCGACCAAGTCGGCCTATCTAAAGGGAATAATCACCTATATAAAGGAATCAATTCGATTCATTTGGAGTCTCACTCACTACAATTTCGATCTACTATCTTCTAGGGAAGAAAACTTTTGACCTACATTTTCGTGGGCTAGAAAAGTGTGAAGTTACTGGAGAAGGATGAAATTTTCTGGGAAGAAGTTTATAGGCTATCTATCACACACAGATGCGAAGTTCCAGGAAATTTTTGGGGCCTAAATTTTGTATCTATTGCAAGTCAAAATTTATGTTATTGGGAGTCTAATTTTTGTCATTGGGAGGTCGAAATTCTGGACTAGAGTTTTTGTTGGGGTCGAAGTTTCTAGGTTAACTGTTGGGTTATAGTTGATGGACAAGAAGAGACTATTGAAGGTTGTTGAATCACATTGAAGTCTAACTTGGTGGAGGAGGAATGTATGTATGTCTAGAGCCTTGGTCTATCTCATCTTGATTTTTAATCTACTAAAGGAAGAGTTCGTTGACTGGGTTTTCCCCTATATAAGGGTTTTAGCCTCGAATGTTCCTACATCCGGTGTCCCTGATCTTCATGTTTTTATTTTGATAAAATAGATACAAAATAAGAACATAAGAAATTTAATACGAACATAAAAATACCACAAGTAATTATCAACATAAGACTTCAAAGGATAGACTTGAAGCATGGAAGAATTTCTAGTGCAAAAGGAAACCCTTCAAGCATTGATGTCCTCCAAGTTTTGTTAAAGAAAAATTCAAGTTATGTCTTAGACTATAAAATTTGTTATAACGTTCTCTTTTTAAATTTTTCTTTACATTATTGAAATCGTTATGTCTAGGGTTTTGAATCATAAAAATTCTTGTTTGGGTGATTAATCATTAGATTGGCTCTACCCTCATTATATTTTGATCATTCTTATGGAACCCTAAAAGGTTCACTATAAAACCCTAACCTAAGGGTGTGTCAATATTGATTATGAAACCCTAGTCTACTTAAGTTGTTGATGAAATATATAAAACCTCTTCATTCTATGTATAGGGTTTTGGTATTGTTGTAGTTTAATCCTAGTCTTTAGGGTTTTCTAAAGTTATACACCAAAACCATAGATCTTTAAGGTTATAATAAGTTAGGATTTTTTGTTAATGTTTAAATGAAACACTAGATCTTTAGGGTTTGGTAAATTAGGTTTATAAGTAAAACCATTGTAATGGTTATTGTAATATCCTAGGAATGAATCCCTAGGTATAAATGAATGGGTGGGAGTTCTCTCCTAAATAAAAAATCTTTGTACACTTGCCAAAAGAATATGAGGGTGGTTTGGATGTACAGGAACAGAGATGGGTGCCCCATAAACATGGATAATCCTTCACTATGGTGTGATGAGTGTGTTTTGTTAATGATGGGGGCCCCATTGGTTGGTTTCGGTGCGGGGTTGATAAGGCAGATGAAAATGTTGTAGATGGCCTATACTGATGGGGGTATGATAGGCCAAATGTGAAATGCGGTGGTGCATTTTTGTTGATCCAGTCGTGAAAAATGGTGGCTCGGGAAAGATGTTTTAACATGTAATGGGTAAAAATTGACTTGATGTTTGATGATGGATGGAAAAACATTAAGTGGTTCTTGGGCCTGGGATTTTATGGCCATGGCTCCAGACTTTTGGTGTATGTTCTACATGAGTGATGGATGCCAAGGTGAGGCTCTACCAACCTACAAGGGTGCTTATCATGTGCAAGGTGGGGTGATTATAAGCATGGTTGGGTGAATGAAACCTATGGTTTCTTTCCTTTGAATAAATGATGTCAAAAATTTCGAGGGAAGCCTATGATGCTAGGGGTAAAATGATACCTTATCTTGTATTTTTGTTGTTTGGGGTGTGCAACGATATGGCGTGCCTAAAATACCTATAGCCAATACCCCAAGTAAACCATATTTTTCATACAAAAATATTTTAAATAACTTGAATTCAAAGAAAAAAAGAGAGGGCATAACTGAAATGTGTTGTGGATGGGGTGGACGTTGGTCCCAAAAATGATTTTATCTTAAGTCTAGATTTATGAGGTCCAAATCAACCATGATGAAGTATTGATTGTTGTGTTTCTTGTGGTTATGTGATTGGATACTCTGAGCTCCAGCTTGCCCTTGGGAGTTATTACTTGGCTCCTAGTTTTTATTCCAATTGGGTTTGCCCCCATCTTAAGACCTCGGGGGGAATTCCTGATTATTTCCCCCCTGTCTAGGATCTCCCTTTTGTTTGTTCCTCAGCTTCTTTTTTGCAGCATCTGGAGGATTTTCATAATTCTCCTGGTTGTATGGTTGCTGATGAGCCTGGGAAGGTTTCACTAGATTGACCGGTGCATTATGCGGTGGCGGTGATCCATTCTATGCCGGGAATGGGGGATATTGGTTCCCTTGTCCTTGGTTGGTATATGAGTGCTGGGGTGACTCTCTTGTATCAACATTTCTAGCTAAGTATTGGTTTCCCTGCGAGGGAGGATATGGTACTCCCTATTGTTGATGATATGGCATTTCCCTATTTGTCACGTTATTTAGAGGTGCAGGGTGACTTTGACTATAGCCAGGTTGTGATACATTTTGAGTAGAATCGTATGAGTATCCTGAGTACTGATTACTACTGCCTAGGTGACCTTGGGCCAAAGACCCAATGAAACCATTTGTTAATGTCAGTGTTTTCATCCTACCATCAGTGATCAAAAATCCTCTTTTCATATCATATTAGGATCTCATTCAAAAATTTTGTCATTCCACTAGGTCATCATTCAAAAATTTACTCATTGATGATAGCCCTAAAATAAAAAAAATTCACTTTTCCTATGTTTCCATTACTTGCTGGCTCATTTTCATAATTTGTTGAATGACCATCATTCATGAGTTTTTATCACTTGTTTAGTCATGTCACCATGAATTTCATTCGGTCAAGGCTTTCATTAGGTCTTTAGGGTTTTTCAAGGTTTCATTAGGTTTCTAAGGATTTTTCAAGGTCCAATAATAAACCATTTCCATTGCATAAGAACAAAAAGTAAGAAAGTGATCAAATAAACTCACTTTACCATGTAAAGATGATTTGTAAGATGTAAATTTTATTTCCAAGATGTAATTTTTATTTTCCATTATGTAATTTCATGTCACTCAATTTGTAATATGTTCATGGTTCCCAAGCTGCCAACTCAGAGTTCCACATGCCAACAAAGCATCAAAATTCAAAATGTAAAGAGTTATCAATCATCATATGATAAATGTGTAAATAATGAAGTCAAAAAGAGAAAGGGGTAAAGTTTCAAAGTGTAAAGTGAAGAGAAGAAAATAGAAAGTGGGTCCCAAGGCCCAAAACATCAAATTCATCAAGTATAAAGACCACAATAAGACAAAGAAGAAGCTCATTTTCTATTGAGCTTGCACTCCCTCATTTCAAAAAACTGATTTGCAGGGTCAAAATTAGAAATTTTTGGGTGGCACTGCATTTCTGGAGGGTGGCGTTGCATTTTTTGAACTAGTGCTGCGCTTTTAGACAAAGGCGTTGCATTTTTTGCTGAAAGGCATGCCTTTTTAGGTAAGGCGTTGCACTTTTGCCCAATGTGCCCAACAAGCCCTAAAACTCATGAAAACTGCTCCTAAACTCTAGTAAATATTCTTATCACCTCTTATCAAGTAAGTATTACATATTTGCTTCCTCCTTACATTCTTCAAGAGGAATTTCATGGTGTTTTAGTTTTCATGAAAAGTTGGCAGTTTGTCTAGTTGAAAACCCTAATCCCATATCCTCATTCCAAATTTGATTCCCATAAACCCTAAATTCCCTTCCTACATCACTATAAACCCTATCGCTAACCCTACAACACTATATCCATTTCCCTAAATCCCTTTTCCCATAAACCCTAAGCCTTAGATATTTCAAATTTCCTAGGCACCCATAGCCAAAACCTGTAATAAAATTATTATTTCTAATTTCCTAAGAATTTTAACCCTCTATAACCTCCCAAAGTTCAATAACCCCTTCCCCCATCTCCCTAATTTTCCTAGACCTATCCTCACTCCCTAGACCTATCCCCACTCCCACTTCCTCATCTCTAGGGTTTATAGATCAAAACACCATGGAAGAAGACAAAGATTACATGGAAGAATAGGAGGATAGATAGGAAGAGGAGGATATACAAGAGAGAAGGCCACATAAAGGAGTAAGAATCCTAAGGCTTGAGCCCACCAAAACTAGAGAACTAATGGCATCTCCCATGACTGTCACTTGTTTGAAATATGTGGCTATGATTTATGTGAATTAGTCCATAACTACAAACCCTAATCAAGCAGAAAGAGAAGGGTATGTTGGATTTTCTCATTTATGCATCCATGATAGCATAGCATGCCATATCAGGTCTCCATGACGTAAGAATGAATCAATTTTCAGAAAATTTGAGGAAAATTTGGGAAAATTTGAAAAACTCTTGGAAGGCACATTTTCAAGAAATGTCTTGTTTGGTCACCTTTTTCCAGAACTTACTGTGGCCAAAAAAAATGAATTTTGGGAAATTGGAGGAGGTTTTTGTTCCTACGATATGAAAGTACAAAAAAATATCTCACTTTTTACACAGGTATTACAAAATGAGAGATCCATTCACATCTTCACAGTCTATTTTTCTTCTTGTGCAATTTTTTTTTTGAGACACCTTTTTGCAGAGAAGATTGTTGCCAAACCAAAATAACTTTTGATACACTGGAGGACGTGTTTCCTAAAAACATGCCACAGAATAAAAACCTCTCTCATTTCTGTAAAAAACCTCATGTTTAGTGAGATATTGCTCCATCTTGGAGGCCGATTTTTCCAGAAAATTTAGAATTTTGGCATAGTTGCACTATCAAAAGCGCAATGCCCTAGGTGTTGCGCTTTTTCTAGGAGCCTCCAAGTGAAAAACTACCACCACCATTGGATTCATAAGGCCCTCAACATCAAATTATAACTATTGTAACATCAAATTTGGACATTATGACAGGGAGAAATGGCCAAAAAATCATGTTTCTGCGCTCTTTTTGAGCTTGGCGCTGCACTTTTGATCAACCTTGGGTGATTGACCTTTTGGAGGGTAAAATCAAGTCACTTTTGAAAACCAAGGATATTTTTGGAAATTCGATAGGACAGGATTTCCAATGAGCTATCTTGAGCTCAATTTAGACATTGAGAACCTCTTTAAAAGTGGAGTTGAAGTTGGTACTACGCTTTTTACCAATTTTCTGTGTTTCCTAAAATTTGTAAATTTTCTCAGTTTTCTTAGTTTCACCTAGGAAAACGATTTTTTTACTAATGTAATTCAAGGATGTAAATGTAATAATCATGTTTTTAAGTTACCTAGGGGTAAAAAAATTAGGTAAAAACTCTATGTCATAAATCAGTTTCCAAAAAGTGAGGAATGAGTCAGTTTGACCTCACTACACTCTAGGTATGTAGTTCAGTTTTTGGTGGAATAGATACTCAACTTAGGGATTCGACCCCTGAGGTTGGGAGAAACTGTTTCATGACTATATATTTTAGTCCTTGACTCATTTCACATGATGGACAGGGTTGTATGTTGTTGTCTTGATCAAAGACTCTAGTGTAATCAGTATTTGGCAGGAAATTAATGAAAGGGTTGTAGCTATTTCTTTGGGATACATGTGGTACAAAAATTTAACATTGTTTCTTCTTCTGTTGCATATGTTTGAATTTTTTGTACTCTCCATGATCCATCTCATTTCTATTATATGTTTATTTTCAAGTTGATAAGCAGAATACATCTTCTATGCTTTGTTTTGGGAAAATATTCATAGTTTGTCTCATTTCTTCAGTTTAGAAAGAATACATGCATTGTCTTGCCCTTTATAGCTCCACATCAGTCTGATCCATCTCACCCTTAAATCCTAAAGTTTTATCCTTCCTACGTACCTTTCCCCATTGAATGGACTGCAATCCTAATCTTATTTTCCCTGACCTAGCCTCTTTGACCTGATTCACCCATCCAACAAACCAATTCAAAAAAGCAAACCCCTGTACTCATACCTAGCCTAAAACCAAAATTCATCCATCCCTTTTGGCTGTGACTGTGTGGAGAGAGCCCTCTCCGGTTTGGTAGGGCTAGCTACCAGGCTAAAAGATTGGTCTGTGGTTACCTCTATTTGGACTCTTTCTTAGCCTTATAGATTTGGTGGACTGATAACATATTGGTGTCGTTTCCAGGGATTCAAAAGACAAATCTTCCTTGGGAAAGAATGATAAATTTTAGATCTGGTTTCCAATGGTGAACAACAATCAGGAACAAGAAGGCTATACATTATTAACCTGGCGACTCCAGTGTCGAAGAATCCAAAGGTTTAGAATTTTCATGGCAACTCCACTTTTCAAGAACCAATAGTTTGAAGATATTCTTGGTGAACTCACTTATGTAAAAATGGATTCGATTGCTCGAAGGCATGCTCCTATGAATCAATCTCATATTCCTGGTTTCCTAAACCATATTCCTTGGATAGATTGGCAATCAGGACTGTCAAGGTTTAAGGGTCAGGACGGTGAAGATACTAGTTTTCATTTGGTCAAATTTCATTTGCATATTCACATACTAAAGATTGAGTTTCCTGAAGATTGTCTTATGAATATGTTTATAGATACCTTGGAGGAAAAAGCGAGATCATTGTATGAGAGTCTACCATCTACTAGTTTATATTCTCTAAATGACTTTCATTCAATTTTCTTTCAACATTATCAAAGGTCTAATTATTCCTTATCAATGATTGCTAGTTGTTGTGAGTTATTTGATAATTTCATTGAGTTTCTTGAAAATGTGTATGGGGATGAAGAGTGTCTAGATGATGAGATCATAGAAGCCCTATATGATTTTTCCTCCCAACAAGAATCAGCAATTTCTGCCTTGGATGAGAAAGACCGGGACCTAGAAAGAGAAATGCATATTCTTGATCTTGAAAATGAAAATCATCAAGCCAATATTAACTACTATAAAACTCAAGTTTCTCCTATGTCTAAAGATGAGATAGATCAACTCCTAAGTAGTCATATTACAGCTCAAGCTAATATAGGTTTGTAGTGTTCACATAGTCAAGAATGTGTTAGTGAAACTCCTTCCATCATTGAAAATGAAAATATGAGTTTAAATGATGACAATCATGAGATTGATGAAACTATACAGGAAGTTGTTGAGAGTAAGCCAATTTGTGATTATGATTTCCTACAAGGATATCAACTAACATAGACTGTTGTCTTTCATGAAGAAGATAGGGCTGCCATATTTAACAATCTTGAAGAATGTTTTATGTTCAAGGATGATTTAGAATATGAATTTGAAGAGTATGAACCTAAGAGAGACAATATGCCAGAGATAGAATCAGAGTTGCCCATGCTTGAAGAATTTACAGCCAACACTCAGAAAGAAAAAATTAATACTCCCATATTATTTCCTATGGATCAACAACTAAGTGTGCTTTCAGATCAAAATGAAGAGTGTGCTTATGTTTTGGTTGAATCTCAAGACAAGGTTGTTAAGTCCCTATATTAATAGTGTAGCCCCTTATTATGTTATTGTAGCCCCCCTTATTGCTATTATTGTACCCTTGTAACCCCCATTTTGTTATTATTGTGCCCTTAAATTATTATTGTTAGGTCGGCTAGGATTACATTGTGGCCCAATAGAATTACATTATGCCCCATGGACTCCTATATATAGAAAGTAGGTTTTGTAAATTGTATCATCCAAGAATTGTTCATTCATGTAATGTATTGGAGGTTGCCCCCTCGAAGTGGCTTATTTCTAAGGCGTTGATATCTCATTTCTTCTATTTTTGGAGTTGGTTACACAACATTGTAGGAGGGGTTGAGTGGGGTGACCCTACTGGGGTTTCCAATCACTGATGCCTTGATAAAGAATGAACCGATAATGGTGGTTGTGTGTCGTCCTTGACACCTACATGGCGGGAGGCATAACACCCCTCCCTCTAACGGGGGGAGCTCCAAGAATTGTCTAGATCGACGAGTTCCATTGGGTTTTCTATGTTGCCGACTAGCGTAATATTGCTGATATTTTTAGTTTTTGGAGGAAGGAAGATTTTTATCAAAGAAAATAAAATCACATGCATAGAAAAAAGCGAAAAAATAAGAGGTAATTTTTCCTTTAATTTAACGTTATGTGATAAATCAAGAAAAAAATGAGGTTTTTTGTGTATTTCGTGTATGATACCAAAGACCTATATAGACCTACTATTCCTTACACTCTCTTTGTAACTAGGCCTTTCTAGGATATCTTCTGATGGGTACTAGGGCTAACGTCCTAAAAGAACTAGTGATGCCTTCCAGTAGCTAAAGAACCGACCAAGATAATGAATGAGGATCAAGTGCTACCTGCATCGTCAACTATTGGGAAGGATGCCCTAGTTTTGGCCACTAAAGAAATGTCATCCAACGTGAGCATTCAAGTCTTTATCTTCTTAGTATTTATCTACCAGTACCGAGAACTAGATGGTTCAGGTAGCCCCAAAAAGTACCGCACGCACTAGGCCCAAGCTTAACCTCCTCTGAAACGGGTCTCTGGTAATGCTTGGGTATTTTTTTCCTGGGCGTATAGATGAATTTAAAGCTCACTAAAAAGTCAACATCTATGTTTCAAGAATTTATCGTGACCATGGCAGCTTATTGGATGCCTACCCCCAATGGTCCTATCATGAACTATAGCTTTTTTTATGACCCCTGTGGGGATATTTTAGTGAGTTCAGTTAATGATAGTTTTTAGAGAGTCAAAAATTTTCTTAGGTGTGATATGGTGAAGCAACTATAAGGAATGATTCATGTGTGCTTTGGAGTGAACAATCAAGAACATTATAACATGCGGATATGCGTTGATCCTTTACACTTCCTTGTTAATTATTCTATGTGTGATTGTTCCTTGCAAAAATGAAATGATGGGCGGATAATCGACCACTTACACCTTGAGTAATTTAAACTATGTTTGCACTATAGGGAGATGGAAACTTGTCTCATGAAAGTGTTCATATGCGTACCAAGGTTCACCGTGAGTTTCAAGGGTGGCAGAGATTACTTTGTTTTCTTTCGACAATTTTTTCCTAGTCTGAATTCCTAATGCAAAATTGAACTAATCTAATGAAAAAATTGAAAAAAACTTGAACTAGCTAAAGATATGTGGATATATGGGTCACTTAATTTTCTGCTAATTAAGCTATTTGATTTGTATGTTTTATCAACAAATAAATTTTTCCGACAACATATGTGGATTTAAGGCCACTTACTTCTTTCTACTTAAACTATGTATGCTTTGGAAAAATAAAAAACTAAAATTAAAACTAATTAGTTGCTAAGATAAAATCTATCAAGTAAGAGTCCTAATCAGGCATGAAATACAAGAACACAGTGATGGAAATTTTTTTATGGATTGCCAATAATTTTACAACTAGAAAAATTGGAAAAAGCTCATCAAAAATAGACTTGATGGTCTATTGAGCGGCTTATCCTCCCATAGGCACGGAGTGCAAGGCTACTTGGTTCTGTTGCATGCTGTCGTGCCAAATAAAATAAAAATTTGGCCCTTTGTACTGTTCAGGATGGTGAATGGGTGTGCTGAAGAGTTTAGAGAGGATGTAAATGTGGATTTGGAGCAGGCTGAGCAAGAAAGGGACTTGCAAAAACAACCACTATCTCAATGGAAAGAATACAGTGGAGTCGCCATTCTTGTTGTCATGTATTCAGTGCATGGGTGTACCAAATACACTTTGCTTAGTAGGGTGGTTGTTACCTACATAAGAACATAGGTCAATATGGTTGTTAAACTTTAGTGGAACAAGTTTAACATGTAATAAGCTAAGTTAGAGAGGAAACAAAGCATATCACATAAAATAGTAAAACAAAGAAGATACACTATACACACACCCGTTGGATAAAACATCCTAATAACACAAATGGAGAGCTTCTCCCTTTATTAGGTGCTGGTGGTGACAAAAGATAGAATGCTAAAACTCTTGTAGTGTACCCTTTGATTTATGGAGCTCAAATATCCAAGACAAGGAGGTCTCCTCCCCTCAAGTTTTCTGCAAGCATTTCCTCCCTCTTAAAGGATGGTTGATCGACAAACAAGTGGTAAACTCCTCTCTCTTAGACTGAGGAATTGGGTGGCCAACATCTAAGTCCTTCCAATCCTCCTACTGTTGGACTATGCGAGCTGGTTTGCTAAGGAGCGATCTTTCCAGCATAACAATGTGTCTCCAATTCTTCTTCCAAAGACTAGTTTATATAGACAATTTTTGAATTCTCCCTCCTTCTATAGGCTCAAGATGGATGGTGACAGAAGAGTGGAGGTAGGATTCCTTTGTGTGCTACATTGAAGCCTCAAGATGGCTCAAAGATGATTGTACTTGGTAGGATTGAGTGGGAATATTTCTAACCAAGTGTGCCAAGTGGTCCTGGATGGTGACATTCCGTAATCCCCTAGACCGTGTGACTATCGAAGTGATATCTCCTAATCCTCCTTACTTTGGTCCCACTGATCCTATGAAATGTGTCTTTATGTTCACCTATTTCAAATATCTCTCTTGATGTTCATGAAGATCAAGTGTGGATGGAGTTAGTGTTGAGAAGCCAACTTGTGATGTCATTTACGATGATTATGTCTCAAATCCCATTGTTGAACAAGAATCTATGATGGAGGATGAATTCCTTCCATCCACAACTCTTCCACATCATCTTGGAATTTTTCACGACTCTGTCATTCCGGTTGAACCTTGTGAGAATCTATTTTCTGATCATGTGAATACTTCCCATCATTCATGTCACTCAATTTGTAATAAGTTCATGGTTCCTAAGCTACCAACTCAAAGTTCCACATGTCAACAAAGCATCAAAAGTAAAAATGTAAATATTTATTGATCATCAAATGATCAATGTGAAAATAATGAAGTCAAAAAGAGAAAGGTGTAAAGTTTCAAAGTGTAAAGTGAAAGAGAAGAAAAGAGAAAGTAGGTTTCAAGGCCCAAAACATCAAATTCATCAAGTATAAAGACCACCATAAGACAAAGAAGAAGCTCATTTGCTATTGAGATCGCACTCAGCTCAAAAAACCAATTTACAAGGTCAAAATTCAAATGTTTGTGTGGTGTTGTGTTTCTGGAGGGTGGTGCTGCATTTTTTGAACTGGCACTGCACTTTTAGACAAAGGTGATTCATTTTTTGTTGAAGGGCACTACATTTCTAGGTAAGGCGGTGCACTTTTGCCCAGTGTGCCCAAAAAACTTCAAAATCATGCAAACTGCTCCTAAAGTCCAATAAAGATTCTTATCACCTCTTATCAAGTAAGTAAGACATATTTGCTTCCTCCTTACATTCTTCAAGAGAAATTTCATGGTTTTTTAGTTTTCATGAAAAATTAGCAATTTGTCTAGTTGAAAACCCTAATCCCATCTCCTCATTCCCAATTTTATGCCCATAAACCCTGCATTCCCTTCCTACATCACTGTAAACCCTATCCCTACCCCTAAAACACTATATCCCTTTCCCTAAATCCATTTTCCCCTAAACCCTAAGTCCAAGGTATTTCAAATTTCCTAGGCACCCATACCCAAAACCTGTAATAAAATTATCATTTCTAATTTCCTAAGAATTTTAACCCTCTATCACCTCCCAAAGTTCAATAACCCCTTCCCCCATCTCCCTAATTTTTTCTAGACCTATCCTCATTCCCTAGACCTATCCCCACTCCCACTTCCTCATCCCTAGGGTTTCTAGAGGAAAAACACCATGGAAGAAGACAAAGATTACATGGAGGAAGAGGAGGATAGATTGGAAGAGGAGGATAGACAAGAGAGAATTCCACATATAGGATGATGAATCATAAGGCTTGATCCCACAAAATCTAGAGAAATAATGGCATCTCCCATGACTGTCACTTGTTTCAAACATGTGGGCTGCTTTGATTTCTGTGAATTGGTCCATAACTACAAACCCTAATCAAGAAGAAAGAGAAGGGTAAGTTGGATTTTCTAATTGATGCATGCATGATAGCATATCATACCATATCAGGTACCCATGAAGTAAGTCTGAAGAAATTTTGAGGAAATTTGAAGAAAATTTAGGAAATTTTGAAAAACTCTTTGAAGGCACATTTTCCAGAAATGTCATGTTTGGTCACCTTTTTGCAGAACATATTATGGCAAAAAAAAAATGAATTTTGGGAAACTAGAGGAGTTTTTTGCTCCTAAGATATCAAAGTACAAAAATCTATCTCACGTTTTAGACAGGTATTAAAAATTTGAGAGATCCATTTACATCTTCACAACCTATTTTTCTGCCTGTGTAAAATCCTGTTTGAGACACCATTTTTCCAAGACGATTGTGGCCAAACCAAAATAGAGTTTGAGAAACTAGAGGAATTTTTTGTTCACAACATGCTAGAGAACAAAAACCTCTCTAATTTGTACAAAAAAATGCTTTGTTAGTGAGACATCGCTCCATCTTGGAGGCCAATTTTTCCAGAAAATTCAGAATTTTGGTATAGTTGCACTGTGAAAAGCGCAGTGCTCTAGGTGCTGCAATTTTTCTAGGAGCCTCCAAATGACAAATGGCCACCACCATTGGATTCCAAAGGCCCTCTACATCAAATTTTGACTATTGGCACATCAAATTTGGACATTCTCACAGGGAGAAATGGCCAGACACATCTAAAAAATCATGTTTCTGCCCTCTTTTTGAGCATGGCGCTGCGCTTTTGACCAGTCTTGGGAGATTGACTGTTTGGAGGGTCAAATCAAGTCATTTTTGAAAACCAAGGATAGTTTTGGAAACTAGATGGAACAAGATTTCCAATGAGATATCCTGAGCTCATTTTGGACACTGGGAACCCGTTCAAAAGTGGAGCTGAATTTGGCACTGCACTTTTTACACTGGCATTGTGTTTTTTACCAATTTTCTATGTTTCCTGAAATTTGTAAATTTTCTCAATTTTCTTAATTTCACCTTGGAAAATGAGGTTTTTACCAATTTAATTCAAGGATGTGAATTGAATAATCATGTTTTTAAGTTACCTAGGGGTAAATACATTAGGTAAAATCTCTTGATGAGATGTAATGAATCGGTTTCCAAAAAGTGAGAGATGAGTTAGTTTGACCTCCCTACACTCTAGGTATGTAGTTTAGTTTTTGGTGGAACAACTCAACTTAGGGATTCGACCCCTGAGGTTGGGAGAAGTCACGGAGAAGTTGTTTCATGCCTATATCATTCAGTTCTTTACTCATTTCACATGATGGACATGGTTGGATGTTGTTGTATTGATCAGAGACTCTATTGTAATTAGTATTTGGTGGGAAATTAATGAAAGAGTTGCAGCTATTTCTTTGGGATACCTGCAGTATGGAAATTTAACATTGTTTCTTCTTTTGTTTTATATGTGTGAATGTTTTATACTCTCCATGATCCATTTCATTTCTATTATATGTTCATATCCAAGTTTATTAGAAAAATACATCTTCTATTCTTTGTTTCGAGAAAATCTTCATAGTTTGTCTCATTTCTTTAGTTTAGACAAAATACATGCATTGTCTTTCTCTTTCTAGCTCCTCATTAGTCTGATCGATCTCACCTTAGAACCCTAAAGTGTTAGCCTTGCTACCTACCTTTCCCCATTGAATTGATTGAAATCCTAATCTTATTTGCCGTGACCTAGCCTATTTGGCGTGATTCACCCATCCAGCAAACCAATTCAAACAAAGAAACCCCTGTAATCATACCTAGCCTAAGACCCTAATTTATCCAGCCCTTTTGGCTGTGACTTTGTGGAGAGAGCCATCTCCAGTTTGGTAGGGCTAGCTACTAAGCTAAAATATTGGTTTGTGGTTAGATTTTTTTGGAATCTTTCTCAACCTAAGAGATCCAGTGGAGTGATAACACCGTCTACAATATTTGACATGTCTGGTAACTCCTTGAGTATCTTGGGTACTGATTATTGTTGCCTAGGTGATCTTGGATGAAAGACCCGATCCAAATGTTTGCAGTATTCGGCATGCCTAGTAACTTCTTGATTATTCTAGGTACTGATTATTGCTGCCTAGGTGACCTCAGCCCAAAGACCCGATCAAACCGTCTACAATATTCGACATGCCTAGTAACTCCCTGAGTATCCTAGGTACTGATTACTGTTTCCTGGGTGACCTTCGGCCAAAAACCTGATCAAACCGTCTATAGTATTCGATGCACCTGGTAGCTCCCTGATTATCTTAGGTATCGATTACTGCTTCCTAAGTGACCTTGGCCCAAACACTCGATCAAACCTTCTACAATATTCGACACGCTTGCAGGCGCAGGGCATTTGGTAGGACATTGTAAATATATTATGGCTGGGTGTAAATGAGTTCAAGTTGTTGGGCTCTATTTATGGCATCCTCTTCTAAGGTTGGATTTTGTGTCACCGTGTCTTTTGAAATCTCATTGGTGAGGGTTTTCAAAAATAAGTCCAACAAGAATCTTTCGTCAAGTTCCGCTTTGCACAAACTGTGACATCACCAACATTCATGGAAATGGTCTGATATACGAATGACTGGTGTTTGTCTGAAATGCATAAAAAGTCCCATTCCCAAATAATGATGGATGGGGTGCTGCAAATATGTGAGGAATGTAGTAGCGAGGGCACTAAAGGTTACATGTGAAGGAGAGGGCTACTCGATATACCACTTCGCCGCAGGCCCTGTTAGGGTGCGTTGAAATAGTCTCAATTGAATGGTATCCTCAATTATACTATTCGATGAACACCACATCTAGAAAGTCACTATATGATTTCTTAGGTCTTCCACTTGCTTCCCTTCAAATTTTGGTATGTCTGAAGGGAGCTTCGTGGGCATGGGGGGCTAGTTAGGGCCATGAGCAATGGGGTCATTAGTTAACTTCGTTAGATCTGGAAGATTGAGTGATGCTAAGAAGGTTAATTGCGTATTGAATTCCATTGTACCTTGTTGAACAATAGATATTTGGATGTGATGGTTTAGGGGAGGTTCCTAGGCGACGTTACCCTGCGGCGTGTCCTGATGGGTGTTTTGTTGACTCCCAGAAGAGGTAGCACTCCTCAAACCTGTTATCACACCCTAAATTTTCAAAATCATAACTTGAAATGTGTCAAATTTGTATTTAGATTGGTTAGAATGCATAGAATCATGAAATGATAAATTTTATGATTAGTATAAGCTTCAAAGATTGTTTAAGTTTCTAGGGATGATCTCAAGTCATATCATAGGAACAAATCTTGAATAGATACTTTAAATCGACCTAAAATCTCAAATCTGGCCACCTGTCAGAATTTTTTCTGAGTCCGCAGTGATTTTAGTACTAAATAAACAATTTTTGTTGCAGAAACACCTATTAATTTCATAGAGAAACTGAAACTTGAAAGCTAAATGCACTACGAAAGTGTGTCATTCTATAACGGTTTTCTGCATAATGATGAGTTGTTAAGCTTTGAGGGTTTTGACGTCATGCTGTTAGAATAGGGTCATCATTGAAAAACTTAGGCATGTTTTTGCATCAACCACCATTTTCTTAATAAGTATCATCTCATTTTTTTGAATCCATTCCTCATTCCTCATGCTTTATTTTCCGCTTTCGTAAGCTGCTACCAAAGAAGCTTGCTGTCATTTGCATCTCCCGTAGAAATCCTCTATCATGTCAGCCCTCTTTTACCATAACATCTCACTGTCATCAAAGGCTTTTACTGAACAGGTGTAAATATCGAAAGAAGGCCACCGCTACAAAATAAGAAGAAAATGGCTACGCCAAAGAAAGTTAATAAAGTAGGCCTACCATTCACGTATGAACCTACAAGTCCAAGATTGATCATGGAAGATCCATATTGCATGGAAATTTTTACAAAAGTAGGATGCATTCAGTTCTGTCAAAGGTTGCAAGGTCATCACAAACAGCTATCCCAAGACTTTGTACTCAATTTCAAAGGAACATCTACAAAGATTGGTTTTCTTCATGTGCCAATTTCCACTGATAGTATTTCTCAAGCAACAAGGATTCCTAGGACCGGAGAAGAATGGTTTAAAGCTACAAAGTTTGATTTAAATATTTGTGATGATTATATCAAGCCTGAACATGTAAGGATAAATATGAGTGTGGGGATTCCCAGAACTTGCCTTAGAGATAACTACTCTAAATTATTGACAATCATATAGAAATACTTTACATGTGAAGGAAGATTCCATACAATCTACATGTATTACTTCAAACTGTTGCTTCATTTTACAGGGAAAAAGTTGATAGATATTCCTTTTTACCTTTTTAGAAGCCTTGGAAAAATGGCAAACAAAGTGCAAGGTGGACCTGAAAGAAGCGAAACTTCCATCTTTCACCATGGATTGATGAAATTACTAGTACTGGAAGAATTAAATAAACTAGACAGAGACTGGGCATCTTTCTTGTTTATGAATGGGTATGAAATGGATGTTTTATCTCCAAGGAAAGCCTCTAAACTCAAAACTCCTTCTTCTAGGCAAGATTTGAATACTTTTGCAGAAGTAGAAGGGAATCAACAAGAAGGTTTAAAAGTTATAGCCAAAAATGTAGAAGTAGAAGAAAATTTCATCTAGGAGGCAAAACCACATCCAAAAACTAGTAAGCATGCTAAAAAGCATGACATAATTAGCAAGACTAAACCTGCAGCAAAAAGGTATAAAAGAAGCACAAAGGAAACTATTGGAAGTAAAGGCAGGCTTGAAGACATCTTACAGGCTATATACATTGCAGAAACCCTTGTAGTGAAAGCAACTGAGGTAGAAGGATCTAAGATTAAAAGGAAGGGGCTTATGGCTAAGAAATTAGATTTTTCATTAGAGGATTCAGGTTTTCCTTTTAAACCTAGAAAGCCTTTCACTAGATCACAGATTTCTGAGACTATCACTGTTGGAAATAAGCAGCAGAAAGGAGATAAAGAAAAAAGGGCAGTAGTACAAGAATTCATTGTCATATCTCCTATTAAGACAGAGGTTACTAAAGAAAAGAAATGTCAATCTAAAATAAAGACTCAGAAGAAATCTGAGGCATATTTTCAAAAAGGATAGCTTAAAGATAAAGAAGAAACAGTCAAACAGAGAAAGGGAAAGGAAAACGTCATAAAGCAAACTGAAAAAGGGTTTCTTGAAGAACAGTTAAAAGTAGCTAGGGAAGAGTTGTATGAAACAAAGAGAGAGCTATAAAGATACAAGCAGGATAAAAAAGTGATAGATGAGGTGGAAAAGAAAGTGAATGATTAGGTTACTCATTTTGAAAAATCTATTGGAAAGGCCAAAAACTTGTGGAAGAAATCACAGCCTTTACGCATCATCATGACACACACAAGATAGAGGAATTTATGGTTAAAGGTAGAGAGGAAAAGTCTTCAGAGAAAATTTAAAGAGTTGAAAGAAAATACAGAGATGATGAAGACAAAATTAGAGAAGAAAGATTTGGAAAGAGGAGCTATGGAAAAAACTATTGAAGTTGCTCATGAAGAAACTGCTGGTAAATAAAAAGGTAACAATGGATTATAGACCTTTTTTGTCTTATATTATCATACTTTACATGCAGGTATATTCATGGATCTTTTCAGAGCCCAGATCCTAAGTTTTGTCAAGTCTCTGAAAAATTAAGCAATTTCGCAGTGTATGCCAAGCTTGAAGCCCAATTTTTGCTGCGGAATTTCTGAAGAATTATTTTGGTTTTAAACCACTTAAAATGACATGGTTAAAGAGTTGTGAGGGTTTTTCTTAATTGTTTTTGATCACTTAACACCCTCCAATGGTCAAGAATAGCATAATATTATCACATATGACCTTTTTTGTTTTTTACTAAGAAATTCGCTACGAAAGTAGCTCAAAACATTGTTTTGACAGAAAGGTGAATTTTTGGAAGAAAGTGAAAGGTAAATGACTATTTCAAATCTTTCCCCATGAGGAATGACAAAGAGTATTATGTAAATGATAAAGAGTATCATGTTAGAATATTGCTAAGTGGAGATATTTTGTTTTGGATACAGTTCGAAGATACCAACTCACTATGTTGCCATATCATCAAACTAATAACTCCTTAATAGTAGGCATAGTATTTGCATGAAGATAGTCAGAGTATTTATGTTTTTTTTATGGCCAGTATGGCTGAAAGACATGATTCCTTTCGAAGAATATTTGGATCATCTTTAGATTAAAATGTAATAAGTAGGTGTTTGAGTCATAGTAGGACTCTAATTCCTAATTCGAAAGGTGCCAATTCTAGTTTTAAATATTTAGTTAGTAGTTATATTTGGTGTGAGTAATACAGTTTAATGATCTAGCCACTTGGCAGATTGAATGTAAAGGCTATATGACTATAAGTAGTGAATACTTCGATGTATAGAGGGTTGGAAAATATTATCTCAAGAGACTATTTTATTGTAAAGCTTTGAAGTTTCTGATATATACAGTAACAATACCACTTTTTTTCACCTGAGATTCTTATTATATTTCAATGAGTTTTTTTCCTATCCTTTGAAATGTTTTTTTCCAATTCCTTAATGCTTATTACTCATAATTCATGATTTTTCATGCTGTGACTTCATTTAAGTATTAATTTATGGTAAAATGAGTTTTTGTCCTATCTTTCGAAATGTTTTCTTAATGTCTTAATGCTTATTACTCAGAATTCATGATTGTTCATGCTCTGACTTCCTTTGAGTATTTTTTTTCAATACCTTGATGTCTCATTACTCAGAATTCGTGTGTCATATGCTCTAAATTCCTTTGAACCTCGAGTTATTTGGGTTTTCCTGAATGTGTTATTATTTCATTGAAATATATACAAGCCTCAGCTTCCACAAGGAGAGCCTCTGTCATCTCCATCCTTGTTACTAACTCCATAGCCCAATGGTAGCAAGCATTGATCTTTTCAACCTGAACCAAAACAAAAATAATAGAGTTAGCCATCTACATCTTTATTCAATATCATTAACCCTTGAGAGAGCCCTCTCATATTAAGGAGGCTAAGCCTCAGTCACAATATTGGTTTGAAATAGTTACACTAAAGTTGTCTAATCATTAGCCAATCAGGTACGATTTTGGTGATAACATTTTGGTGCCATTGCTGGGGACCAAAGGTGTATATTTTCCCTGGGAAGAATGACAAAGTTTTAGTTCTAAGGTCTGAGAGCAGTAGACACTTAGGCACATATTGGTTGTATGCTCTGGTGACTCGACACATCAAATAATCAATTGGAAGGTGACTCCACTGCTTGAATATCAGTCGCTTGATGAAGTTTCAAGATGAATTCCATTGCAAGAATAAATGCCAGGTATGCACCTATGAATCATTCTTACATCTATGGTTTTCCAAATCCTATGCCAAAGGTTGAATGGTTAACTGATCTTCCTATATTTAAATATGAAAAGAAAGACAATGTTGCTCTTCATTTGGTTAGATTCCATATGCATGTACACAGTCTTAAGGTTCAATTCCTTGAGGATTGTCTCATGAAGATGTTTATGGCCACTTTAGAAGGAAAAGCATAGTATTGGTATGAAAGCTTGCAAAATGGTTCATTATATTCTGTTTTTTATTTCAATGTTGCATCTTATGAGATGTATGAAGAGGGTCATCCCTCTTTATTGTTGTTCAAAGACTGCTATAAACACTGTGTGAGTTTTATTGAATATTTGGAGAATTTTTATGAAGATGATGAGTTCATGGATGAGGAAATTTTAGAGGCCCTTCATGACAATCCTTTCATCACCAAGAAGAAATGATATCCTCTCTCTTGGATGAAAATGAAACCCAGTAGGATTTTATTTATGAAAATTGTGTTACATCCTTTGAGATTGATGAAAATTTGTAGCATATTTGTCAATCTTTTGATCATTAGGAGTATGAGAATCATTGTAAACAACAAGAAAAAATATTGGAAGATAATTAATATAACTCTTAAGTAAAGGAAAAAGTTGATTCTTCATGTTATTTCTTGCATCAATCTACATCAAATAATGATCACACTAATTAAGAAGTGGGTGAAAATGTTTCTTTATCCTTGTCTTCTAATCTGAAATCATTTGAGTGCAAGTCAGAAGTTAAGATTCAATTTGTGGATGAAGTTGTTAAGAACATTGAAAAGGACATTGAAGTTTTAGAAGATAAAATTCAACCTTATAGGCTTCATGATCAAGATCAGTCTTTTCAAATGTTTTTAATGTTAGAACACAAAGAGAGTGAGTTGCTACCTTTCTCCTTTGAGTTTGAGGAAGAGTACACTTTTTTTGAAAATCAATTTGAAAAACAGTTTGATAGCACACAATTGAAATCTTGTGTGGTTGATCAGAGCATGTATGAGTTATCTAAAGCTGCAAAATGTCATGAGAAATATCAAACAGATCATGTCTTATTTGATCCTATAGCTGACTACATGGAAGAGTTCTACAATCCATATTTTCAATTATGTTTTCATTATGAGGATCAGATCCATTTTATGTTGCATTTGTCATTTCAGTATCATGCTTATTGTTGGTTCAAGTGCAGTCAATAGTTTCAAGTGTCAGATTAGATCAATGATTGGCTTCATTGGAAGTTTAATGTTGCTTGAGTTTAAAATGGAGATTGCAGCTGATAGCATAGGTAGGAGTGTGTGAATAAGCTCAAAGTTGTCTGACCATCTTTTTAGTAGGTACAGATTTTTTTCTTCTATAATGATCATCAAGCTTGAGCCCGAGGTGAAGGCCATAAGCGTTTGAAGAAGACTTGGCAAAATTTCAGAGTTTTTATTCTAAAGGATGGGTGGCACTGGAACTACAAGTTCTTTGGTATACTACAGGGGCATACCATCACAAGTGGAGCCACTATTATCACACTCTAAATTTTCAAAATCATAGCTTTAAATGTGTCAAGTTTGTATTTATATTGGTTAGAATGCATAGCCTCATGAAATGATAAATTTTATGATTAGTATAAGCTTGAAATATTGTTTAAGTTGTTAGGGATGATCTCAAGTCATATCATAGGAAAAAATCTTGAATAGATACTTTAAATCGACCTAAAATCTCAAATCTGGCCACCTATCATAATTTTTTCTGAGTCCGCAGCAATTTTAGTACTAAATAAATAGTTTTTGTTGCGGAAACATCTAGTAATTTCGTAGCAAAACTGACACTTGTAAAGCTAAATGCGCTACAAAAGCGTGTCATTCAATAATGATTTTATGCATAATGATGAGTTGTTAAGCTTTGAGGGTTTCAAGGTCATGTTGTTAGAATAGGGTCATCATTGAAAAACTTAGGCACGGTTTTGCATCAACCACCATTTTCTTAATAAGTCTCATCTAATTTTTTCGAATCCATTCCTCATTCCTCACGCTTTATTTTTCGCTCTCGTAAGCTACTACCAAAGCAGCTTGTTGTTAGTTGCATCTCCCGTAGAAATCCTCTGTCATGTCAACCCTCTTTTATGATAACAGCTCACTGTCATCAAAGGATTTTACGGAACAGGTGTAAATATCCAAAGAAGGCCACCGCTTCAAAACAAGAAGAAAATTGCTACACCAAAGAAATTTAATAAAATAGGCCTACCATTCAGGTACGAACCTACAAGTCCAAGATTAATCATGGAAGATCCATATTTCGTGGAAATTTTTACAAGAATAGGATGCATTTAGTTCTGTCAAAGGTTGCAAGGTCATCACAAATATGTATCCCAAGACTTTGTACTCAATTTCAAAGGAACATCTACAAAGATTGGTTTTATTCATGTGCCAATTTCCCCTGATAGTATTTCTCAAGCAACAGGGATTCCTAGGACCGGAGAAGATGGTTAAAAGCTACAAAGTTTGATTTAAAGAGTTTTGATGATTATCTAAAGCTTGAACATGTAGGGATAAATATGAGTATGGGGATTCCCAGAACTTGCCTTAGAGATAACTACTCTAAATTATTTACAGTCATACAGAAATACTTTACATGTGAAGGCAGATTCCATACAATCTACATGTATCACTTCAAGTTGTTACTTCATTTTATAGGGAAAAAGCTGATAGATATTCCTTTTTACCTTTTTAGAAGCCTTGGAAAAATGGTAGACAAAGTGCAAGGTAGACCTGAAAGAAGAGAAACTTCCATCTTTCACCATGGATTGATAAAATTACTAGTACTGGAAGAATTAAATAAACTAGACAGAGACTGGGCATATTTCTTATTTATGAAAGGGTATGAAATGGATGTTTTATCTCCAAGGAAAGCCTCTAAACTCAAAACTCCTTCTTCTAGGCAAGAATTGAATACTACTGTAGAAGTAGAAGGGATTAACAAGAAGGTTTAAAAGTTACAGCCAAAGATGTAGAAGTAGAAGCTAATTTCATCCAAGAGGCAACACCACATCCAGCAACTAGTAAGCATGATAAAACACATGACATAATTAGCAAGACTAAACCTGTAGCAAAAAGGTCTAAAAGAAGCACAAAGGAAACTATTGGAGGTAAAGGCAGGCTTGAAGACATCTTACAGGCTATAGACATTGCAGAAACCCTTGTAGTGAAAGAAACTGAGGTAGAAGGATCTAAGATTAAAAGGAAGGGGCTTATGGCTAAGAAATTAGATTTTTCATTAGAGGATTTAGGTTTTCCTTTTAAATCTAGAAAGCCTTTCGCTAGATCACAGATTTATGAGACTATCACTGTTGGAAATAAGCAGCAGAAAGGAGATAAAGAAAAAAGGGCAACAGTACAAGAAGTCATATTCATATCTCCTATTGAGATAGAGGTTACTAAAGAAAATAAAGGTCAATCTAAAAGAAAGACTCGGAAGAAATCTAAGTTAGATTTTCAAAAGGGACAGCTTAAATATAAGGAAGAAACAGTCAAACAAAGAAAGAAAAAGGAAAAATTCATAGAGCAAACTGAAAAAGAGTTTCTTGAAGAACAATTAAAGGCAGCTAGGGAAGAGTTGTATGAAACAAAGAGAGAGGTAGAAAGATACAAGCAAGATAAGAAAATGATAGATGAGGTGGAAAAGAAAGTGAATGACCAGGTTACTCATTTTGAAAAATCTATTGGAAAGGCCAAAAACTTGTTGAAGAAATCACAACCTTTACACATCATGATGACACACACAAGGCAGAGGAATTTATGGTTAAAGGCAGAGAGGAAAAGTCTTCAGAGACAAGTTAAAGAGTTGAAAGAAAATATGGAGATGATGAAGACAAAATTAGAGAAGAACGATTTGGAAAGAGAGGCTATGGAAAAACATATTGAAGTTGCCCATGAAGAAACTGCTGGTAAACAAAAGGGTAACAATGGATTATAGACCTTTTTTGTCTTATATTATCATACTTTACATGCAGGTATATTCATGGATATTTTCAGAGCCCAGATCCTAAGTTTTGTCAAGTCTCTAAAAAATTAGGCAATTCCACAGTGTATGCCAGGCTTGAAGCCCAATTTTTGCTGTGGAATTTCTGAAGAATTATTTTTGTTTTAAACCACTTAAAATGAGTTTTGTCAAGTCTCCAAAAAATTAGGCAATTCTGCAGCGTATTCCAAGCTTGAAGCCCGGTTTTTGCTGCGGAATTTCTGAAGAATTCTTTTGGTTTTAAACCACTTAAAATGACATGGCTAAAGAGTTGTGAGGGTTGTGTTTAATTTTTTTTTATCATTTAACACCCTCCAATGGTAAAGAATAGCAAAATATTATCATAGATGACCTTTTTTATTTTTTCTATGAAATTCGCTATGAAAGTAGCTCAAAAATCTATTTTGACAGCAAGGTAAATTTTTCGAAGAAAGTGAAAGGTAAATAACTATTTCAAATATTTTCTCCATGAGGAATGACAAAGAGTATCAGGGCAATGATAAAGAGTATCAGATCATAATATTTCTAAGTGGAGATATTTTGTAATGGATACAGTTCGAAGATACCAACTCACTATGTTGCCATATCATCAAACTGATAGCTCCTTAATAGTAGGCAGTGTAGTTACATGAAGACAGATAGAGTATGAATTTTTTTTTTTATGGCCAGTATGGTTGAAAGACATGATTCCTTTCGAGGAAGATTTGGATCATCTTTAGATTAAAATATAATAAGTAGGTGTTTAATTCATAGTAGGACTCTAATTCCTAATTCGAAAGGTGTCAGTTCTAGTTTTAAATATTTAGTTAGTAGTTAGATTTGGTGTCAGTAATAGAGTTTAATGATCTAGCCACTTGGTAGATTGAATGTAAAGGCTAGATGCCTATAATTAGTGAATAATTCAATGTATAGAGGGTTGGAAAATGTTATCTCGGGAGACTATTTTATTGTAAAGCTTTGGAGTTTCTGATATATGCAGTAACAATACCACTTTTCTTCACTTGAGATTCTTATTATATTTCAATGATTTTCTATCCTATCGTTTGAAATGTTTTTTTCCAATGCCTTAATGCTTATTACTCAGAATTGATGATTGTTCATGCTCTAGCTTCCTTTAAGTATTAATTTATGGTAAAATGAGTTTCTGTCCTATCTTTTGAAATGTTTTCTTCCAATGTCTTAATGCTCATTACTCAGAATTCATGATTGTTCATGCTCTGACTTCTTTTAAATATTAAGATATGATGAATCTCTTTGAGTATTTTGTTTTCAATACCTTGATGTCTCATTACTCAGAATTTGTGTGTCACATGCTCTGACTTCCTTTGAACCTCAAGTTATTGGGATTTTCCTGAATGTGTTATTATTTCATTGAAATATATACAAGCCTCAGCTTCCACAAGGAGAGCCTTTGTCATATTTATCCTTGTCACTGACTCCATAGCCCTATGGTAGCAAGCATTCATCTTTTCAACCTAAACCAAAACACAAATAATAGAGTTAGCCATCTACATCTTTATTCAATATCATTAACCCTAAGAGAGCCCTCTCAAATTGAGGAGGCTAAGCCTTAGTCACAAGATTGGTTTGAAATAGTTACACTGAATTTGTATGATCAGCAGCCAATCAGGTATGGTTTTGGTGAGAACAAAACCTTTAGGGGTTGTGGGAGGGGTTGAGTGGGGTGACCCTGTTGGTATTTCCACTAGTGAAGTTTTGGGTGACCTTGGGGGGTTTCTAATCGTCGATGCCCCAACAAAGGATGAAACGATAATGGAAGCTATGTTTCATCCTCAAAGCCTAAATGGCAGGAGGCCTAGCACACCTCCCTCTAATGGGGGGAGCTCCAATAAACATATAGATCTATGGGTCCTCATTAGGTCTGCTATGGTGCTGACTATGGTAATCTTGTTTACATTTTTGGTTTTTTGGAGGAAGGAGGATTTCTATCAAATAAAATACAATCACATGCATAAAACAAAGTGAAAAAATAAGAGATAATTTTTCCTTTAATTTAATGTTATGTGATCAATCAAGAAAAAATTTAGGTTTTTTGTGTATTTCCCATATGATACCAAAAGCCTATATAGACCTAATCCTCCTTACTCTCTATTTGTAACTAGGCCTTACAAGGATATCTTCTGATTGGTACTGGGGCTAATGTCCCGAAGGAGTTGGCAACACCTTCCAGCAGTCGAAGAACTGACCAAGGTAATGAATGAGGATCGAGTGTTGCCTGCAGCATCACCTAGAGGGAAGGATGCCCTAGTTTTGGCCTCTAAAGGACCACTATCCCATGTGAGCATTCGAGTCTTGAGCTTCTTGGTATTGAGCTACTATTAATGAGCACTAAATGTATCAAGTAGTCCCAAAATTTTCTCCACATACTGGAACTAAGTTTAACTCCCTCTGAAACGGGTCTCTGGTAATGCTTAGGTATGTTTTTCATGGGCGTATAGATAGATTTGAATATCCCTAAAAAGTCAACATCTATGTTTCAAGAATGTATCATGACCATGGCGGCTTATTGGATGCCTACCCCCAATGGTCCTATCCTGAACTATAACTTTTTTTATGACCCCTGTAGGGATATTTTAGTGAGTTTAGTTAATGATAGTTTTTAGAGAGTCAAAAAATTTCCTAAGGTGTGATATGGTGAAGCAACCGTAAGGAATGCTTCATGTGTGCTTTGGAGTGAAAAATCAAGAATGTTATAAAATGTGGATATGCGCTAATCTTTTACACTTCCTTGTTAATTATTCTAAGTGTGATTGTTCCTTGCAAAAATGAAATGATGGGAGGATGATGGGCCACTTACACCTTGACTAATTTAAACTATGTTTGCACTATAGGGAGATGGAAACTTGTCTCAGGAAAGCATTCATATGCATATCCAGGTTCACCATGAGGTGCAAGGGTGGTGGAGATTACTTGCTTTTCTTTTGAAAATTTGGTCCTAGTCCCAATTTCTAATGCAACATTTAACTAATCTAATGCAAAAATTGAAAAAAACTTGAACTAGCTAAATATATGTGGATATATGGGCCACTTACTTTTTTGCTAATTAAGCTATGTCTTTTTTATCTTTTATCAGCAAATCATTTTTTCGGACAACATATGTGGATTTAAGGCCGCTTACTTTTTCCTACTTAAACTATGTATGCTTTGCAAAAATAAAAACTCAAATAAAAACTACTTACTTGTTAAGCTAAACTATAGCAAGTAAGAGTCCTAATTAGTCATGAAATACAAGAACACAGTGATGGAAATTTTTTTATGGGTTGCCAAGCACTTTACAACTAGAAAAATTGGAAAAATATCAACAAAAATAGGTTTGTTGGTCTACTGCGTGGCTTATCCTCCCACAGGCATGGAGTGCACGGCTACTGGGATCTGTTGCATGCTGTCGTGCCAAATAAAAAAAAATTGGCCCTCTCCGTTGTTCAGGACAGTGAATGGGTGTGTTGAAGAGTTCAGAGAGGATGAAAATGTGGATTTGTAGCAGGCTGAGTAGGAGAGGGACCTACAAAAACAAACACTATCTCAATGGAAAAAATACATTGGAGTTGCCATTCCTATTATCGTGTATTTGGCACATGGGTGTACCAAATACACTTTTCTTAGTAGGGTGGTTGTTACCTACATCATAACACAGGTAAAAATGGTTGTTAAACGTTAGTGGAACAAGTTTAACATGTAAGAAGCTAAGTTAGAGAGAAAACAAAGCATATCTCATAAAATAAAATAATAAAAAAACAAATAAGATACACAATACACACGTTTGATGGAGAAAACATCCTAATAACATGAATGGAGAGCTTATCCCTTTATTAGGTGTTGGTGGTGACAAAAGATAGAATGCCAAAACTCTTGTAGTGGATCCTTTGAGCTATGGAGCTCAAATATCCAAGACAAGGAGGTCTCCTCCCCTCAAGTTTTCTACATTCATCTCCTCCCTCTCAAAGGATGGTAGATCAACGAACAAGTGGTGAACTCCTCTCTCTTGGACTGAGCGTTTGGGTGGCCAAAAACTGAGTCCTTCCAATCCTCCTGTTGCTAGACTATGCTAGCTAATTTTCTAAGGACAAATTTTTCCAACATAACAATGTGTCTCCAATTCTTCTTCCAAAGGCTTGTTTATATAGACAATTTTTGAATTCTCCCTCCTTCTCTTGGCCCAAGATGAATGGTGACACAAGAGTGGAGGTATGATTCCTTTGTGTGCTGCATTGAAGACCCAAGGTGTCTCAAATATGACTGTACTTGGTAGGATTGAGTGGGAATCTTTCTAACCAAGTGTGCCAAGTGGTCCCAGATGGTGACATTATCTCCAGGACCGCGCGACTATCGAAGTGATAGCCACGCTGCTGCACAAAAGGCCTGTGTTTCCTATGAAATTTCCATAAATTTTCCTTTTAACCTTTGGAAAAATTAATTTTTTTGGCTTTGCTAATGTATTCCTTCCCTGGAAACCTTTATCCATACCTTTTTCTTGACATTTTTAATGTATTTTTCCTGTACAATTTTCCAGTGTTAACAGTTTCCCCCTAATGTATGAGGACTAGGAAGAATTGTACATCCAAAATACATTATGTTTTCTTTTCCTGTATGATCCTTTTGAGAGAGAGAGATAGAGAGTGACTTCCTTCAGAACTGAGTTGGGAGACCCCCTGTCTTAAATAGAAAAGACACCATGCTCTGTTGAAAACCTGCAAGAGATAGAATGAATAAAATATTTCTACAAGGTGGAAATGTCCCATGCTCATGATGTTTTGAGTAGTTAATCTTATTTGACATATAATGGTATTGTTTATGTCACTTTTGGTAGTGACCCGCTGTTGGTTGAGGATGATGGTTACTAACATGCTTGGGGGGAGGGGGGGTTTTCTTTGAAAGAAGGTTGAATGTGGTGTCCACCTGAATAACTTTGGTATGGAACATTTTTTTAGAACAAGTTCTCATTTTATGCATGGGTCTTTTACTGTTGGGGATGTTCCCATGTAATCATTACTGAAAGAGATGCTTATCAAGTCACAGGTCTTCGATGAATTCTGACAGAGTGCAACGGTTATGAAGTATGATACCATCTTGACATGAAAGCTTATGTTGAAGTCGAATGTCAAGAGGATTGATGACATTAGCGAGCAATTATTATTCCCATAGTACCATTCGGGGATGCCCCTATTGAGGTGAGGAGTCATCCAAGGTACTACCTCCTTCTTGGAAAATGGTTATTGAAGTCGACACAAAGGAAGCATCAATCGATCGAAATGAGTATTGATGCAAGGGACTAGGGTTTCTTATGTAGCAGGGCATGATGTGATAGGTTAACTAGGAATGATGATGATAAATGGTTATAAATGATTATGGTAGTTAAGTGGCCTGAGGTTGGAGCTGTAAATGTGAGTGGTGGCAGTTATAACAATTTCTGATGAGAAAATCCTTGGAGTCAGTAGGACATCTAGGGTGGGTGTATGGTTGCTATGATTGTCATGGTTGTGTGTGGTAAAGAATGTGTAGCTCCGACCAAGGGTGTTTAGGGACTGATGTCACATCAGACATGTAAATGGATGGGTGGAATTTCTAGTCTCCTAAAAATAAATAAATAAATAAATATATATATATATATATATATATATATATATATATATATATACACACACACACACACACACACACACACTTGCCAAAAGAATATGAAGGTGATTTGGATGTACAAGCACGGAGACGGGTGCCCCATGAACATGGATAATCCTTCAATATGGTGTGAGGAGTGTGTTTTCTTAAGGTTGGGGGCCTCATTTTTTGGTATTGGTGTGAGGTTGATGAGGCAGATGAAAATTTCATAGATGGGCTATGCTGATGGGGGTGTGATAGGCCAAATATGAAACACGATTGTGTGTTTTTTTTTATCCGCTCATGAAAATTGGTGGCCCAAGAAAGGGGTTTTAACATGCAATGGGTAAAACTTGACTTGATGTTTGATGATGGATGGATGAACGTGAATTGATTCTTGGGCCTGGGGTTTTATGGCTATGGCTCTAGACTTTGGTGTATGGTCTACATGAGTTATGGATGAAATGGAGGGTGAGGCTCTACCGACCTGAAAGGGTGATTATCATGTGCAAGGTGGGGTGATGATAAGCAGGGTCGGGTGAATGAAACCTATGGTTTGTTTCTTTTGAATAAATGATGTCAAATCTTTCGAGGGAAGCCTATCATGCTAGGGGTAGAATGATACTTTCTCTTGTAATTTTTTTGTCTAGGGTGTGAAATGACATGTCGTGCCTGCAATATATGTATCCAATACCCCAAGTAAAATCATATTTCTCATACAAATATATTTGAAATAACTTGAATTCAAAGCAAAAAAGAGAGGGAATACCTTAACTGTGTTGTGGAGGGGGTGGGCATTGGGCCCGAAAATGATTTGACTAAAGTTTGGATTTATGAGGTCTAGATCGACTACGATGAAGTACTGATCATTGTGCTTCTTGTGTTTTCGTGATCGGATACTTTGAGCTCCAGTTTTCCCTTGGGAGTTGTTACTTGGCTCCTGGTTTTGATTCCGGTTGGGGTTTCCCTAAGCTCGAGACCTTGTGGGGCATTCCTAATTATTACCCCTTGTCCAAAATCTCCCTTTGTTTGTTCCTTGGCTTTCTTTTTGTAGCATTTGGAGGATTTTCATAATTCTCCTAGCTGTATGGTTGATGATGATCCTAGGAAGGTTGCACTAGATTGATTAACGCATTATGTTGTGGCGGTGGTCCATTTTGTGCAGGGAATGGGGGATATTGGTTCCCTTATCCCTGGTTGGTATATGAGTGATGGGGTGGCTCTCTTGTATCAGCATTTCCAGCTGAGTATTGGTTCCCCTGTGAGGGAGGATATGGTCCTCCCTGGTGTTGATGATATGGCATCACTTTATTTGTCATGTTATGCAAATGTGCGAGGTGACTTTGACGATAGCCAGGTTGTGATACGTTCTGAGTCAAATAGTATGAGTATCCTAGGTATTGATTACTACTGCCTAGGTGGCCTTGGGTGATTTGAATGAATTATGTTATTGTTGTTGTGCTAATTACTCTTTCAGATTCTGAAAACAATTTCTTATGTGTGCTTAAGGGTTCAATTTTTCTTGCAAATTATTGAGTCTCATCAGTGTTTTTCATGTTAATTTTATGAAAAATTTAACATAAAATAAAGGTTGAATAGAAGCAAACAAAATTACATTACATCACCATACAACACATCAAAACAGATATTTGATGAAGGAGTTCACCCCTCCTGGGCTACATCTCCTTGGTCCAGCTTCCATGGCTTGGGCCTCTATGTTATGCACAAATTTGCAAAAATAACCTATTTACAATACTTTTTGGCTCCTAAAACCTACACCATTGAGTCTAGAATGACCAAAAATGGTAATGTATCCTCTTTCTGCTCCTGATTTGGTCGAAAACTCCAAAAGTTATGACTTTTTCAATTTTTCCCACAATTTATGGCCTAAATTTAGCTAACTGGAGTGAAATCCGGTTATATGACACTAAACTGGCAGTTCCGTCAGATTTGGTGGACTACCAAACTAATCTTGTTTAGTTTAATTAATCTGCATTATGCTAATTAAGTGCAATTAGCACTAATTAAGTGTGTTTTAGTGCTTAAACAGTGCTTATGAGGTTTAACCAGATTAGTGTTAATAAATATGGATTAGTGGTAATTAAATGAGGGATAATTCATTAATTATGTGCTTAATGATTAACTCCATCAGTGGTTATAGTGTTGTGGTCATATGCATTGGGGTTGGCCCCCTCTCCTCCCATTGACATAGTTTAACAAACATAAATATATGCGGAGCCATATAGATGTTAAGAACTTGTGTGTTGGCGAAATGGTAAATGGTGTTCATGTTGTGTGGGAGGTCGCAGGGTCGAACCCCAGCACCTCCGCCTGGTCTTGAACCCAAAATTTTTACACCACCATGGAGGGGGGGGCACGTGGCAGCCCTATAATGCACCATGTGTCCTCTCCCCATTGGTCCAAATTTCCACCACTTACCCAAAAATTCAAACAAATCAAAGTCTGCCACTTGGAAGTCACTCATTTTCCAGAGGAATTTGGCCAAATTTGACCTTTCCCAGTCAGCATGTCAAGTTAACAGTACAGAATATTGACTGGGCTCCTTGCCACCATTTTTTTTCTTGTTTGTACAAACAAACATAACACATTTCCAGGAGCATATTGATTCCATTTTGCGTGAAACAAAGTGTGCCAAATTCAAAAAAAAGAGAAATACGCAGTGGTTTAGGTTTCGTGCCATTCTGAGAAATTTGATTTTTTTAGCATAAAACTGAGCACCTATGTAGAAATTATACAATATGTATGTATATCTGGGATTCACCCGATCTAACAATGTACTAAAGTTAAATACTGAATCACTTCTACAAATATTTTGCAGAATTAAAAACATAATTGCTAATCACATGAACATGAAGAAAGATCAATCACACACAACACAAATAATTTCCTGGGGAAAGATTAAAGATAAATACCCCACTATCTTCTATTGTATATTAAGCATGGATCATGAAACACTTACATACAAAAATATTCTCACAAGAGCCCTCTAGTACATCAGCTATTTGTCTCACACTGTCATATGCAAAACTGACCAACACATAGCCAATTCTCAGCCTCCAGACATCCTGCCTTGCTTGCACAATCCATGATGGTAAAGATACCTAAAAGATAGGAATTATTTCCTGCCTTGACTACGCAAGTATCATGGGCACTCCAATGGGTTTTTTTCTGCATGTGTGCAAGCATATAATCCTACAACTAATAGTCAACCTCTCTTTCACCTAGAAATTAGCTGGGTCTCCACTAGATTTGACATGCATGCAACTAATAATAGTAAATGCTCAGTTGCATGTGAGATCAATGATTGTGAAGTAATTAATATTTAATTCACTAGATATATCACTAGTGTGTCTTCAGTTACAACTAGCACAACTGAGTTTAACTCACTTAACTAAGTTAAACTATTTACAACTTGCACCAACTCATGCACCACTGCACTTCGAACTCTGTTACAACTAGAATTACTCTACATGTCCCACCAACCAACCTCTAACTAGAAGTCCACTAGCTTATTGTATTTATCACTTTCAATTAACTCATTCAAGTACACATTGAGAATAGATTACAGTTTAATGTCCATCTAAATTAAGGGATAATAAAAATAGACATGCACCAAAAAATAACTTTGTGGGCCCCACCCTAGTCTGAGTGCTTAATGCAATTAGGTATTGAATGCAACCAGGTGCTTAATGCACTAGGCATGGGTGGTGCATATTCTTGTTGAATCTCAACAACCTCATCATTGGGCCAACAACCCTATTAAATCATCTAAAATATTCGACGCATCTGGTAACTCCCTAAGAGCCCGGGTACTCATTACTGCTGCTTACTTGACCTTGACCAAAGACCTGATCAAACCGTCTGTAGTATTAGAGGTGCTTGGTAACTCCCTGAGTATCCTGGGTACTAATTACTACTACCTAGGTGACCTTGGGGCAAAGAAATGATCAAACTGTCTGCAGTATTTGACGCGCCTGGTAACTACCTGAGTATCTTGGGTAGTAATTATTGTTGCCTTGGTGACCTTAGGTCAAAGACCCGATCAAACCATTTGGAGTATTTGACGTGCCTAGTAGCCCCCTGAGTATCCTAGGTACTAATTACTGATGCCTAGGTGACCTTGGGCCAAAGACCTGATCAAACTGTTTGCCGTATTCAACGCATCTGCATGCGCAGAGCATTTTGTAGGATATTGTAAATATATTTTGACTAGGTGTAAATGAGTTCAATTTGTTGGGCTTTGCTTATGTCGTCATCTTCTGAGGTTGAATTCTTTGTCACCGTGTCTTTTGAAATCTTAGTGGTGATAGTTTCCAAAAATAAGTCAAACAAGACTATTTTGTCAAGTTTGGCTTTAAAAAATTTCAACGTTGTCGCCATTCATGGAGATGGTCCAATATATGGATGACTGTTGTTTGTCTGAAATGCGTCAGAAGTTTGATTCCTAAATCATGATGGATGGGGAGTTGGAAATATGTGAGGAATGCGGTAGCAAGGGCACTAAAGGTTCCATGTGAAGCAAAAGGTTGCTCGATATACCACTTCGTCGTAGGCCTTGTTAGGGTGCGTCGAAATAGTTTCAATCGAATGGTATCCTTAATGATACTATTCGATGAACACCACACCTGGAAAGTCACTATATGATTTCATGGGGATTCCACTTGCTTCCCTTCGAATTTTTGTATATCTGAAGGGAGCTTCGTGGGCATAAGGGGCCAGTTAGGGCCATGAGCAATGGGGTCATTAGTTAACTTCGTTAGATCTGGAATATTGAGCGATGCTAAGAAGGGTAATTGCGTATTGAATTCCATTGTACCTTGTTGAACAATAGGCATCTAGATGTCATGGTTTAGGGGAGGTTCCTGGGTGATATTACCCTGCGGTGTGCCCTGATGGGTGTTTTGCTGACTCCCCGAAGGGGTAGCACTACTTGAACCTTTACGGGTTGTATGTTAAGTCCCTATATTAATAGTGTAGCCCCTTATTATGTTAGTGTAGCCCCCCTTATTGTTATTATTGTACCCCTGTAACCCCCATATTGTTATTATTGTGCCCTTACATTATTATTGTTAGGTCGGCTAGGATTACATTATGGCCCACTAGGATTACATTATGGCCCCATGAACTCCTATATATAGAAAGGAGGTTTTGTAAATTGTATCATCCAAGAATTGTTCATTTATGTAATGTATTGGAGGTTGCCCCCTCGAAGTGGCTCATTTCTAAGGCGTTGATATCTCTTTTCTTCTCTTTTTGGAGCTGGTTACACAACATTTGGTATCGGAGCTTTGGATTCTAGGGTTTCGCTGCTCCAAACAGGTCATCGTGGCATTTTCGCTATAACTTTTTTTCTACGAAGTTTCAGAAGCTGAAATTTTTAGGGTGCGAAGCCGAAATCCTGAGGAAGCTTGTCTAAAAATTTCAGACCTTGGTTCGCAATATTTGCGGAGATATCATCTGTGGAAGTCAGGTATTTTTTCAAGCTCCTAAACAGGTCATCGTGGCATTTTCGCTATAAATCTGTTTCTACGAAGGTTCAGAATCTGAAATTCATATGGTGCGAAGCTGAAATCCTGAGGAAATTTGTCAAAACATTTCAGAGCTTGGTTCGCAATATTTTTGGAGATATGATCTGTGGAAGGTAGTGCTTTTTCAGGCTCCTGAATTTCATCTCAAAGAGGTGATCGTGGGAAAAGTTCAATAACTCTTTCTCTGAAGATTGGATTGGAGTGCCGTCAAAAGTGGTCACAAGTACACAGCCTGTAGTTTCTTCGCTATCAATTTCAGAGACAAAGGACAAAACAGTGACACGTGGCAAGTCGTACAAGTTCGCTCTACTGAACCAGTCCAGAATTAGGTAATTGTGGGAGATTGGACACAACTTTGTCTTGGAGCATCAAAATCAGGTCAGACCTGTGGCATTTGAAAGAAGCTTCAGAGGGCTACTACAGGGCTGAATTTCAGATATCGAAGATTTTCAATTACAGAGATAATTCAATTTCAATATCGAGCTCCTCAAAGCAAGTAAAAGGTGTGTATTGTTTTTTCCGAATTGCATAAGTCTTGTTTGAAGAATCAAGTTGAATTGGTTCCAAGGGCATATTGAAGAATTTTTGTCAGTAATGGGTTCTATGATGCCTCCAAAAAATAATTCCATACCTATTAAGCCCTTAGAAAGCTATACTATGACGCATGAAGAGGAAGAGTTGCAGTATGAGATATCAAAATTACGGTACCAAGTGCAACAAGTTTCGATATTACGAAGAGCAATTGAAGATGAAATAGATGGTTTAAAAGCAGAAATGGAGGCTAAGTTGGATGGTTTGAAGGATCAAATAACAACAAATATGGATGATAAATTAGTGGAAGATCACATCGAGCATCAACAACAAGTTCTCCAACTCTCAAAGGATAACCCAACTTTGGTGCAGAATCTAATGAAACAACAGGAAGATCAACATGACATCGAAAGAAGTTATGAAGCAGTCATAGAAACAAGAACTCGAAAAGTACGATCAATTTCAGAGTATCTCAGCAAGTGGAAGAACTTTCCTATAGAAGATTTCACAGGGGAGGATGAGAATTTTATACAGAAGCATCAAGAAATAATCAAGCGTTGAGGACAACACTTGTTTGAAGGAGAGGGGCATGTTAAGTCCCTATATTAATAGTGTAGCGCCCCTTATTGCTATTATTGTACCCTTGTAACCCCCATTTTTTTATTATTGTGCCCTTAAATTATTATTGTTAGGTCGGCTAGGATTACATTGTGGCCCAATAGGATTACATTATACCCCATGGACTCCTATATATAGAAAGTAGGTTTTGTAAATTGTATCATCCAAGAATTGTTCATTCATGTAATGTATTGGAGGTTTCCCCCTCGAAGTGGCTTATTTCTAAGGCCTTGATATCTCATTTCTTCTATTTTTGGAGTTGGTTACACAACATTGTAGGAGGGGTTGAGTGGGGTGACCCTACTGGGGTTTCCAATCACTGATGCCTTGATAAAGAATGAACCGATAATGGTGGTTGTGTGTCTTCCTTGACACCTACATGGCGGGAGGCATAACACCCCTCCCTCTAACGGGGGGAGCTCCAAGAATTGTCTAGATCGACGAGTTCCATTGGGTTTTCTATGTTGCCGACTAGCGTAATATTGCTGATATTTTTAGTTTTTGGAGGAAGGAATATTTTTATCAAAGAAAATACAATCACATGCATAGAAAAAAGAGAAAAAATAAGAGGTAATTTTTCCTTTAATTTAACGTTATGTGATAAATCAAGAAAAAAATGAGGTTTTTTGTGTATTTCATGTATGATACCAAAGACCTATATAGACCTACTATTCCTTACACTCTCTTTGTAACTAGGCCTTTCTAGGATATCTTCTGATGGGTACTAGGGCTAACGTCCTAAAAGAACTAGTGATGCCTTCCAGTAGCTAAAGAACCGACCAAGATAATGAATGAGGATCAAGTGCTACCTGCATCGTCACCTATTGGGAAGGATGCCCTAGTTTTGGCCACTAAAGAAATGTCATCCAACGTGAGCATTCAAGTCTTTATCTTCTTAGTACTTATCTACCAGTACCGAGAACTAGATGGTTCAGGTAGCCCCAAAAAGTACCGCACGCACTAGGCCCAAGCTTAACCCCCTCTGAAACGGGTCTCTGGTAATGCTTGGGTATTTTTTTCCTGGGCGTATAGATGAATTTAAAGCTCACTAAAAAGTCAACATCTATGTTTCAAGAATTTATCGTGACCATGGCAGCTTATTGGATGCCTAACCCCAATGGTCCTATCATGAACTATAGCTTTTTTTATGACCCCTGTGGGGATATTTTAGTGAGTTCAGTTAATGATAGTTTTTAGAGAGTCAAAAATTTTCTTAGGTGTGATATGGTGAAGCAACTATAAGGAATGATTCATGTGTGCTTTGGAGTGAACAATCAAGAACATTATAACATGCGGATATGCGTTGATCCTTTACACTTCCTTGTTAATTATTCTACGTGTGATTGTTCCTTGCAAAAATGAAATGATGGGCGGATAATCGACCACTTACACCTTGAGTAATTTAAAATATGTTTGCACTATAGGGAGATGGAAACTTGTCTCATGAAAGTGTTCATATGCGTACCAAGGTTCACCATGAGTTTCAAGGGTGGCAGAGATTACTTGGTTTTCTTTCGACAATTTTTTCCTAGTCTGAATTCCTAATGCAAAATTGAACTAATCTAATGAAAAAATTGAAAAAAACTTGAACTAGCTAAAGATATGTGGATATATGGGTCACTTAATTTTCTGCTAAGTAAGCTATTTGATTTGTATGTTTTATCAACAAATAAATTTTTCCGACAACATATGTGGATTTAAGGCCACTTACTTCTTCCTACTTAAACTATGTATGCTTTGGAAAAATAAAAAACTAAAATTAAAACTAATTAGTTGCTAAGATAAAATCTATCAAGTAAGAGTCCTAATCAGGCATGAAATACAAGAACACAGTGATGGAAATTTTTTTATGGATTTCCAAGCACTTTACAACTAGAAAAATTGGAAAAAGCTCATCAAAAATAGACTTGATGGTCTATTGAGCGGCTTATCCTCCCATAGGCACGGAGTGCAAGGCTACTTGGGTCTGTTGCATGCTGTCGTGCCAAATAAAATAAAAATTTGGCCCTTTGTACTGTTCAGGATGGTGAATGGGTGTGCTGAAGAGTTTAGAGAGGATGTAAATGTGGATTTGGAGCAGGCTGAGCAGGAGAGGGACTTGCAAAAACAACCACTATCTCAATGGAAAGAATACAGTGGAGTCGCCATTCTTGTTGTCATGTATTCAGTGCATGGGTGTACCAAATACACTTTGCTTAGTAGGGTGGTTGTTACCTACATAAGAACATAGGTCAATATGGTTGTTAAACTTTAGTGGAACAAGTTTAACATGTAATAAGCTAAGTTAGAGAGGAAACAAAGCATATCACATAAAATAGTAAAAAAAAGAAGATACACTATACACACACCCGTTGGAGAAAACATCCTAATAACACAAATGGAGAGCTTCTCCCTTTATTAGGTGCTGGTGGTGACAAAAGATAGAATGCTAAAACTCTTGTAGTGTACCCTTTGATTTATGGAGCTCAAATATCCAAGACAAGGAGGTCTCCTCCCCTCAAGTTTTCTGCAAGCATTTCCTCCCTCTTAAAGGATGGTTGATCGACAAACAAGTGGTAAACTCCTCTCTCTTAGACTGAGGAATTGGGTGGCCAACAACTGAGTCCTTCCAATCCTCCTACTGTTGGACTATGCGAGCTGGTTTTCTAAGGAGCGATCTTGCCAGCATAACAATGTGTCTCCAATTCTTCTTCCAAAGGCTAGTTTATATAGACAATTTTTGAATTCTCCCTCCTTCTATAGGCTCAAGATGGATGGTGACAGAAGAGTGGAGGTAGGATTCCTTTGTGTGCTACATTGAAGCCTCAAGATGGCTCAAAGATGATTGTACTTGGTAGGATTGAGTGGGAATATTTCTAACCAAGTGTGCCAAGTGGTCCTGGATGGTGACATTCCGTAATCCCCTGGACCGTGTGACTATCGAAGCGATATCTCCTAATCCTACTTACTTTGGTCCCAGTGATCCTATGAAATGTGTCTTTATGTTCACCTATTTCAAATATCTCTCTTGATGTTCATGAAGATCAAGTGTGGATGGAGTTGGTGTTGAGAAGCCAACTTGTGATGTCATTTACGATGATTATGTCTCAAATCCCATTGTTGAACAAGAATCTATGATGGAGGATGAATTCCTTCCATCCACAACTCTTCCACATCATCTTGGAATTTTTCACGACTCTGTCATTCCGGTTGAACCTTGTGAGAATCTATTTTCTGATCATGTGAATACTTCCCATCATTCATAGAACTAGTGGAATTCCACTTTTTCATCTAGATGCAGAGAGGATGAATCTTCTACTCATGATCTTCCCAATATCTCATCTTTCCTTTCTGAAAACACAAAGGTTGAAATTTTTCTTTCTCCATCTTCCCCTCTGTACGATTCATCATATTATGAGGATACCCCTATTCATGATCTTGAAATTTCCGATCTTGTTTTTCGTGACCTTTTCATTGGTTCAATTGGTCACAATTTTGATTTTCCTGTTGTTGATTTTTCCAAGCCACTGATCTTTAATGACCTACCTTTTTATGAGTTGAAACTTCCTCAAGCTGTCGAGGCACTTCAACCCGAGCTGATGGTTATGTCAAGTTCTCGTAGCCTTGAAGTCAGTTCCACCTCTAATAATAAGAGTGTTGAATATTTTGAGTATCCTCATTATTCCATTACACACATTGAAGAAAAATCAGTTTTAAAATCTTGGCATCCTCCCCTTATGTTAGACGATCCTATCGCTTAATCATTGGAGGAGTCATATGTAGCGAGCACTGTGGAAAACTGAAAAAATTATTATTTCTTTATCATTTCTTTCCTTCATTGTTTGAAAGTTTGTGTTTGCAAGTATTCAAATTGCGATGTGTCACAACACCATGTTACATCTATAGAGTGATTCTCTTGCGCTTTTGGCCTTTAATTTTTTGCGTATGCATTCAAACTTTGAACTGTTTAGTTTGCATTTCCATATCTTTCGTGCTTATTTTGATGCATGTATATCTTTCTTGACTTTCATTCCCTCGCCTACATAGGCCAACCAATGCGTCAGTGGTTGCATTGGAAGTATCACTTCACATGAGTTGGCCCATGCTCTGCTTAGGTTAGGAGTAGGAATAGTGTTTTTATTTCTTTTTTGTTTGCTTCAATTTTCTTTACGTTCATTTCCTTTTGTTTCACTTCTTTCCTTTTCTTTGTTTTTAGCTAAAGGTTAGTTTTCGCATGAGACCGTGTTTGGCTTCTGAAGCAAGCATGGTGAAACCCAAGAGGGAGTTGTTCTACTATCAACGTTTAGTTTGATGTTTATTCCTTCTCTTTTCATAAATATTGAATTCTTTTAAGTTGATGATACTTTGATAAAAAATACATTCCTTCTCGGATAAAATCACAAGTGAAACCACGATGTTTGCATTTTAAGTGGTACTGCCTACTCTAATTAGTTTTTATCTTTTCGGTTAATCCTTGTCAACCTAGTTGAGTAGATTAAGGAGGAGAGGAAAATATTAACAAGTATGTCAGAGGTGTACATAAATATCCTTCTCTAAATGGACAACCTCTTCTGCTCTTAATAAGTCGGGATCCCTCTTCTACCCCATCAAATAAATAAGTGCCTATGCATAGTTATTTTTGTTATCACTCAAGTAATTCTATGAGTTGTGAGATTTTGATCTAAAAGTTCAAAGAACACTAGAGGTAACCACAAACCAACTTTTAAACTCTAGGATCTAGTCTTCCTAGGGTTCAAAGAGGGCTCTATCTTTAAGATTTAACTTTGTTTTATAAAATATTAGGCTAGTTATGATTGTGCAAATTGGTTTTGATATAATTTGTTTTGGTGGGAAAAATAACTTAATGAGATGGATATTGGGAAATATGTTTGTCCATTGGGCTAAGGAGTCAAAAGTCAAGCAGAAAGAACTAGGATCAAGGTCAAAAAGTCAAATGTTTTCAGGGCAAGATAGATAAGTCTTTGAAGACCTTGGAAGGATGTTTGGTGAAGTGGTTTGATCGGGATAAAGAGCAATGAAGGATTCTTTGATCCGGATAATGAAGAAGTAGACAGAGGTCATTCGAAAGAGGGAGAAATTAAGGGTTCCCTACTCTGGAAATCAACAGAAAACATAGAAATGATAAACAGTAAAGACAGGGTGCTTTTAACAAATCCAGAAATAATACTCCTGAATTATCATTCAAATTTGGAACACATATATGGATGCATGAAACAAAGAAGATAAACAATGACAAGTAGAAAGTACTTCACTTCAATGGCTCATCACATGAATCCTGAAATATGATGCTAATTGATTCGATGCAATCTGCTACTCGAACTTGCAACACAAAAGCCTTCAAGTATAACAAAAATGACTATAGAAATCTTCAGCAATTTATTCCACAATAATACTTCAAAGAGTGAAGTATTTATACAAAAATGTTTACAAAATATCCTAGAATGCTTCTAGGAATTATCTAAGGAAAATAAAATATCTTTACAACAAAATAGTGAGAGTTTCTTAACAAATCAGCAAGTTGTCCTATTTATCCAAATAAAATAGTAAATTGTTTGTGAATTAGGTGTAGCTGGCTGCATTGGTGTTCTCTTTGCTGGCATAGATATTTCAAATATTTTTTGGAATATTATCTTCTTTATCTTATGTTCTTTCACTCTGAGACTCTTTAACTCTCATACTATTTAACCTCTGTAAAAACTGCCTTACTGTTGTAATAAATTCTGTTTTGACTGTGAAAAAATTAGCCAACTGTTTTATCCTTTTATCTGCAATTTGACTTTTACAGTAAGTCAGTGAGTGATTGCCAAGCTTCGTCATTTGGAATTTATATCTTTTTCAGCATTCTGAAATTTTCATCTGCCTCAGTATATCTAGCAAATGTTGGTTTTATGACAAATAAATGTCTTATCTCATGCTGCAAATAAAACAAGTCTTCAAAACTCCCGAGTAAGACCTTCCCTATGGGGATTCCTTGTCCTTCTATCTTGTTCACTTTCTCTTTTGCATATTCTCTGATTTTCTTACTGTAATCTTCCTATGGCATAAGTTTATCATTTATGACCAAAATATTAGGCAAAATTCTTTGCCTCAAATTTTCAAATTTAACCATAAACTTTGTTATGGCTGTTGGTCGCTTTAATTATTTTCACAATTCAAGCTCCACATAAATTTTCAACCCGAGGAAGTCTGTTTATTCCAAAGACAATCACGCACTGGATATGCTCAATTTCAACAGCAAAAACAATGTTGTAGTAAAAATCCACATAATTACCAATCATACAAATCTAATTATCCACACTCTGTTTAATCAAAGCTGAAGTTACTTATGTTATAGAAAAAGTAATTCCTATATTGCAATTTAGAGTCCAAACAAAGAGAAATCAATCTGCAGGAAAGGAAACCAATCAACCATAACAGGAACAGGACCCTATTCCTTTAAATAGGAACTTCAGCACCTACTGCCTGACACTAATCACTCTGTAGAAAAGATAACCCAAGAGAACAGGACCCTATTCCCATGAACAGGAACCTCCAGCACCTGTCTCCTGTTTCTAATCACACTGCAGGAAAAGAAAGGCAATCAATGGAAGCAGGACCCTATTCCTTTGTACAGGAACCTTCAGCACTTGCTTCCCAGCATCATACATTCAAACAAATAACAGAAATAGATCTCTTAGGAATGAATGCACTAAACACATGCAGTGTTAAGGAAACAGAATACTCAATAAACTACAGAACTGTGTAACTGGTGTCTCAGCAAACAGAATTAAAGTAAAGTGCGAATAGCATAAAGAAATTAAACAAACTACAGGGACAGTCGGGTGAATCTTGTGAGGAAGGCGGGCCCTTTCCCTCTCACAAGATTCCCCAGGGAAAGAATTAAATTGGAGCGCTCAAAAGGAAATTTTATTCATCTGTCAAAAGAAATGATACATTACAAAATGGAGTCTAGCTCCAGTTCTCTCAAACAATGTTCTCCTGTAGCTTTCAAACTCGAACTCTTTTCTAATGATGATGTATCCTCTTTTTAAAGAGGAGACATCTCTTACAATTACATGAGAGCAAATCTACGTTTATCCCGAATTTGTTCTTCTTTCTTAAAACAGGCTATTCTATTCTTCCATAAAAAGATATTGTTACAACAGATACCAAAAGAGTACTATCTTCAGAATAATCCATGTAACCACGTCTTCATGTTGTTGCCATTGTTCCAAAAAATACTCTTCCATAATCGCAAATTACGGATAGTGACGGAATTTGCATGTATGCTGGTTGTTTCAGCAACAGAGTCGACTGTTTCAGCAATGGAGTCGACTGTTTCAGCAACGAAGTTTGACTGTTTCAGCAATGGCCGTTTGTTCCAGCACAACATATAACTTATCTGCGATCTTTTAGACTTATGTTAGCAACAATCTACTTCGATTAATGATAAAATATAAGAGTAATATGGAATTATATGTAAACAGATTAAACATATAATAAAGAAGAGGATTTTATATACCTTTAGATAAAGTGAATGAAAATGATGATGGAATCCTTTTTAAACATGGTTATAAAGGTAAGGTGGTGTCAAAATATATAGTCAAAATGATACATAGTGAGGTCCTAACATCCCCCCCAGCTGAAAGTGTTGCATGTCCTCAGGCAACTCCTAGACTGAGTCAGAGTCTGAGTACTGACTCTGTGCATGCAAGTTGCTCAAGCAGTAGCTGGAGAAGGTGGCTTCTGTCAAAGCTCGGAATCCTCGATTTTTCTGCAATTGCTGCCATGCTACAGCTTCATCTCTGTCAACCAATTGGTAGTGACACTAATATTTCTCTGAAGGCATCCATAGAATTGGAAAATGAAAATGGTGACCAATCCAGTTTTCTCCACAATGTCGAATGCATCTGATGTAATTAGGTACCCTGGAAAGTGCAGCTTGAAGACTATCAGGGCTAAAAGGGTGATAGTCTTGTCTTTCCTTACATGACCGCCGCCAAAACATAGTGTTGGCCTTCAATGCAGCAGCCTCCTTTACTCTTATTTGCTGTTGACACTTTAAAAGTGTTGAAGCCTGCAGTTGTTGTATGTACCTATGCATTCCTGGCTTCTGTAGGAATTGATGATATTGTGCTACAAACATGGCCGCACTTAAAGGTTCCGGTCTAATCCAAAGGAGCCTATTCTCCTCATTATGACTACTTGAAATAAACGCAGTTTGCCAGGTGAGCTGATTGGCCAAAAATGAAACAAATGCCCTAATTTGTACATCACCTACAATTGGAGTGAGATTGGTTCTTCTATTCTCAGGCATGGCTTCGTTATGGAGATAGAGTTCACACAACAAATTTTGGTCACTTTCAGAGGCCTCACTAAAATTCTTAACAAAATGTTCCGCAGTAAGAAATTCATGAGGTCTGCCATCCTTTATTGCCTTCAATTGAAAATAAACCAAACGTTCAGAAAGGAAGAGAGAGTAATTCACAGAGGGTTTTCGGGTAGCCATCAACTTTTGCACTAATGAAAACATCAAAACCATCTTTTCCTTTGAGTCCTTGACTTCCTTCTTGTAATCCCTGAGCTGTTGCAATGTCTGTTCCCAACTATCCCAGTTGGCATACATGTGATTCTACCATGCTAACTTACGCTGCTGTAACATTTTATCTTGCTCTACAGCATATTGTTTCTTCCATTTGTTCATAAGTTCTAATTGATTCCATGGCAGGGTCTGTGTCCGAGCATTAGAAGTACTGGGTTGGGGCATTGTCTGCGTGGCTGAACTGACTAACTCAAGGCTAGATATCTGTAGTTGGGGTACTGTCTGAGTGGCTGAGCTGACTAGCACAGGACGAGATATCTGTGGTTTAGTTTCTTTTTCCAAACTTTTTGAGAACCCTACCGGTTCTTGTGGAGCAGTAGGGCATTCTTCTTTAATTGCAGCTGATGTAGATGCCTCAGATACCTGAATTTTGACTACTTTGTACCCTGCCTGTTGGTAAATATTACCACACTCATGGCACATGTATTCTCTGCATGGATCCCTATTTTTTGTTGATGCTGTGTGTGCTAGCATATAGAGATTCAATTCTCTATCAAAGGCTTCTCGTGCCATGGTTAATTCATCTTTATAGGCTTCTAGTTCAGACTTCAAAAAATCATTTTCCTCCAATAAGGATGCCATAGTGTGTGAACCCTGTGTGCTGGTTGATTCTGCTGGGGTTGCCTGCTGATCCACAGCTGTAGCTGGTTCTTGTGGATCAGCTACAGCTGGTTTCCCGGTATTATCATGCTTGGTGTATGATTCTTGTACCACAGTGGCTGGTTCTTGTGTTTCAGCCTCTGGGTAAGTGACTGGTTCTTGTGTGGCAGTTACTGTTTGAGCCATAAACGATGTCGTATTATCTCGGGGCACTGGTTCTTGTGTGGCAGTGCCACCGGACGAGACAGGTTGGGGAATTTGAAATGGGGGTGAGGAGTGAAGTTTTAACAAAATAGTGGTGGGGTCAGGGGAAATGGGAGTAACTCCTGTTTCAACAATCATTTTCATTTTCCTTTTTGGTAGGAAAGCAGAGAAGTCACTGTCTTTCCTTTTCTTTGTAGGGGAAGATTCTTTTCTGGGGGAAGGGCTTTCGGAAGAAGTGAAAATTTGGGATGTGGCCCTTGTTCGTCGTTTTGAGACAGACACTGTGGGGGTTCTTTTCTTCCTTTTATGAGTAGGTGGGGATGGGGGTATTGGAGAGTCATCGCTGGGGATAGAAATAGTAGGAAGGGATGACTCCACTAAATGGGACGAACTTGGGGGTAGGTCAACTGGTTCTGAGGACGGAATTACTGGGGAGTATGGGATATCGTCCAGTTGCCTTTCATAAGGACTCTCAGGAGTTTCTTGGGAACTTCCGGCTTGTTGGGGGATCTCGGCCTGCTGGGGAATTTCAGCCTGCTGGGGAATGAGGAGTGGATTATTCAGAGGGGGGTTTTGCTGAGAAAAACCCCTCTGAATTAATAATTGGCATAAACGGTGATGGGTAAGGGATAACAATGGGAATTTAACCCGTCTAGAATAATATGACATGTTTTTGATACAACCAAGCAGATAATAGGGAATATTAATTAATCGACCATTCCTCAAATGATTCATCAAAACGAAGTCGTGTTGGTAGACTACCTGGTAATGCCCTTCGCATGTCAAGTAGTGCTTGATGAATTCTGCTACTGTTGGCCATGGTCGAGGAAGTGAATGCAGACTTATTCCGCGGCCTTTAAGTTCAACTGGTTCATCTGGAAGAAGAAAATCTTGCTGTGCATTTAAAATAACTTGCTTCCTACTGAACCAGCGAGTCCCGATAACCGGAAAACCTGAAACTTGAGCTATGTCCTCCTCTGTAACTGAAATGCGAACCCCTTGAACCACTGAGAAATCCCCCTGAAGGTTCTGTGCGAACTCTAAACTTGATGCTGATCAAATTCTCCTAACCTTTCGAAGTATGCTGTCCATCCTGCTCGTTGAAAAATTTGATAGGCCTCTAGGAACAATTGAAGAAGATTTATCAAACCAGGCTCGTGTCTGATAGCCGACCCTCCCATGGCTACTAGCTTGAGTTACATGCAGAGGCACAGAAGAAAAAAACACAGGCTTTGGTCAAGATAATTGTTGCAACAGAGGATGCGGAGTCTCAATGACGGCGGAAATGGAATGAAGAATGACAGAGGATTGGTTGATGTGAAATGATTATTCAGTTTTCGAAATTCCCCCCCTACGTTTGGTGCAATGATGTTTGAGCGTGTGGAGATTGCAATCATTATGAGCGAGATCCTCTCTTTAGAATATTATTTAACTGCATTACATTAAAACCACATACCTTACATTTTTACCTTTGGTTTAATAATTCGAAGTGTAGAGTGCTTCATAATGGCTTGATTTTAATGGAAGAATATGTAGGTTTCTCTGAAATGTAGAACAGGAGCATATCAGGATCTGCTCAGTTCACTCAAAGGATCTTAAGAGTAAAAGTGGAGGACTGAAAAGCTTGTATAGCAGAGGAAAGAAATGATGTTTTAATGATGAACAAATAAATGGCGAGTTGCTGAAACTGGTGTTTCAACAACGGAAAAATGAATGACATGTTGCTGAAACTGGTGTTTCAGCAACGGGAAAAATCAGGAAAATTGGGATATAATGACTTGGGTTTAAAACAAGTGGGGGAAGTGTTTGATAGGGGATAATTTCAGCAGTAAGGGATGGGAAATACTAGCTGAAGGATGATATTTCAGAAATGGTAGAAGTGGGAAAAATGGGAAAAAGGGAAATAATGTAGAAATGGGAGAAAGGGATATTACTAGGAAATGGGTTGAAATGAAGGGAACAAGCTTATGTGATTGAAGCTTCAGATCTTCTTATGATGAATCTGTCCTCCTTAATGAGCTTTTCCAGAATCTGCAAAATTCAATTGTAATATGCCAACCCTTGACAGGGATTATTAGTTCTAAATCTAATCTACTAATAAAAAAAATATAGTGCAGAAAATTAAATGCTGTGAGGAGCAGAAGACTCCCCTAGAAAAAGATAGTGTGTATCAGTCATGCAAGCAGTCTTGAAATCCTCTTTAGAAACAGGGCGCTGGTATAAACGAAGCCTATGACCATTGACTAGTAGAGGTGTTTTAGAATCATCAATTGTTAGAAGTCTTACTGTTCCATTAGGAAAAACAGCATCTACTTCATATGGTCCAAGCCAACGTGTACGTAGCTTACCCTGAAAATTTTCAAACCAAGAGTCATACAATAAGGCCCAATTACCTTTTTGGAACTGCTTGTGTTTGATAATTTTATCATGCCACTTCATTCTTTGTTGTTGTATCATGGTTGTTTGATGAATGGCATCTAATCTCTTTTCATCCAATTCAAGAAGCTGCTGCAACCTAGCTGTCTGCACATTAGCCAAATCAAGATTAATAGCTAAAGCAGTTCTTAGAGTTTTGATTTCAAATTCCACAGGAAAAATAGCATTTTTACCATAAACCAATTCATAGGGAGAAAAACCTGTAGTGTTTCTCCAAGTAGTTTTGTAAGCCCATAATGCTTCAGGGAGCCTTTGAGACCAATCCTTCCGGTTGTCCTTCACTGTTTTAGTTAGAATGGCTTCTAATACTTTATTTGTGCTTTCCACCTGCCCATTGGCCTGGGGGTGGTATGGTGTAGTCATTCTATGATAAATATGATATTTCTGAAGGGTAGACTTAAAACCATGAGAATTGAATGGAGGTCCTCCATCTGTAACTAGCTCTCTAGGAATTCCAAATCTAGTGAAGATTTCTTCAAATAAGAAAGCTAGGACAGCCTCTTCATTGGCTCTAATAAGTGCTTTGGCCTCCATCCATTTAGTCATATAGTCTGTACAGACTAATATATAAGTTCTTTGATTGGATGGAGGATTAATGGGTCCTATGAAATCCAAGGCCCATCTTTCAAATGGTTTAGAAACTACCTGGGGGTTTAATGGCATTTTATCTCTATGATTGGGTTGACCCATTCTCTGGCAGCTGTCACAAGCCCTTACATATTTCTTTGCATCCTTAAATAATGAGGGCCAATAGTAACCCATCCTCAGAATTTTGTGTGTTGTTCTCTTATCAGCAAAATGCCCTCCACAAGGGCCATCATGACAAGCTTTCAGTATGTCATACCCTTCATCTTCCCTAATGCATCTTTGGATTTCCTGATCAAGCCCTGTGTAGAAAAGACACCCACTTATCCAGCTATACCTGGCACTTTGTTGAACAATTCTTCTCTTTTCTCTGTATGACAGGTGTGATGGTAATTTTCCTACAACCAAATAATTAGCAATATCTGCATACCATGGAGAGTGAGCAGAAACTGCAAACAAATAATCATCAAGAAAAGAATCATCTACTGGAATATTATTATCAGTTTTTAACCGTGAAAGGAAATCAGCCACCACATTTTCTTTACCAGGCCGATCTATAATTGTGATATCAAATTCCTGCAGTAATAATAGCCATCTGGTAACTCTAGCATTTGTAACAGATTTTTTCATTAAATACTTAATAGCTGAGTGGTCAGTGTGCACAAAAGTAGAATAACCAGTGATATAATGTCGAAATTTATTAATGGCATAAATTACTGCAAGAAACTCCTTTTCGGTAACTGTATAATTAAGCTCAGCAAGGGTCATATTATTACTGATAAAGTAGATAGCATAAGGAAGATGATTCACCTCTTGTCCCAAGACAGCTCCAATTGCAGTGTCTGAAGCATCAGAAGATATATGAAAAGGGAGAGCCCAATCAGGCCCCCTCAAAATAGGAGCAGTAGATAACTGATGCTTGAGTTCTTCAAAAGCTTTCTGACAAGAATTAGTCCATTTAAATTCAGCATTTTTCATAAGGAACACAAATAATGGAGAAGCTATCTTAGAAAAATCTTTAATAAATCTTCTGTAGTATCTAGCATGTCCTAGAAAAATTCTCACATCAGTTTGTGTTTTAGGAACAGAAATATTCTGAATGACCAATATTTTAGATGGATCTACCTGAATACCTTGAGATGAAATAAAATGTCCAAGCACTACTCCTTCACTCATCATCATATGACATTTTTCAGTACTTAGGGAGAGGTGAGCTTGTATAAATCGTTTAAGTACCTTCTCAAGATTTTGTAATGCATATTCAAAAGACACACCATAAGGAGTAAAATCATCCATAAATATTTCCATAGAGTCATTCAGCATATCAGAAAAAATTCCTATAACAGCCCTCTGAAAAGTTGTTGGTGCATTACATAGCCCAAATGGAAGAACTTTATAAGCAAAAGTTCCCCAAGGGCTAGTGAAAGTGGTCTTGTCTTGGTCTTGGGGTGCAATTCTAATCTGATTATACCCACTGAATCCATCTAGAAAAGAAAAGAATTTCTTCCCTGCCAAACTATCCAACACCTGATCAATGAAGGGTAAAGGAAAGTGATCCTTTTGAGTAGTTTTGTTCAAGGCTCTGTAGTCAACACATACTCTCCATCTCCCGTTTTTCTTAGGGACAATTACCAATGGGGAAACCCATTCACTGTCAGATATGGGGTATATAAATCCTGCATTAAGCAATTTCTGAAGTTCTTCTTTAACAATTTCTCGTAAATTAGGGTTCATTCGTATTTGGGGTTGATAGACTGGGAGGCATCCCTCTTTAATGTAAATTCGGTGAGTACATAGTTCAGAAGAGATCCCTTTCATATCTGTGTAATCCAATGCAAATGCTTCCTTATTTTCATGCAATAACTTCATTAACTGCTGTGTTTCAGCAACTGTTAGATCAGGATTTATGTTTAATGTCTTGCCAGGTTCAATTTCAACTGTTATGCTTTTAGATGAGATGGTGGTTAATGTCTGAGATAAGTCTTCAGATTCAATCTTTTCTTGGGTATCTATTTCAAAAATTGCAGTCAATTGATTGTGTGTTTCAGCAATTACAGAAGAAGGTTCACAAATAAAATTATTAACTATTTCATCCTCTGTATTGTCTTTAAGAGTTAAAGCTTGTCCAATAGTTAGAATAGGCTGAACAACATTATCATCATAATCCATCCACATAGAATCTTAATTATTAATTGTGGGTGTAGCATGAGGATAAAGAGTAAGCTGTTTGGTTTCATAACCATTAGAAATTGTCATTGAACCAGATCTGCAACTGATAAAGGCATCAGTTGTGGCCAGCCATGGCCTTCCTAGAATTAAGGGGTGTCCCCCCAGCTTTGTTTTAGTCTGCAATACAACAAAGTCAGCTGGGTAATTCCAGGATTCAACTGAGATAAGTAGATCTTCAACAACTCCTTCAGGTTTAATTGTAGAACGGTCAGCCAACTCTAGAATGGTGGGTGTATCTCTGATTGTGTTATTCAACTGTAACATTTGTGAAGTTTCAAGAGTCATTATGTTTATTGCAGCACCTAAATCTACCAGAACTTGAGGAATCATTGTTTTACCAATCTGAACTGTCACGGTAGGATGGCCGGGATCACCATATTTCACAGGAGGGGTTTTTCCGGACATTAATGCAGATAAGTCACCCATCACATGTACTGTAAGGGGATCTTTAGTTTTCCTACCAGTTTTCTTAACACAAATATCCCTTATTGTTCTGGCATAAATTGGTACATCTCTTAATGCTTGTAAAAGTGGAATTTTAACATACAAATTTTGCATTCCCCTAAAATATTAAAAACAGGTGTTTCAGGCGTTCTAGTTAAAACCAAATGCTCGGGGAATGGTGGTTCTGTTATTTCAACACTCTTGTTAGAAGGTGGTTTTGATTTCTTATGTTTCTCAGTTTCGTCTTTATCAGAATCAGAAGAAGTTATGTCATCAATAATAGGCTCTACTATTTTCCCAGATCTTAAATGAATATCATTACATTGCATAGTAGGAAATATAGACTGATTCTGAATATCAATGACTTGCACAACTTTATTATTGGGGTTAGGATTTGGTTGCACAGGTAGCTAGGGTCTCATCTGGTTATTTGGCGGAGCATTTGATGGCAGAGGAAGTGGTTGTTGGAATTGAGGCAATTGATTTAGATACGGGGGTTGTTGGCTTCTCCAATTTGAATTCCAAGGGTTAAAAGAAGATGGCTACTGTGGAGGCCAAGGAGTCCACATTGTAGGATCAACAAAGGGAGGGTTTGGTTGCTGCATGGGTGGGAAATTCATTTGATTAAAGGGTGGGTATTGCATTTGATTAAAGGGAGGGTAATTTGTTTGACCGAAAGCAGAATAATTATTCCAATGATTAAATGGCATACTAGAGTTCATACCTTGTCCTTTTGGTTGCCATTGTCTTCTTTGAGTTAACAGGTAAACTGCTTCAGCTTCTTCCTCCGTTGGCTGCAATGCTGCCTTTATTCCTGGTAGAGATGGACATTGTTTTGTTTCATGATCTTTCTCACAAAGGGTGAAAATTGGTATTTTGTCCAATGGGCATTCCCTTAGTGGATGTTTGTCTCTGCACTTCGGGCAAAGACAGCCAGAGTTGCTTCTGCTTCAGCCTGCTTCTTCTTAACCTGCAAAGTGTCAATTTGTGAAGCAAAAGAACTTAACATCTCAGTTTTAAATTCTTCAAGTAAATTACCTATTTCAGCTCTTGTTGCTCCCCCACTGGCTAATTTCTGCACTCTTGAATAGGTGGGATCTCTATTACTTACTCTGTTCCTTGCAGCTCCCCTTGAACACCTCTTAGAAAGTTCAACAATCTCATCATATGATTCCTTAGATATATCTCCCTTGCCAAGCATGTTTAACATGTCTAAAAAATCATCCCTTAAACCTCTAAGTAATATTGTTTTGTGAATTTCCTTACTTATATTCGGATGATCAGATCTCTGTATATTGTACTGCAGCCTTTCTACATAGTCCTCCAGATTCTCGTCCGGCTTTTGTGCCATATTGAATAGTTCATCCTTCTTCTCTCTCGTCCAGCAATAGTCTTGATATTTAAGCAGAAATTTCTGTTTCATCTACTCCCAAGTTGTGATTACCTGACTCCCAAGGCTCATGAACCATCTTAAAGCATTTCCTTTTAAGGTTGCTGGAAACAGTTTCAACTTTTGAGCATTAGTAACATAATCATAACTTCTGCATAATATATCAAATTCAAAAAGAAATTCATCTGGATCTTCAGAGGATAAACCATGAAAGTTAGGTAAAGCAGACAATGGAATGTTTTTCATAGGAGTTGTTCCTATAGGGAGATCACTGATAGGAAATCCCAAGGTAGAGAGAGAATTTTCATCCTTTCCTTCTCCTTCAGGATCTACATGTCCTCCACCGAAGAAACCTTCATTGTTTCCTTCCATTTTCTGTTCTCCTACTGCACTTGCTCGATCGTCAAGATCTTCTACTGGCTCTTCAATGTTCTCCACTGGTCGTCCAACACTCTCTATTATTTCCTCAATGTGCTCTGTTGTTTCGCTAGCACTTTCTTCTAACTCTCCAGCACTGACTGCTGGTTCTTTAATCACTGGCTCCTCTATATTTTCAGGACCCACAACTTCCTCTGTTTTGTAATCTAATTGAGGGGAGTGCTGAAGTTTTGGTCTTCGAGAACTTAATCTCTGTGATGATTCAGCCTTTGATACAATCTCATCAATGAAAGTCTTTCTTCCTCCCCTTCCTTTGCCTTTGCCACCTGTGGGGTTAGTTTTCTTCTAGTTTCTGCATCCTCTCATAAAATCTGCACATTTAAAAGAAAATATTAATGCTTTTGAAATCTATAATTTCCTTCCCCGGCAACGGCGCCAAAATGTTGGTCGCTTTAATTGTTTTCACAATTCAAGCTCTACATAAATTGTCAACCCGAGGAAGTCTGTTTATTCCAACGACAATCACGCACTGGATATGCTCAATTTCAAAAGCAAAAACAATGTTGTAGTAAAAAGACACATAATTACCAATCATACAAATCTAATTATCCACACTTTGTTTAATCAAAGCTGAAGTTACTTATGTTATAGCAGAAGTAATTCCTATATTGCAGTTTAGAGTCCAAACAAAGAGAAATCAATCTGCAAGAAAGGAAACCAATCAACCATAACACGAACAGGACCCTATTCCTTTAAATAGGAACTTCAGCACCTGCTGCCTGACACTAATCACTCTGTAGAAAAGATAACCCAAGAGAACAGGACCCTATTCCCATGAACAGGAACCTCCAGCACCTGTCTCCTGTTTCTAATCACACTGCAGGAAAAGAAAGGCAATCAATGGAAGCAGGACCCTATTCCTTTGTACAGGAACCTTCAGCACCTACTTCCCAGCATCATACATTCAAACAAATAACAGAAATAGATCTCTTAGGAATGAATGCACTAAACACATGCAGTGTTAAGGAAACAGAATACTCAATAAACTACAGAACTGTGTAACTGGTGTCTCAGCAAACAGAATTAAAGTAAAGTGCGAATAGCATAAAGAAATTAAATAAACTACAGGGACAGTCAGGCGAATCTTGTGAGGAAGGCAAGCCCTTTCCCTCTCACAAGATTCCCCAGGGAAATAATTAAATTGGAGCGCTCAAAAGGAAATTTTATTCATCTGTCAAAAGAAATGATACATTACAAAATGGAGTCTAGCTCCAGTTCTCTCAAACAACGTTCTCCTGTAGCTTTCAAACTCGAACTCCTTTCTAATGATGATGTCTCCTCTTTTTAAAGAGGAGACATCTCTTACAATTACATGAGAGCAAATCTACATTTATCCCGAATCTGTTCTTCTTTCTTAAAATAGGCTATTATGTTCTTCCATAAAAAGATATTGTTACAACAGATACCAAAAGAGTACTATCTTCAGAATAATCCGTGTAACCACGTCTTCATGTTGTTGCCATTGTTCCAAAAAATACTCTTCCAGAATCGCAAATTACGGATAGTGACGGAATTTGCGTGTCTACTGGTTGTTTCGGCAACAAAGTCGACTTTTTCAGCAATGGAGTCGACTGTTTCAGCAACGGTCGTTTGTTCCAGCACAACATATAACTTATCTGCGATCTTTTAGACTTATGTTAGCAACAATCTACTTCGATTAATGATAAAATATAAGAGTAATATGGAATTATATGTAAACAGATTAAACATATAATAAAGAAGAGGATTTTATATACCTCTAGATAAAGTGAATGAAAATGATGATGGAATCCTTTTTAAACATGGTTATAAACGTAAGGTGGTGTCAAAATATATAGTAAAAATGATACATAGTGAGGTCTTAACAATGGCTAGGTTCATATTTTCACATTTCTCTTCAAGTTGTTTCATCAAATTCTTCTTTGAAATGACTTTCCTTATTTCAAGTATTGTCTCTGTCCTATCAGTGATTTCTATTTCTTCCAACTGCTACTTGTTTTTCCTGTTGAGAAACTTGATCAATTCTATGGCTTGCTCAGGTCTGTCACCTAGCTCATATTTTGTTTTCTGAATCTCTGCTTATGCTGCCTTCAGTAAATATTTTTTATTCATAGATTGATTGGATTGAGGGCGACACATCATTGATGGCTTCAAAGATTTTATTCCATAACTGGTTTTTCACATATGACATTGACTCTTTTAAGGTTAAATCTTTTTGTAGTTTCTTCAGTTCTTCATTTAACCTATTAGCCCTTTTCTCATGAGTTTTGGCATTTATTTGGGCTAGTTTCTTTGTATCTTCAAGATTGTCTATCACTTTCTTTAATTTGTTAATCTCATTTGTTTGAAGTGACATTTCTTCCATGGCTTTTACTAGTTTACTAACCTCATCTGAATGTTGAGCTACTGTAGTAGATGATTTTGTAGCTGAAGTTGTGGATGATGTCACTGACACTACAGTAGCCAGTGGTACTTTTGGTGCCAACTCTTCTGCTAGAGTTGAAGGCACAATTGTAGTAACCATGAGAATTACTGAAGGAACTTCCTGTGCTTTTGTAGTTTCCCTTTCATGGACAGGCTTGTCCATTTGAATTTCCATTTCTTTGATCTATCTTATTAACTGAAAAATTAAGTTCATCATGTCATCTTTCCGAGTCTGTTCTTGTACAATTTCTTTGGCTTGAGGATGTTCAGTTGATGGAAGCTTGAGTTGTTTCCCTAATGCTACAATATCAGCATTCTTTTTCTTTACTAACTCTTATGCAGCTTTGACTTTTGCAGGATTATATCCAACTTGAATGACTAAATCTTCTAAAGATTTAATCCTAAGATGTTTAGCATAGGAAGAAGCTTTGTCCACTTTCATTTGATCTCTCATGTTTATGATTGTATTCTAAATTTTTTCGACACTCATAGCTTGGTTGTAATGGTAGAATATAACATGTTTGAAATTTTCCTATGAAATTATATTTGATCTAGTGCATGAATATTTTATGTTGGCAATTCTAGATCAACTTTCTTGTAGTCTGAAATTGTCTTTGGAGTCTTCACTGTAGGTTGGAGCACTGACATAATCAACTTTTTATTTGAATAGTCAAAAGCTGATAAAATTTTGTTTTGAACACCTGGTGTTTGTTTCAAATATTGAGATTAAATCTCATTTTTGATCTCTTTATTATTTGTCTTACTCTGTTTATATTTTTCCCTGATATCAAGATCTTTTTCCCCTGTTGTCTGTGAGGAGGATGCCTCCATATTCTAATGTTTCTCTACCACCTGTGTATTTGTATTATCAAGATTTATTTCATTAAAATTCTCTGTGACTGTTGCATTTGTAATGACTGTAGCAGCATCTGTATTTGTTACTGGGATGTCTGTGTCTTCTACCTCAATAGTCACTTTCTCTTTATCCAATGGATTGATCTTAGGCTTTTTATTGTATCTTAATTTGAACCTAGTTTCAGTTGTTGTCTCAGCAATGTATGTTCCTTCTTCTCTGACTCTTTAAGTAGCATTTTCTCTTTGATCTACAATTTGTAAGGTGTGACTAGTATCACTCTGTTTAACTGCATCTACCAAAGTGTTTTCTACCCATTCAGTTTGATTGACATACTTTTCAATCTCTGGTTTTTTCTCATGAATGTAAGGTGTTAGTTTGCACTTAACCCTCATTTTGCTTAATATTCCTTGTGGATCATAGTTCCATGAGAAACTTTCTTCAAATCTATACTCAAGTAACTATTTGGTTGCTTTTGTCTCTACGTCTCTGTGATTACAAATAAAGGGTCCCACCTGATTCTTCAACTTAAATTTTGTTTTCTTCTTAGCTGCTAGGAAGTTGATAGAATCATAATTTAATATTTTCCCGATTTTGGTACATATTTATGTAGTTTTTAGGGTAGAAGATTAGACCCAAAAACTCTTATTTCTGTGTGTTTTTCATATAAATACTAATCTCCAGTTCTAGTTTGCTCTGATAGCTGTAGAACTTTCTTCATTTCATCACTGATCCTTGGCTATTTAGTATTTGTCAACATGTTTATCAATGGATGAACAAATAATTCTAAAAAATATGCATAATTAAACTCTATGGAATCTTTTCTAATCAAAGATGTCCAAAAAATAACTGAAAATGGATTTTCTTCTATATCAAGTTTCTCGAGGGTTATAGGAAACTTATCTGCTTGAAAATACAAGAACATGGAAGAGAAAGGATGTATATATAAACACTCCTTCAGTTGGAAATTTAACAACCTGATCATGGATATTATCAACAATGTATTCAGCATAGTTGAAAATGACAGAAGGAGGTTGTCCTGGTGCAAAAGTAGATAGGAAACCTAGGATTGATTTATCTGTATGCTCATCTATAAAGTATCCTAGGAAGAATGATAACATGGAAATGTCATGCCTTGAACATTTTGGAAATTTTGAAGTAAAATATGGAGGGTTGATTTGTGGAATTTCCACATGTAAAGGCATGAACACTTGGAAGATCTGAAATCTTTTGGGAAAATGAAGGCCAATGTACAACTTTTTAAGTGCTTCTATTGACAAAGGAACTACTTTAGGATCAGGTTTGAGCTGTAACATCTGGTTTATGGACTCAACAATAATTGTAAAAAATATTTCTTTGTTTGCATTCACTATTTCTCTTTGTTCAGGTACATAATAGTTCTGACACAACCTAATAACCTCTGGACATGGATGAGTGACTGGAACAACATATTTGGGCAGATTTGATTTCCAAATTTGAACTTCTTCCACCTAATCTATGAAATTTTCAAAGCTCCAGTTGTGAAGGTCTAACAAATTGAATTCTTGTATTGGATCTGCTATTTTGTAGTCCACATCTGCTAAGGGGGTGTGTTCAATGTCCACAATAGGAGGTTGTAGAGGATTCACAATGATTGCAGTCTTCGAGAACATAGTTGGAGTGGATTTTGGCATTTTTAGGCTTTCTGGATTACTAAAACTCCATTTTTAGGCTTTCTAGATTCTTCTATAAGATTAAATGGTTTACCAAAGTATTTCTTGACTTTGACAGAGGTTATTGGATGAAAATAGGTATAACTTGTTTTTTTCCTTGGGTTTCAACTTTAATTTTAATTTCAAACTATACTACAGACTTTCACAGGTTTATAAAATAAGAAACGGGGGTTTCTTATGCTTTTTCCAGTGAATATTGGACTAAAATTTGATTCAATAAGGGGGCAATGTTGGAAAAATACTGAGAGGGAGGGGTGAATCAGTATTTAGAGCTGACCGATAATTTTTATTTTTCCTTTCTTTAAAACCATATGTTACATTACTGCATCCAACTTGTATGTCCAGAGATTTTATTCTATCTTTACTTAGATCATTGCATCATTCATAAGCAATAAGTATGAACAGAATTAACAGAACAAAATATAAGAAACACATATGAACACCAGGATTTAAGGTGGAAACCCAATTCGGGAGAAAACCACCGTTGCTGTAATCTCTGTCTTCAATATTTATTATAGAGAAAATATTTTACAACAATGTACTGGCACAGTCTCATACCAGCACACAGGCACCCACCTGCAGAAGGGTACAACCTTCTCTCGTTTACCAGCCTCTCCTGGAAGGGAGCTACTACCCCCTGCTCTCGTTTACCAGCTACCACTGGAAGGGAGCTACAACCCCCTCACTGAAGGCTTTGACCCTCAGCACCACTATGGAACACGTTTCATCAATTTTATACTGGATCCAACAGCTTTCACATACCTTGCAAACCACCAGATTTATTCATTTTCTTCAGTAGAAATGCATCAGTTCTTCATGATTTTGTCAATCGATCAAACCAGAGATTCATCATCATCAGATCATTATATCCATGGGTGCATCATAGATTCAGATTTATCAATTAAGAACAGAGTTCGTCCATGCAGATATTTCTTAGAGAAATTTTGTCATTCACCACCCCTACGCATCCCCGACGTTCTCTATTTCTCTTCTCCTTATATAATTTTGCCTTTTGTAAAACCATGAGTCAAAACCATGAACCGCTAATGGTATTCCTTTGTTAGAATTCCCTTTATTTTATCCCACGGGGCTCTTTGATTTCTTTTTAATTTATTTATTCCAATGGGGAAATTCAAATTATCTATGTGCGCCAAGCCTTTAACCCAATGTTTAACCCTTCATATTTTATAAACAATATCCAACAATTTTTCATATTGCAAGTGTCTTGTTGATGTGGTGAGTTCCGCAAGCGGAATAGACATACATCACAATTGTTTTGTATTAATAATTGCCCTCCACTTTAAGATGAGGCCCGTGCGTCCATAGACCACGTGGCACTTTGTAATACAATCGCAACAACTTTACGTTAACAATCGCCCTCCACCTTAAGCCTTTGGTCTTATATTACAATCCAATCCACAATAAATCGAATCACAACCTCTAATATATGAAAGGGTCGGGCCCCACATCCGACGGTGGGCAACACGTCGCATCGGCCATTCAAACATAAGGCGGAACACTTTGAAACTTGCGATGTGAGATATGCGATATTGCGATGGCAACACATATTACGATGGCGCGATGGTGCAATTGCATCGCAACTTAACGGCGAAACATATAATTATAACATGTGACATGTGATTTGCGATTTTTGATTTGCGATAGGCACTTAAGTGGTAGGGACCACTTGTCCTCTCCTTTTCAGAAAATTAAAGAACTTCCGCTGTTTTATTCAATTTTCTTCATACTTGGTTGTTGAGGGCTTAAACGCCTGAAATGATTGTCTTGAATAACTTTGCTCCTCCATAAATTAGATCTACGGGAATATCTTCATTCCTCCTGCAAAAATGACTTCGCGCATAACCATAATCAACTCTCCTCTGTAAATTGTAGCTGCAGCCCATGATAATTAATTCACCCTTACATTTCTCCCAACCTTCTTGAATACATGTTGCTGTACACCAAAACTCTGATGCGCCTTTGTATTCTTTTCTCCTACTCTGTCTCTGTTCCTTGACTGATACTACTCTCTGTAAATGCACTCTTCCTCTGTTCTTCTCTGCTACTTTTCCATACTTTTCCAATTCCTTTGCCATCAATGACAACATTTCCAACAGGCAAAGGGTTGGGGTTACCTGCAGAGGATTTTTGGGCAATTTCGGAGTCGTTCAAAGTCTGTAAAGGCTAAAATAAACTCAATTTTCTCCTTTAAACTGAATGCAGTATTTAAAACAAGGTCTTGTCAAAATTTTGACAGGGTTTTAGCTCTTTTTCGGGGAACTAGAAGTTTTATTGGAGTAAATAAGCTCTCTACTGTATTTAATTCCTTCAGAAAATTCTTTTCAAATGATAACAGGTTTGTTTTTCTTGGAAAATTCCTGTTTGTTCAGGTATAGGTCTTTTCAATAGTTTCTGAATTGTTTTGATAGGTTCCTAGTACCTTTTGAAGGTTTCTGGAAACTTTTTGAAGTCTTTTGGCTACAAATACAGGTTTTTGCAGGTTCTGGGTTTTAAAACAAAGCACAGGCTTAATTTTCTGAGTTAGGAGGATGCATACAGTGAAATAGTGCAGAAAAATTACTTAATGGCACAACTCAGAAGTTTATTAAGCATTTTTTAGGTTTAGAATAGCCTGCAATTAATGGCAGTCACATCGAGTTAAATTGTGGTTTTGAGTTTTCGAAGGCGAAAACTGCAAGTGGTTATCGCGTAGGAAATAATTGGTAAATGGTTTTGGTTGGATCGGATGCGATCCAATAAGGCTCAACCGCGTGGAGGAGAGAGAAAGAGGTGAAACCACCTATTTCGCATGGTTTGAAACAAGTTATGATCGCGAAACTTAATTTGTGATATGGCCTTTGGATCGTCAGATTTGGGAGGGTCAATGCGAACGACTGAGATTAGTTCTGTTGGAAATTGGGTTCAACGCTCCCCATGTGTTTCACGACATGGACTAACCGCCTCTCGTGGATCCTAACTCTGGCGATTGTAGCGGAGACTAACACCTGAGGATTTTGGTCTAACGGAAATCATGATTCCAACAAGTGGTATCAGAGAGACAGTTCTCGAGTTTGAAACTCACCCGGCTTGCGTCAGGGGGGAGATTGTTGGACATTGGGTTCAACACTCCCCGTGTGTTTCATGACATGGACTAACTGCCTCTCGTGGATCCTAACTCTAGTGATTGTAGCGGAGACTAACCCCTGTGGTTTTGGTCTAACGACAATCGTGATTCCAACAAGTTCTTGAGTTTCTCGGTGGCAGGAGGTGGGGTTTGGGGTTTGTTAATGCGGCAAGGTTAATGAAATGTATTAAAACATAGTTTAAAATTCATAAAATGATGTTTTGTTTTATTTATATTGTGGGGTAATGTTATAAAAACATTAACCAATGTTTTTATAATCAATGGTGCGGGATGTATTATATGGTAAATAAAACCTTTTTACGTGTTTTAAAACCATAGGGCGACATTAAATTATATAATATGTTTAAACATATGGGAAAGAGTGGGGGTTATTTAGCATTTGGGATAAATAAACATAGGTTTTAACTTCAAATAAGTGGGTTTTGGGGTATTTAATATATAAAGAAATTAATATATACGGGAATGGTTGTTTTATAAGGATTTAATATCTTAGGTTAGAGGTTAATATGAAATGGAAAATGTAATGAACGAGATGAATTAAAATACATAGGTTTAAACTAAGTAAAGTGTAAAATAGGTCATTTAAGCATAATTTGTCCCATTTTGATTTTTTACACATAGACTTAGGATAAAATGTATTTTGTAGGTTTTTGAGTGTTTTTTGAATGAAAATGAAATGAATTAAGTAGGGTTTTTACTTTCACTAAGAAAAAAATGTATTTTTCTTAGGAGAGGGATCATATTTTTGGAAAAGGGTGAATATGATGATGAAATGGGTTTTATGTAGGGAATCTAATATTTTTAACCAATCAGTTATTGAGCCTTGGGTCTGGTCCCAACAGAAGTCAGAGAAATTCTCTGAGCCTTTTAACTGAAGGTTTAGAATACTGGATCATTGTGGGGGAGGGGAAATTAGTTATTTTTGCCTGATGATGCTTTATTACATGTCTTTCACAACTGCTTTCTACCTACCCATCATTATTTCTAACATTTTTTACTTCATTTGCATGGGTGCATTTAAGCTTGCAACCCTAAATCCATTTTTGTTTCAAAATATAAGAACTATCTAACTCTAACCTTATTTCATCCGAGGGCTCAGATTAAACTGTTGAGCTCCTCATTTATTCTCTAACTATCTACTGATTTGTCAAGTTTAAACTGTTTAACATATCTTTATTCTCTATCTAAAACATGAAATTCAAAGCATGAAAAGTTAAGATTAAACTATTTAATTGATCATGGATTATGGCATTTATGACAATCTGTACATAATCATTATTCTTGCAGTAAAAGTAAATAGTAGTGGCATTTGGAATTGCTCACTTTCATGTCTTATTTTATCTCTGTTTTTCTCTTGGGGACCATCTTTATTCTTTTTTTGATCTTTTCTTTTCTAATTCCTTTGATATTTCTTTAGGACTTTTTACCCTCTTTTCATTTTTTTATTATTTTCAAATATGGGAAAATAACTTGCAGAAAGAAAGGTATGTACATATTTACAAGACTAATCATAGTCAAGTCAAAAATTATGAATCCTATTATTATAGGACCCTAACAATTTGAACACAAAAAAAAATAAAAATAAAAAAAAATAAAGGGTGAAATAAGGGAAAGGATTCCTACACAAAGAGGTGAAACAAGCAACCCCTCCACGATACTATCTAGGCTCATTGACAATGAAGCAATGTTTGTGTTCCTGAAGTGACTCTGTCAAGGTACTTTCCAGACCTACTAGCAGCGGAGAAACACCAAAGATGAAAAATATAACTCTAACAATTTAATTTAGCTTTCCACTTAAATACTCCCCATCGCCAATCGAAACAACTCAGTTTGACTTGGCTTGGTTTGTCATGTGTCATTGTTGAAGAGAATGGATGGCACCATGTATTTAACTTGGACTAAGTGAGGAAGCTATGAAAATCAATGGATTGAACAATACTTTTGAAAGGGTGAAACTAGTTTTGCATGAGACAATATTCATTCAAAGAGCTAGTGTCCTACCAGTGTGTCGTCAAGTTTTGTAGTGGCTACAACCACCCTCCAATTTTTTTCCTTTGCTTATATTTTGGAGCCTAAACTTCTTATAACATGAGATTATATTTCACTTTTATTAGGTACTCATGTTATGATTCATTTTTATCCTTTATATATGCTTGTTTTCACTTTCTTTTCACTTATTCAATTTTCCTAAGTCACAAGCTAACCTCATGTCTAAGTCTTGCACAACAGTTCTGGGCTTGCCTCCAAAAACTGCACAATCCATGAGGGCAAGCAACCTTGATGACTGGAAATGTGCAGTCATGACTGGAATTCATCCTTGAGCTTGGAAATTGCACATTCATGATAGACAACCCAACATTGAGCCAAAAAACTGTGCATTCCCTCACTGAGCTCAGAAACTACGCAGTGCATTGAGCCTGGAAGTTGCCTAGTTCCCAAAATTGTGCAATCTTTCCTAGTGATATGCATGGAAGTTTTTTTTTTTGAAAAAGTAGAAAAACTGAAAAATAAAAAGACATCCCTAAAATATAGGGATCTATTTTTAGTAACCTGAAGGAGGCACACTTGATATTTTTGGAAATTTTCACCATGTGTTTATTTTTCCTTGATTTTTGCCATGCACCTCCTAATCCCTAATTTTCTAAAATTTATTTAATTGATGCCCCTAGAGCTCATTTACACACTTAATCTTGGAGCTCTAGCATTCCCGAGGAGATCAAGGAACCTTTGGTGTGATCGTCGTCATTTTCCCGGGTGAGTTTTGCATTTATCGTTTTTTATGCTTTTTATGTTGCTTTTTTCCATTTGGCTTGTGTGAGTGTTTTTTTTCTTATTTCTTTGCATGCCCGTTGGTGTTTCCAATTTATTTATATTGTAGAATTTTTTTTTCAAGTTTTCGTTTTCCTTTCACAAGTTTCATATTAGTTTCTTCATTTTTGCACCAATGGTCGTCGTTGCGGCGAATCTCCTCACTGATTTGGCTTTCTTCCCATTTACTTAGCTTCTGCATTCAATAAGTATTGTTTCATTTACACTTAGTCATATTTTCACTCAAGCCATCACCATCTCTCTAATTTTCTCATTTTCCACACTTCCCTTAGGCAGATGTGCCATTTCCTTGGTTTGATTTTACTTTTCCCAATTGGGCACTGTGAAATATAGAGGCTCAAGATGATTGCTTTTCCTTTGGAAATGTGTAGTGCATAGTATAGGCTAGCCCAACTATGCAATGTGTAGCTCCATGGTTCAGCCTGCATCCCTGGTCACTAAGACTATGTAATGTGCAGTCTCTCCTAGCTCATTGCCCAAGCTGAACTTCACATTGCGCAGTATCAGTCCTCAAGATTCAACCCTAACTGCTGGAACTGCACAATGTGTAATTCCCTCGGGCATTCATACCCTCCTCCCAGTGAAAATTTTGCAATCCTTCTTGTCAGATGCCTAGTTTCTTTCTTAAAACTAATGTTTCATTTTTCTCTCCCATAGGTACAGCAGTTGTTGAGCACTTCTCCAAAATTCATGGTTACAATGGCACCCAAGAGATATGCCTCAAAAGAAACTACTGAAAGTAGTTATAGGGAAGCAGTTGAGAAATTTCTGGTTAACTTGCCAGTATATGTAGACACTCATTTGTTTATAGAAAAGGGATCCAAACTCGCATGGCCACATATTAAAGATGATTTCACAAAAGAATTTAAGGAATACTTAGAGGGCCAACAGGTTTATCTGAGCATCAAGCAGTTAGGACTATATAGGGTTGCATCTAGGTACCCAACCTTCCTGCGTGTGGATGTGATCAACTTGGTTGTCTCACACACTGATGAGAAAACCATGACATTAAGTAAAACCAATGGACATAAGCTTGCTACATTTCTAAAAACATATTTCAACATATGTATCATTTTCCTAAGCCAATGAATATCATGGACTCATTATTTTATGCAACCCACAGTTATGCGAACACAAATGATATCATCAAGAGTTGGGTGAAGGAGCCATCAAAATTTAGACAGACACCCACCCACATGTACAAGACAAGGTCTCTCAGGAAGGCCTACCATATTTTTGTCACCCTAACTTGCAGAATGTATGGCTCACCAAGTACAGAGACCTTTCCTAAAGGGTTGGCTATCTTATTGAACCATGTGGTGAAAGAGGGGAAGTCGTCAACTTGTCAGACATTTTGGCTTATCAGCTAATATCCCATGTAGCACAAGCCTGGGATCCTCCCAAGGGCGAGCAAGCAAGGTTATATATGTGTACATACATACTAGATGTGATATGTGCACATAATAAGTTTCATGGAATGAAATGGATGTGGACACTGAGAGAAATTGTCTTGCATATCTACTGCAAGATGCTATCTGATTGTAGCCATAGAGGAGTTATGGAGTAGCTAACTGATCACTTCATTATCCCTCTTTACATGCTTATATTTTAGGAGGACCCACCTTGCATGTCACAAAGAGATATGGAGGCGATATTAGAGATTGCAGATTGGTTCTCCTTACCAAATGGAACATTGATCAGAGTGTTTGGTGGGTAGAATCCGCCACATATTTTGCCAAGATATGCCACCGAAAAACTTTTCATACAAGAGTATCGTACCATATAACCACAGGGTTGTCAGAAGCATTGTATAGGACAAAGAACACACCATGGCCCACTCTTCATTTTCAAATCAGATTGTACGAGATTAAGATCTCAAAGTTGCAAATACCAAATCAAAATCCATGGTGAAGTTTGAATTTAGTACAAAATACTTCAATTTGTACGATCTGACGGGGATTTTCAAGGACCATTGTGTGCGAATCTACTACAATTGGGTCATCGGGGAATATCGGTGGTCAGAGGAGGAACCATGAAATAATTGTTATAACTTCTCCAGACCCCATGAGTCGATCAATATAGTTGGGACTTCTCAAGTTGTCCCTCAGATGACAAAATTTCCACAAGAGATAACATCAGAAGACTGCAGTCGTATACATGATAAGGGAAAGAGGAAGGTTGTTGAAAGTTTAGACTCGAGGAACAAATATGGAAGATGCAAGAAGATCCTATCATTTAGCAAGAAGCTTTGGAAATGGAATCAAAGAGGAGGTAGAGGAAGCAAAGAGCAGAGCGGAGAAAGAGAGAGAAGCAAAGCTTGGAGGAAGAAAAAATAAGAGTGCCAAAGGCATAACAAGAGCTGAGGGAAGAATGAGAGGTGAGAAGACGAGAAAAATAGGAGAAGAAAAATTAGGAATAAGAAAGAAGGAAAGACACCATAGCAAAATGGATGGCATCCATACAGGTTGAAGAGTAGACACAGGATCAACCAGCAACATAAGGAGTGAACGAATAGTTGCAAGATCAGGAGATTGAGCAGTTGATTGAAGTTGCATACATGGACCTGGGACCGGAGCCGCAAGATGAAGATGGTGACCTGAAGCCTAGCGCACCACAGGTCATTGTTCAAACTCCACCACCTCCAGCCACAAAGATAGCCCCGAGTGAGGAAGGGGAAATAGTTCCCCTTGATGATGATCTGGTGATGGATGTGTACAATATGTCATTTAATGAACTACATTAGAAGATTGTATAAGCATGAAGAAATAACTTCCTAGATGATCATGCATCACTTTCATTCATGAGAGAAACAATGATAGTAGGAGACACGAGCTAGAATCCAATCATTATTGTTGATGCCAACTTGGCCTTTGCAGGTGTACCGAGATCTAACACTCAGTATTTGTCAATTGAGAATAAGCAGTTAGTGCAGAATCTACAAGCATTCCAACAAGAGAATGAGCAGCTTCATACAACAACACAAAATGCATTGTTCACATAGGTTTACCTAGAGGAGATGAGAGAAGTGTTACTTGTTGAAGTATCCACACTTGGAGAACCTATGTGAGACCTTTATGAGGAGTTTGCGACTGTACATAAGGAAAATTTCCACCTACATGACTTGCAATAGTAGAGAAAAGAGCTTTTCGAGATCATTAAGAATGTACAAGCTTCCATCACTTCCATGCATGAGTCAAAAATGTGATACAAGTGGCATCACTTACATTGGTGAAGAAGATGAAGCCGCAAGTGGAGCTAGAGAAAGCACGAGTTTGGATGTTGATCCAGAATAATAAGTGGCTTGTCTCCTTCATCGAAAAAATTTAGGCCTCATATGTATGGATATATAGCAGTTTGGACTTCATGGTGAGAACCCATCGGATCCCATCAGTTGGTACACTCACTGAGCTCAAACACAAACAAAAAAATTGGAAGGATATAGCTCAGTACTTGAAGCAACTAGAGTAGATGACCATCGAGGAGGACTTGGAGCTGAATAGAAAGAACATGTTGACTTACATCAGTGACCCAGTTCATATCAGAACAATGTTTCTCCTAATTCAGAAAGAGGTGTATACCGGTTCCAAGACATTGTACCCATATCCTATGGAGGCAAGAGTTTGCTTCCAACTTGACACTATCTCGCAGTTTGAGGAGACCATCAAGCAGTACAATTCTCATTACTAGTATGTGACCGAGAGGCACCAAGTCAAATTTTCTCTGCTTGAGTTTGCCTCAACTCCAACATGATAGTGTTTTTTCTTGTCAAGTTGTTGAGTTGTCTCTACCCAATTTTTTCTTATATGGTTACAAGTGGAAAATTTTATTATTCGTAATTATTGTAAAAGTGATATTCCAAGTGTCCTTAATGGGATATGAAGAGTCATATGTAGCATTTTGAAGATTCATGAGGGTAGTCCAAGAGTCACAAAGGGGGCATGCCAAGAGTCACTCCCCTTTGTTATAAATATATCGTCATAACTCTTGTAACATGGTTTTGGGAGCCAAGCTTTTGGCTAGGCTTAGGCTTAGAGAGAGCTTGGGAGTTTTGTCTGAGCCTTGGCTTCTTCGTAATGTAGAGGGAGTATATTTCTTTGGAGGAGGAAGTTTTGTATACTTCACGTTCCACTATTGGGTCTAGTGGACTTTCAATTTTGTATGTATTATTGGAACTATCACTTTTAATAAAAATCAGATCTAGCACGCTTTCATGCATATAATGTGAATATAGTAAAAATGGTCTTATTGTATTTGCAATGTATGTCATTAACTTACACATATGATTATGAACTACTTTTTTTGAATTTGTATGTATCTTGTTGGATGTGTGTTGATGTGTTATAACCTCACCTTAACTTGTGGAATATTTCACTTGTTATTTCATGTGATGTATTTTCGCTCATGTGTTCCTTCTAAGTTGCGTACTATTATAGACTTCCAAGGGGCGCACTTTCCTTCCACTACAAGGAAAAGATCCTCTAGCGGAAGTTATAACGAAGGTTTTTAGTGTTGTAAAATTGGCCAAATTTGTCAAAAAAACATTTTCTACAACATTTGTTTTCGGTAACAAAGGTTTTGGTGGAGCTTCTAATGGAATTTCAACACAACTAAAAAAAACTAGGCGGTCGGAGGTTATTATGGATCTTTTTCTCATCGGTGCACTAATCAGGTGTCAACGCACCAGTGCATTTTACAGTGAACGCACCGATACTGTAAACCTACCAAGCATCGGGACGAAAAACAAATTTTGGATGCCCCAGGGCATTTAGCAACATCCCGGTGCATGTCAGCCAGACAATCACCCCGGGGCGGTCGATAGGTGCATGCATCGGGCCGTTAAGGTCTAAACCACACTTGGCACAATGTAGGTGATACAAAGCACCGGGTCATTCTAATTGGTATTGGTATTTGTGTGGTGCCCTTAGGCCATATCAATGCACCAATGCGTAGTATTATAAAAACATATCGGCGCGCAATATCACACAAACGCACTGATCGTTCTAATTGTTATTGGTATTTGTGTGGTGCCTATAGGCCGTAGAAGCACACCAGTGAGCAGTCTCACATAAACGCATCGATGTGCAGTATTGCACAAATGCACCGAGCGTTCTAATTGGTATTGGTATTTGTGTGGTGCCTATAGGTCGTAGAAATGCACCGGTGCGCATTAGCATACAATCGCACTGGTGCACATTAACTAACATGCGCCGATGTTCATTTGTATTTTTTAGAAACATCAACCTGTGATAGTGCAATTATTGTGATTTTTTAAAATTCATTATTCATCAAAAGTCAACACATATCTTATAACATTATTCATATCAATTAAATTTTTATTAGTGCATTTGAATGTGATGTTTGGATTAATTTGTTATATCATATCACAATTATTGTGATTTTTAAAAATTCATTATTCATCAAAAGTAGACACATATCTTATAACAGTATTCATATGAATTAAATTTTTATTAGTGCATTCGAATGTGATGTTCGGATTAATTTGTTATATCATATCATCAGATTTCACATCTCTTCATTATAATATTTAATCATCCATATATTTAATCAGTGGTGTTACATTTCACAACGAAAATGGAGAATGCAATGGAATAAATTAAAATGTATTTTATTATTATATATATAAGACACTCTTTGTCATACAAAATGGGACAGTTATTGGTATCCCTTTGTCTTTCAATTGGGACGCTATGCCCATCACATTAAACAAAATGTCTGATTTCACAAACAAATTTTTCAAAAAATACAACGCCTTGCTTTGATATCCAAACATAATGATCATCATTCTTCACTTGAACTGTTGTCACTGCTCGAGCTAATTCCACGATGGGTTATTTTGAGGAATATTTTTTTCATGGCATTGATTCTTTTCTTCTTCTTCACCTTCTGTTAGCGCTCAAATCTACCTTAGGCTGAAATAAGGTAAAACTCAAGGCTACATCAAACCACGCTTAGCCTCGTAGCTAGCCCTACGAGGACAGGAGAGGGCTCTCTCCGGGTCTATCTCGGAAAAAGGTCTTCAAAGGGGCTGAGATGACTTATAATGGATACTGATTTTAGGCTAGTAAATAGATAGGAAGGTTTGATTTAAATTTTTTGGGTTTTTGTTGGAGAAATGGGAAAAACAATTTTGGGCTCGGGGATGAGGCCAGATCTTTGCAAAATTCGAGTTTGGGAAGGCGAGGTAGGCGTAGTATGTATGCTTTGGACTGTGTGTATGGATGGATCAGAACGACAAGAGCTGAAGAGACAGGGAGAACATATTTCCCTCTGCAACAGCAAAAACATAAAATTAAACAAATTTAAAGGTATAATCAAACAATGGATTCAACCTCATTTACTCATTCATTTTAGTTTCAGAAGCATAAGAAGGGATGGCATACATTAAACATGAAATAAATTACAATAAACTGAGAGAAAACACCATCAAGAACCGAAAGCCACAAGAATCCCAACAGGTGCTGCAAAACCTCTGATCTTTCCTTAGCCAAAATATGAAAAATATGTACAATAGTGTGCCAAAAGTTTCCCAAGAATCCAACCTCTCCAACCTCTGAAAATGATTGAGAAATTACATCATATAGACCATCCTAACCCCTTCCCATGCCTCTAGGGGTCGAATTCCTCCTTCTAGGAGCAGTTTCAACTAATTCTAAACAAGGAGCTAGAATCTAGGCAGCCAAACCACTTGCCTCTAAAAGGAAGGAAACTGATTCTTACACTTGATTTTTACTTTTTAAGGAGTGAATTATCTAGAATAGGTAAAAGTGAGTCCAAGTTACATGCCAACCATAAAATTACATCAAGATAACTCAAAAATTACATCCACAAGCAAAACTATTCCACCTGGCCGAAATCCTGAGCTGGAAGGTGAAAAATTGACCAAAAATCTATATGCGTAGCGCGCCTGAGCTATATGCGTAGCGCGTCTTTCAGCCTGATTTTGGGGCACTTCCTGGAGTCCAAATTGAGCTCATGATAGCTCGTTGGAAATCCCTGGATGTTGGCTATCCAACCCAAGTGGAATTTTTCAATTTGGAGCTCATTTTCCCCTCCAAAAATTCATTCTCCCATAAGTACTTCCTGTTGGTGCAATAGGTGGCAGAAAGGTGGTTTTCATGGCGTTTTTGGGCCTTTTGATCATCCAGAACTTGATGAAATGCTTCGGCCATACTGGAGCATGCACAACTTACCATGAAAAACCCAAAAATATAAATTTTTCCTCCAGCAAGTGTCCCAATCATAAGCGAGTGCGTCGACGTGCTACTCGTATGGCTGAAAAATCTGTTTTGAGACAAAAATATTTCAAAATGACAAAAACTTCTCCAAATTTGCTCAAATTTGGAGCGAAGACCCTCCATCATGTATCATGCCCAGCCAACGAAGCCTCAGCCAAAATCTGAAGTGGATCAGGCCTCTTTCGCCGTTTCAGTATCCTCCTGGTGCATGCAGTTTCAGTGGTGAAAACGTTGTCTCTGTTGTGATGTGTCGATCTCTGTCATGGTGTCACAATGTGTATGAAAAGTATGCTCATATGGTTATGATGAAAACAAGAGTTTCAGTGTATGCCCAAATCCCAAATGTGTCACATGTGTATGAAAAGTGTTATAGGAAAGCCACAATGATAAGGGTTCTGTCAAATGAGTTTGAATGGACAACAGTCACTGCTTGACTACATGGGGTTTGACAAGAGAATAGGAAGGAGTATAAGGTGATGTAGAACAAAGAAACAACCCTTTGCAATGATAGTTAGGCTTCGTCAATGGAGAATGGGAAAAGTGAGTGTATGAAAGAATTGGGGAATGTGAACAAGTGATATGAGTGGTATTTTAGGATATAAGGAGAAAAGGGATTGACAATAATGAATGACAATATTTCAGTGATGAGAAATGAGCCACATGTGTGAAATGGACTTTGAACTAATTGGCACCAAAATCAAAATTTAACAATCAAACTCCAACCCTATAAGAGCCATTTTTAACAAGAGAGTAGGGTTTGTGTTCTTCAACATTCAAACTCTTACAACCAATCTTCAAACAACTCCAAACACTGACCAAAGATAATAGCAAGCTGATTTAAACTTACATGGGGCAAAGGAGACTGAGAGAATTTGAATTTTGAAGAGCAGTGGCAAAAATTTTGTGTTCTGGCCCAATGCGTAGCGCGCACTTTATATGCGTAGCGCGCTACATAGTGCATTTTGCAGGAGGCTTTTGGAGGCCTTCCCGGTGTCCAAATTGAGCGTGTGATAGCTCTTTGGAAATATATTAGAGTATAATTTCCAACCCAAGTAGAATTGTTCAATTTTGAGTTCATTTACCCTGTCAGAAATCAAATCTCCCAACACTACTACCTGCAGGTGCATCAATTCTCCTGAGGCAACGGTATTATTGACATTTCTCCAAAACCATTATACCTGTGTAAACATTGAAGGAGGTTTTTCTTCCTTTGCATAGTTTCTACAAAAACCTCTCTCAGTTTTCCAAAATTCATCTTTTATTTCTCTGAAACATCATTTGAGTGAAACCTATCCCGATGTGTGGAACAAGGGATTTGTCGAAATGAAGTGAAATGAAGGGGATAAGGAGCTTCTAAATTCTTGGGAAAATTTTGGGAAGTAGGGAGGTATGTTAGGAAGCAGGGGAAAGTGGAATCTTAGAGATTGAGTGAGGGGAAGGGGTCCAAAAGGGAAAAACACAGGCCTAGCCTAGAAAATTGCCAAGTTGTGGCAAGAAACTAGGGTTTGTGGAAAAATAAGGAATTTGGGGGATCTCAGTGATGGGAAGTGTTTAATAAGGTATATTAAGGATAGGGGAAGGTGTGTGAACATCAGGACACAAGTTTTTTCGATGATTTGACCATCCAAGAGAAATTACCTCCAAAACCCTAGGAGAGGGAAATGGACCTTACCTAGGCACAACTGAAGCATGAACAAGGCATAAAATGACTCAATGGAACTTGACATGATGATGAAAACCCTTTGAGTGATGATACACTCAGCTGAAAGGTGACATGAACCGACATTTGGACAACTTTGACAGGAGTAAAAGCAACCCCTAGACCTAATGCCTAGTGACCAAATTTTGCTTGAAGACTCTTTGAAATGAAAAAATTTGACCTTGACACCTTAAAATCACTTTGTAAGAGCATGTTTGATCACTGGAGGAAGGCTGCAAAGACTGACTCTAACATTGGCTCCAATGGGGATGGTAGCTCCTTGGAGGTGCCAAGAACGGCAGATCTTTGGGAGAGCAGACCAGTGCCTTATCCATTGGGCAATGGAATCAAAAACTCAAACTGAAATGCATGACTGAAAACTGATGATTTGACGACACAAAATGACTCTCACTCAACTAAAAACTGACTTGATACTTAAACACAACTGACAAACTGAAAAAGATGCTCAAAGTAGAGCTTATTCAATACAACCTACTCTAACAATTTCATTCATCACCTGATCAAGTGAAATGAAACAGCCAATGCAACCATGTAAGCATGTTGGCTGCTATCTTAATTCTCCGCAAGTGCTTTCTTATGAACAACGAGAAATAACTACTAAAAGGCAACTCCCATGGAAACTTTGAACCAAGTGGACTGCTGATAAACTTGCAAAGCACAAATTGACTGGATGACTGCAAGAATACTGCGAAAGGATCTTCATAAACATAGCTCTGGTCCAAGTAATCTTCATAGCTGGATATCAAGACTTCCCTCACATCTGTGTTGTGTTTCTTTGGTGATTGTAGCAAGCTATCAAAAGGATCCTGAAATTCATGAAAAACCAAACTCCGTTGCTGATTACAAACAAAACAAAAGTCTCCTTCATCAATCTCCTCATATGACTGCAAACCTTGATGAGGGCTTTGTAATGAAAAATCTGTTAAACAAGAGAATGAAGGCGACCTTTGAATAAGATTATCATCAATATTCTTTTCCGGCACATGTTTAGCTAATGAAGGAAAACTTTTACAGCAAACATCATCCAACACACGAGCAATAGGATCATCAAAAACTTGAGAAGACTGCTGCACTGTATCCCTTGAAACTATATGACATCCTACTGGTTGTTCATCTTTTCCTTGAGATATATTACGAAGATTCTGCCTTATAAACTGAAATGCTTCGAAACAAAAGGGTATAGAATATTCCTGCATCATCAAATCATGTATTTCATCTTCCACACCTTCATCTGTAATCTGACCTTCAATTTCATTTGGTGGCTGCAAATCTGATGTTACAGGCTACTCAAGAATTTCATTATCTGTCTCATCCTTAACATTAACACTGAGAGATTGCTGATTTCTTACGGGCTGCTCATTTGAAGATTTCCTATGCAATTTTTCTCTGAAAAACTGAAATGATTCAAAACAGAATGGTATGGAGTCACCTTGTATCATTTGATCACATGTACCAGCTTCGATGTCCTCATCTGCAACTTGAAAATCAATGGCTTTCGAGGGCTGCAAATCTGAATATGAGAAATCTTGAACAAGGTTTTCATTACCCTCAAGATGGTCCAGATCAAGGCTTGTTGGCAGTTGACTTCTGATTGCATGGAAATTGTCTCTGATGAACTGAAATGAATCAAAACAAAAAGGCAAAGATCCTTCACTTACTTCAAAATTTTCTGCACTTTCCTCATCATTGTCATAGCTGATATGCATCGGTTGATCACTGTACTCGAGCTGCTGAAAGTGAACTTCCTCCTCGCACGAACTAGCTGCTGATTCGTCTGCAAGATTAGCTTCTGTTTGGAGAACATAATCATCATCATACTAATCAAACTGAGGCAAATCATCAATATACAACACATCATCAAGCGTACATGTCATATCAATAGCTCTCTCTTCTTCAAGATGATCTATAAAGCAATCCCTATGACAACCAAAATAAGAAACAAAATGTTTTGGATCAGCAACTTGTTCTTGAATGTCATTTTCATTTTTTGCAGTCATTTTCCGCACCATCTCTTCTACTGCATTTATGAAAAGATCAATCTTTTCCTCTGAAGGTGTCAGTTGCTCTGAAACATTCTTCTTTTCTTCTTCCTTCAACCTTGCCCTCAAGATCAGCAAATGAGCCTCTACATTTACTACCTTGTTCTGCATTTCGTGAAGTGTTGCAATATTCTTTTCTCTCAGCTGAAACTCCATTTCCGAATCAAAGGCACCTGGGTAGTGCAAGAGAGCAGATCTAGGAGAAGGTCTTATATCAACTGGCATCGAAAAATATACTTGGTTAAATCTAGCAGAAAATTGTTGTACTGTCTCCCCTGGCAATCTTTTCAGCTGGTTATACTCCTCTATAATCAACAAAAAGTTATGTCCGATCATCCACCTGTCAAGGAAAACTATGAAGAACTGCTGGAAATCTGAGATGCTCGCATCAGGAAGGGCTTTGAGCCAACTCTTCACTTGGCCTTGCAAAGAAAGAGCAAAAAGTCTGATATTAACATCTTCATCATCAACTTCAAAAAGGTCTAGAAATGTCTCAACATTCTGCACATGTTGCTCAATGTTGACATTGTTACATTCACCGTCAAATCTTGGTAGATATAGGTCATAATTTGCAGGAAAAGCATGAAGAAAAGAAGGTAAAAAAAGAGGTTTGTACCGATCTGGAATTTTACAAGATGTAAGGGTATGTACAAGAGCTGCAATATCAGCTTGATTTTCTGGCTCATCACTCTGAAGAGAGTCAACATAATATGTGGGAAAAGTAAGGAGACCAGGATCAAAGGGAAACTCAGCATTTACACTTTTTGAATGGGTCGAGTGAAGATTTTGATCACCTTTATCATACAAAAAATTTTGAAAAACTTTCAGGATAGCTTCAAGACCAGCAAAGAAGTAATTTGCAAGAAAGAAAATTAGATCCTGAATACCATTCCACTTTAGATACCTGAACTTTGTGTAAGATCCTTCCATTTTCTCAGAGAAAGAGTCAGTCCTCCAGACTTTGAATTGGAGTCACCAGGTGAATGATTTCAGCCTTCTTATGTCTGATCGTTGTCCACCATCAACCATCAGATCTGAACTTGATACATGTACTGGGGCAATTTATAAGTTAAGTGTTACGATTACAAGCTAGACCGGAGATCGACTGAAGCAGCGTTTATCTACTATGCACTCGCAGAGCAAGAGCAGTTCGAAGGCTACCTGGCGTGACTTCAGACTTCGTCTGTAGCTTATAAAACAAATAACACCCACAAGCAAACCATGTTCTCCCCAGTAGAGTCGCCACTATGTTAGCGCTCAAATCTACCTTAGGCTGAAATAAGGTAAAACTCAAGGCTACACCAAACCACGCTCAGCCTCTTAGCTAGCCCTACGAGGACAGGAGAGGGCTCTCTCCCGGTCTATCTCAGAAAAAGGTCTTCAAAGGGGCTGAGATGACTTATAATTGGTATTGATTTTAGGCTAGTAAAGAGATAAGAAAGTTTGATTTTGATTTTTTGGGTTTTTGTTGGAGAAATGGGAAAAAACAATTTTGGGTCCGGGGATAAGGCCAGATCTTTGCAGAATTCGAGTTGGGGCGAGGTAGGTAGTAGTCTTGATGCTTTGGATCAGGTGTATGGATGGATCAGAATGACAAGGAGCTGAAGAGGGCAAGGGAAAACATGGATCCTCTCCAAACAGGCGAAAACATGTAAAACTAAACAAATTTAAAGGCAGAGCACTGAAACAATGGATTTAACCTCATTTACTCATTCATTTAGTTTCAGAAGCATAAGAAGAGAATGGCATACATTAAACATGAAAGAACCTACAATAAATTGAGAGAAAAAACCATCAAGAACTGAAATCCATAAGAATCCCAACAGGTGCTACAAAACCTTTGATCTTTCCTTAGCCAAAATATGAAAAATATGTACAATAGTGTGCCAAAGTTTTCCCAAGAGTCCAACCTCTCCAACCTCTGAAAATGATTGAGAAATTACATCATATAGACCATCCTAACCCCTTCCCATGCCTCTAGGGGTCGAATTTCTCCTTCTAGGAGCAGTTTCAACTAATTCTAAACAAGGAGCTAGAATCTAGGCAGCCAAACCACTTGCCTCTAAAAGGAAGGAAACTGATTCTTACACTTGATTTTTACTTTTTAAGGAGTGAATCATCTAGAATAGGTAAAAGTGAGTCCAAGTTACATGCCAACCATAAAATTACATCAAGATAACTCAAAAATTACATCCACAAGCAAAACTGGTCCACCTGGCCGAAATCCTGAGCTGGAAGGTGAAAAATTGACCAAAACTCTATATGCGTAGCGCGCCTGAGCTATATGCATAGCGCATCTTTCAGCCTGATTTTGGGGCACTTCCCGGAGTCCAAATTGAGCTCATGATAGCTCTTTGGAAAGCCCTAGATGTTGGTTATCCAATCCAAGTGGAATTTTTCAATTTGGAGCTCATTTGCCCCTCCAAAACTTTATTCTCCCAGAAGTACTTCCTGCTGGTGCAATAGGTGGCAGAAAGGTGGTTTTCATGGTGTTTTTGGGCCTTTTGATCATCCAGAACTTGATGAAATGCTTCAGCCATACTGGAGCATGCATAACTTACCATGAAAAACCCAAAAATATAAAGTTTTCCTCCAGCAAGTGTCCCAATCATAAGCGAGCGCATCGACGCGCTACTCGTATGGCTGAAAAATCTGTTTTGAGACCAAAATATTTCAAAATGACAAAAAATTCTCCGAATTTGCTCAAATTTGGAGCGAACACCCTCCATCATGTATCATTCCCAGCCAATGAAGCCTCGGCCAAAATCTAAAGTGGATCAGGCCTCTTTCGCCGTTTCAGTATCCTCCTGGTGCATGCAGTTTCAGTAGTGAAAACGTTGTCTCTGTTGTGATGTGTCGGTCTCTGTCATGGTGTCACAATGTGTATGAAAAGTATGTTGATATGGTTATGATGAAAACAAGAGTTTCAGTGTATGCCCAAATCCCAAATGTGTCACATGTGTATGAAAAGTGTTATAGGAAAGCCACAATGATAAGGGTTCTGTCAAATGAGTTTGAATGGACAACAGTCACTGCTTGACTACATGGGGTTTGAAAAGAGAATAGGAAGGAGTATAAGGTGATGTAAAACAAATAAACAGCCCTTTGAAATGATAGTTAGGCTTCTTCAATGGAGAATGGGAAAAGTGAGTGTATGAAAGAATTGGGGAATGTGAACAAGTGATATGAGTGGTATTTTAGGATATAAGGAGAAAAGGGATTGACAATAATGAATGAAAATATTTCAGTGATGAGAAATGAGCCACATGTGTGAAATGGACTTTGAACTAATTGGCACCAAAATCAAAATTTAACAATCAAACTCCAACCCTATAAGAGTCATTTTTAACAAGAGAGTAGGGTTTGTGTTCTTCAACATTCAAACTCTTACAACCAATCTTCAAACAACTCCAAACACTGAAAAAAGACAATAGAAAGATGATTTAAACTTACATGGGGCAAAGGAGACTGAGAGAATTTGAATTTTGAAGAGCAGTGGCAAAAATTTTGTGTTCTGGCCCAATGCGTAGCGCGCACTTTATATGCGTAGCGCGCTACATAGTGCATTTTTCAAGAGGCTTTTGGAGGCCTTCCCGATATCCAAATTGAGCGTGTGATAGCTAGTTGGAAATATCTTGGAGTCTAATTTTCAACCCAAGTGGAATTGTTCAATTTTGAGTTCATTTACCTTGTCAGAAATCAAATCTCCCAACACTACTTCCTGCAGGTGCATCAATTCTCCTGAGGCAACGGTATTCTTGACATTTCTCCAAAACCATTATACCTGTGTAAAAAGTGAAGGAGGTTTTTCTGCCTTGGCATGTTTTGTACAAAAAACTCTCTCAGTTTTCCAAAATTCATCTTTGATTTCTCTGAAACATCATTTGAGTGAAACCTATCCCGATGTGTGGAACAAGGGATTTGTCGAAATGAAGTGAAATGAAGGGGATAAGGGGCTTCTAAATTCTTGGGGAAATTTTGGGAAGTAGGGAGGGATGTTAGGAAGTAGGAGAAAGTGGAATCTCAGAGATTGAGTGAGGGGAAGGGGTCCAAAAGGGAAAAACACAGGCCTAGCCTAGAAAATTGCCAAGTTGTGGCAAGAAACTAGGGTTTGTGGAAAAATAAGGAATTTGGGGGATCTTATTGATGGGAAGTGTTTAATAAGGTATATTAAGGATAGGGGAAGGTATGTGAACATCAGGATACAAGTTTTTTCGATGATTTGACCATCCAAGAGAAATCACCTCCAAAACCCTAGGAGAGGGAAATGGACCTTACCTAGGCACAACTAAAGCATGAACGAGGTGTAAAATGACTCGTTGGAACCTGACATGATGATGGAAACCCTCTGAATAATGGTACACTCAGCTGAATGGTGACATGGACCGACATTTGGACAAATTTGAAAAGAGTGAAAACAAACCCTAGACCTAATGCCTAGTGACCAAATTTTTCTTGAAGACTCATTGAAATGACAAAATTTGACCTTGACACCTTAAAATCACTTTGGAAGAGCATGTTTGATCACTGAAGGAAGGCTGCAAAGGCTGACACTAACACCTTCCATCTACAAACATAAAAAATAAATTGTAATGAGTGTATATACATTGGTGAGAATAATGAAAATTGCAATATTAAATAATATACATCAATGTAAATTGAAAATAAATGACGTACCATAGCAAGAATTGACTCATGAACTATACACATTCTTTCAAAACCAAATTTCATGCCATATTTCAACATTTCATTTGTTGGTGCAGTTCCATACTTTGTTTCCTGCAAGTTTTAAACCCCATAAAAAATCATATATTTAATATAAAATATTTTTTTTGTTCTATTAATTATAGATGGAGCTAAGTAAAACAAGATCGATAGATGCTTACAAATTCCACAATTAATTTCTGATATGCCAACATTTACTGACAACCCATATTTAACCCAATGTCAATCAATTTGTCTGATGGTTCTTCTTTGTATGTTAGCACCTGCTTGAATACATTCAATGGTGATTGTTGTAAAACAACTTAAAATATACAAAAAGGAAATCTAGTTAAGTTGTTATAAGGAAGTAACAATTACTCACAAACTTAGATATCAACCCTTTTCTTCCTTGTCATCATGTTTTATGTCATGAATGGCTTCCATTTTCTTTTCTATTCTGCAAGAAAATACTTGAAAATTAATATTTGATGCTAAATTGTTTATTTATTATAACCAATCGAAAAATTCAATGATTACATATTACATTTGAAGCAGTTGTTGTTGAGATGGCTCCTTGTGTGATGAAATTATGTCCATTTATTTGACTATCTCCTTGTACACCTTTTTGGACATTCCTACTGGCATATTTCTAATATCAGCTCGTTCATCTTTTGAGATTTTCATAATCTTCTTGAAAATGTAACATGACAATAAACTATTTAATTTTTATATTGATATACATATGAAAAGTAAATATAACAATAATGATATTTATAAATGATTGGTTTCTAGTAATATGTACATATGATTCTAGAAAAGCATTTAAAGGAATATTACTTTTTCATTTTTTTTATTTTTTTGTTGTACATTTTTGCTATTAAAAGTCTGACATGTCTCATTGACCAATTCTATGGAAACTCATCCTGTAGTTTAGATTAAATTTGGTTCTTGGAATCATTAAATTGATTTTTGTATTGTAAGTGGAAAGAACATCTATACATTTGTTCCACTAGATCCCTCAAAGTTTTGTACATTTTTTTACCCCTTTTGTTAACCTCTAGCACCACTCCAGATGAGCTAAGGAGAAATTCATTTTCATTTGCATGTTCTACATTTTTTCTTTTCTTAGAACAACATTCCTTTTCTGAGTTGTTGGTCCCTGTAAAACATTAAAAATATGTGAATTAATATATTGTTTGAAACATGTTTTCTAATATTTTTATGTATATTATTAATGAAAATTAAAAAAAGAAACTCATATTGGATAGATAGTATTTTTTTTCACTCACTTGATTCATCATTTTGCATTTTTTCCATCAAGCTTTTACACTATTATGGTCCTAGATCATAAATAATCTTATTGAACTTCGTCATTTTGTGGTTTTTCATGATACACAGTAAACAATACATATTAGTTCAACTTACATATAGTTCAAAAATAATAATTTTTGTAAAGAATTTACAAATAAATTGCCTTTTTCTTTTCTTTTCTTGATGTGCTATCAGTATTTCTATTACTTGATCTCTTGTCAGCCATTTCTTTATCAATATGAAACCTATACCATACCATTCATTAATATATTTTATAAATAAATCATAAAATTTTCATGTAAAAAAAAATAAAAAAAACGGTGTGCCTTTAATGATGTACGCAGCAACGTCGATGTGGCATGTTCTTATAAACACACTGCCAAAATAGTAGAAACACTATATGGTGCTCTCTTT